>JAHLJT010002630.1:4141094-4448214 GCA_031308135.1 Acheta domesticus
GCAAAATATCATTCTCTCACCAACCACAAGTTTAGCGCTTTTCCTAACTGTTCATTTTACTTCCCATATGTTGTGGAATAAAACATCAAGCACTTGACTGATGCTCAATTGTGTCCGTTTACTTGGTGTTTTATACTAATAGTTAATATTATCTCTTAATAAAAACACGCGTTCTTCGGCACTGCATATGACACTAACATACGACACTGTTAGATTAGCAACCTGTGAACCCGAGTAATACGATCGATTAAAATTCATGCTCTGGACATGTCCGTCATGCGAATTCGCGCTCAAGTCGGCACGGGTTAGAATACTCCGATCTCAAAAAAAATTTGTATAGGCATGTTTTAAGTGCATTGGAACAAAATTGGAGGGTGAGCGGTCAAAAATTTGAAAGTCGGAAAATAAGGGACACCCTAATATATATATATATATATATATATATATATATATATATATATATATGTGTGTGTGTGTATATATGTATATATGTATGTATATATGTGTATATACAGGGTGTCCAGAAGCTCCCGTTACAAAAAAATACCACAAATTCTGTGATGCCAAACATGAAGAACGGC
The DNA here is from genome assembly GCA_031308135.1 of Acheta domesticus. Classification (NCBI taxonomy): domain Eukaryota; kingdom Metazoa; phylum Arthropoda; class Insecta; order Orthoptera; family Gryllidae; genus Acheta; species Acheta domesticus. Next base: position 4,141,676 of record JAHLJT010002630.1, read on the forward strand.
AGGTCCAGTTTTTCCGAAAAAAATTTTGTCTTTGAGAAAATTGAGTTTAAAAATCACTTCCGGGGCGCGAAATTCAAACCGGCCGCAACGACACCAGACTGCGCGGAGCATCCTTCCCCACCTTCTGCGCGGAGCATTTCCTCGTTTCTCCGCGTAAACGGTGAAACAGTCGAGTAATATTCTGGAAAGCATCGCTTTGCTTACACTAGAATACTTAATAGTATCAAGTATTTGCAGGTTCTATTCAATAAATATTTTAAATGTATGTACAGAATATCGAGTTTTGTTCAAAATGATAGCCACAGTACACGGCGGCGTAAACATAAACTATGAACACGATCCAACATTTATGAAAAAGATTGAATCTCCTGGAAAGCTCGAATTGTTATTTTTAGCACATATTAATATGAACTAGTGCTTTAGGCTTAAGATTGCCACGTAAATGATAGTCTCCTGAAGATTATTCTAAATATAGTGATATAATAAAAGCGTTTCGGAAATGAAATATTCGTTTCCTGAATTCCCGTTCCATGAAAATACTGTCTTCCAATAAAATCTGTCGCTACAGAGGAAGCAGTATTGGAACATTTCGAACAGGAGCCTTCGAGCAGTGTGCGAAATTTTGCGCGAATGGGTTGTTTATAATAAATTTTTCCTTACAACTAAAAGAATTCAATTTTCAATGTGAAAATAATTGTATGTATTATCAGATATGTTTTGGAAAAAAAATATACAGAGCAATAGAGTTGCAGTTATGATTTAATTTGCATATTGTTTATGTTTATTCCTGTTTTCCATAAAATATTATTTTGAGATATAAATCCCTCATAACGTATGAGTAAATAATCAACATAAAAACTATGTAAAATGAGTCAAAAAATAACCAACACAAAACTATGCAATTATTAGGGTGTTTTTATGTAAAATCTACCAAAATTATCCAATTAATATTTTTCAGTTCAAAAAAGTATGCAATTATTAAATGGAAAAGTTATAAATTGATTAATTTTTTAAACAAATTAAAATATTGAACATGTAGAGATATAACTGAAAGATTTAGGACATGCATGTAAAGTATTTCTAATTAATTTAAAGTAGCAAAATATGCATGTTCTAAAATATTTAAGTAGTAAGGATACTGATTCTGCATTAAAATAAATTGAAAAAATTAAATAATTCAAAAGAAGGTTTCGGGTAAAAAATTGATTATATTGCATAAGTTTTTTTCCTCTTTGTCGATTTTTGTTGTACATTATGAAAATATCAAAGAAAAATATTGAAAATTAAAACACTGAAGTAGCGTAGTAGTGAACTGTTTCTACTCCCTTACATTCTGTACTACGGAGTAATCTCGAAGAATTAAATTGAAGAAATGGTCGTTACTCATTTGTGTACGTATCTGCTAACTACAATGCAAACTCAAAGAAACAAAACAACTAAAAGAATACTTCTCCCGAGTAGCTGTCAACTGCCTTATGAAATGGTTTCACGAAGTAATTCCAAGATTTGGGAGACAGACATGCTCTCATCTTGCAATGACCATTCTACCCATAGAATGGTAGAATGGTCATTCAACTTCGAGAAATGGATAGTCGAGGCCGCTTGCCTTAACTTCGATGTTCCACGTAGAACAGTTAGCATATTTTGCAAAAGCATTTATTTCCGAACGCTTTTGGTGCGGCAGCAGGAAGTGCTCTTACTGTACCACATATTACTTAAGCTAAAATAATATTTGACGGGTGGTATTGAAGTTCATGGATCTTTTACGGCACGAACAGATACTTTTATTTAGGAATTATTTGCAATATTTTTGAGGGGGGAAATATTGATGTCCATCAATTAGGGCTACATCTTAGATAAACCGTCCAGCGGTTATTAAGAAGTTTAAAGCTGGCTATCTTTAGTTTGATAATTCAGAAAATGACAGCCGGGAGAATCAATTCAAATTCCAAAGATAATCAATAAACTCAGTATTTCATTAACGAATATTTTATCTCCTAATTGCTCCTTAATGTATCACGATATTTAGAATAATCTACAGGAGACTATCATTTACGTGGCAATCTTAAGCCTAAAGCACTAGTTCATATTAATATGTGCTAAAAATAACAATTCGAGCTTTCCAGGAGATTCAATCTTTTTCATAAATGTTGAATCGTGTTCATAATTTATGTTTACGCCGCCGTGTACTTCGGCTATTATTTTGAACAAAACTCGATATTCTGTACGTACATTTAAAATATTTATTGAATAGAACCTGCAAATACTTGATACTATTAAGTATTCTAGTGTAAGCAACGCGATGCTTTCCAGAATATTACTCGACTGTTTCACCGTTTACGCGGAGAAACGAGGAAATGCTCCGCGCAGAAGGTGGGGAAGGATGCTCTGCGCAGCCGTGTCGTTGCGGCCGGTTTGAATTTCGCGCCCCGGAAGTGATTTTTAAACTCAATTTTCTCAAAGACAAAATTTTTTTCGGAAAAACTGGACCTGCCGTTCTTCATGTTTGGCATCACAGAATTTGTGGTATTTTTTGTAACGGGAGCTTCTGGACACCCTGTATATGTATGTGTATATATATATATATATATATATATATATATATATATATATATATATATATACACACACACATCAGTAATAAAATCCAACACCGACTGACCGATCTCCATGAAAGTTGGCACATCTATGTATTATTTTTCACCCGGAAGGTTTATGTTGTGTTAATTCTGTTGTAACTCTACTACACGGCGACGCATAACAAAACTAAATATTCACGTAAAATGCAACCCGCAACACATCCGACATCATTTTGAATCTATGTCGTTAAATTACTCTTAAACGATGCGTTATAGGGCCTTAAAAATAAAATTTTGTGGCCGAAGGACTCAAAGAAACGTTTCTCACACCGTAGTCTACGGAATGAACTCTTCCTGAACATTCTATTGCATTTTTGCTGGTCCGGCGCCTCACCTGCTCAGAGACGTGCAGAATCTGCAAGTAAATGTGAATGAGAGGGACAGAGAGCCGCAGAGATAGAGACAGACAGGCAAGGACAGGGTGAGGGGGGAAGGAGAGGCAGTGCGAAAGGGAGATGGGACGGGAAAAAGGGAGATGAAGGGCAGAACATTGTTTGCCGGGTTTCCTAGTATTAGTATATTTCGTAAATATACGATTAGAACATAAAAATATGAACACATTTATATTACATTGCCAAACGTCTTGTTTATATCATTGTGTAATTTGACCTAATGCTGAGGTAAAAAATAATCCTGCCCATATTCATAATCACCCTGGCAATTGCACTTCCTGATTTGCAATTGGAAAGGTGGTTGCCTGTACTCTTCCTCTGCCGGTGTTGCTCCTGCACCACTGCTTTCCTCGTAGAGCTCGCTCCCAACCGCTTCCTTTGTGGTCGACGTGTTTCCAGGGTGACGGTCTGTTCCGGAACGCCTCCGCTCCGCCGGCTCCACTGCTGACGTCAACTCCGCCCCCGCTCAGTTCCAGACCCCCACCACTTACCGGCTTATGGCTCAGTGCATCAACTGATGTCACTGCAGTGCCTGTGACCGGGAAGTCGTAGGTTCGAGTTCCGGCGGCGGCAGGATTTCCGACACTAGCACCGGGAGAGATGGCTCAGTACATCAACCTGATGTCACTGCAGTCCCTCTGACCGGGCGGTCCTAGGTTCCACTCCCGACGGCGGCAGGATTTTCGACACTAGCTTGTCAGCTAGGTCGAATTCAGTCGCTGTCTGGAGGAGAATTCTAGCGGCCGGCTGCTCTGATCGGTAGTTTCCGTGGTTTCTCCGATCAACACCAGGCGTTTGCCGGAGCAGTACCCTAACAAACGGGCCACGGACCGCGCGCGATCTTTCGTTCCTCTTCCTTGTCCTATCCTCTCCTCTTACACACACACTTACACTAACAGCACTACACTACCACACATGGCGGGAGACCGGTCGGGATCTTACAGCTTGTCCCGGGTGGGGCGGTACCCCGCTGGTGGGAGATACCTGGTTGAGGGGAAATCCCGCTAGTCGACGGTAGGTCGACGCCAGATCTCGCCATCCAGCGGAGAAATGATCATCGCCATCTCCCGAGAAAAACACTCACTACACTTACGGGACTAATGACCAAAGTAGTTGACGCGCCCGGAAACACGAATTAATCAATCAATCAATCAATCAACTGAGACTAGCTTATCAGCTAGGTCGAATTCAGTCGCTGTCTGGAGGAGAATTCGAGAGGCCGGCTGCTCTGATCGGTAGTTTTCCGTGGTTTCTCCGATCAACAACACCGCAATGCCAGAGCAGAACCCTAACCATCGGGCCGCGGACCGCGCGCGATTTTTCCTTCCTCTTCCTTGTTCTATCTTCACCCCTTACACATACACTAACGTGCACTACACTACCACACATGCCGGGAGACTGGTCGGGAGCTTAGAGCTTGTCACGGTTGGGCCGATGCCCGCTGGAGGGGAGACACCTAGTTTTGGAAATCCCTACCAGCCGATACGTCGGTCGGCGCCGGATCTCACCATCCAGCAGGGGAAAGCCACCGACATCTTCCGAGATAGATATATAAATATTTATTTCCGCAGATAGGTTTATGCAACCTGGTGGCAGAACACTAAGATTTACATATTATAATTAAGAATTAAATACAATGTAACTTAAAATAGTTTTAAGATAGTAATATTAATAATAATATGATAGCAATGATGGCAATAAAGGCTTTAACAACAAGAACCGCATTAATTCTACATTTTATGGTGGTCTTCTACAGATATTTTACATCAATAAATACACAACTCTTTATTACACTGACGTCCACTCCACTTCACTTCACTTCACTTCACTTCACAACACTTGCACTTCACTTCTCTTTCTACTTCAGTATTGCACTACACTTCACAACACGTCACCAAAACACCAGATAAACATGTACTACTCTTATGGGACCACGGCCGTTACCGCACCCGGAAACAAAGTACAATTGATACGATCGTGAAAAAGAAAAATAATATTTATTGTAACAAAACAAAGATATATAATGAATTAGTTTACGTTTGCATTGTATACATTTAAAAAAAATATTTAATACAAATATTTAATACGCCTTTAACAAGTAATGTACTTCAGCTTCCGGGTCAATGACCGCCATTTCGATCAGGTTTTTGTCCAGTTTCCCTGATCCATTGAGCAAATGCTGAGATGGCTCCTTGTTTTGCTTTTGGACGTAAATGTAGCTTCACTGTGCGCAAGTTTTGTTGAGCACTCCTTTTGCTTGTAGTTCATTTACCGTTGAAATTGATTTTCTATAACTCGGGAAAAACATTTTTCAAATATTTTTATTTTTCTAAAATAATTATTTTCTAAATTAATTTTTTCGTTGTTTTTTTTTTAAATTCTGGCCCTCAAGAAAATGTGCGCAGATAAATTTCTTTCCCCACACGTCATATACAGTTTTTACTGTTTTTGGACAAATAAATAATTAAATAAAAATCAGATTCAGTGGCGCGCAGGTGGCATGGTAGTCAGAAAGCTCACCCTCCACCTGTGGGTGCTAGAGTTCAAATGCTGATTGATCCACGTAGCATTTCTGATGGCCAAAGCGGAGTCGCGGTTTTTTAAAGACATTTCATTTTCCCCTGCCCTCATTCCAGCATTTCTCCATCACCCCTCAAATCATATCCACAACATCATCACATCCATCCAAAACATTTTATCTTAGGTATGGTCGAAGAGGCTAGGACTGAGGATTTTAATTGTTTTATAGGACGATCTGATTTAATTTATTTTCGCTGAGTTCTAAAACCTTTTCCTTCCACTCTGCCCTTAAGAGCGTTGTTTGAATCTTTTACTAGCTGTCGAATATACCGCCAATAAAATCTTTGCATTATGTTTATCGTCGTTTTGGTTCTCCTGATCACCAGCACCACTACTTACTGTGGGATTCCTTCTGATGGCCTGTCACATTTGTTATGTACGTTCGTTGTCAATATTATGTCACTATCCTTGCTTCTGCATTCACTACTCCTCATCATTTTCCGTCACGTTTTTATCGGGCGGAAAGAACGACCATGGTGACATTCACAGAACAGGATTTACCCAGATTCCACACATTTCCGTTTAACGTCTGATTGTCAAGAAATAGCGACTAACTTGGGATTGCACAGTTGATATTTCGCAACTACATGTTACTCTCAATATCCTGGATCAATATGAAAAAGTTTATCTTCTTGATATATTACTGGTATTTAAAACCAAAAGGCAAGTATTTGCAGGCTTTCTTATTGTGAGTAAATACAATTTTGCCTTGAGATATTGCAGTCTTATCAGAGAAGAATGGCTATTGAATTATCTCAAACATAACGTAACAACACTCGTTATATTTCTGACGTATAGACTCTTCTGGAACAGATAGGATTAAATATCTTCCTTTATTACCCGACAGTCTTACACGACATTGCAAGACTTGGGTTTTGCTGAATTTTAGAAATGTAAAAAATTAAGAAATGAGCCACGTCCTAAAATGATAAATGCGGAGCAGACTAATTATGATCCAATTATGTAAAAAGAGCATACATTTCCAGCACTTCTGCATTAACAGCCGGAATGCGTGGAGACACTATAGTGTAAAATATGTAGTCACAGAGACGATGGTGATTTTAATCCCACGCTATCGAATTAGTAAAGGGTTTCTTTTATATAATCCTATGTACCTGTGAAATGTTTGTAGTGATTGTTGATTGTGTCAGAATTTGCAAAACAATTTTTTGGTTTGAACTAGGAGATCCAACCACGTTTTTCACCCCGCTTGAAGTGGGAAACCTTGGCCCTTAATGGAATTTATTTGGGCTATAGTAATTACAATTAATACATGATACACATAGTCTTAAAACCAGAAACTTTATTTTGGTGATGTATGGAGACATGATTAGATATTAAAGATGTCATATTCTTTACAAAACTGTATGATTTGTTCCTGATATTCATTGGATCCCAAAATTGATTCAAAAACGTTCTGCAGAAAACGCTGTTGGAGGGTACTGTAGTAAAGGCACTGGTTAATTATACGGTATATGCACTTGAAACTTTGTTACTTTAATTTTCCCAAATGTTTTTTGGCAAAAGGTTCATTTTCGATCCTGCAGTGTGCTCAGATGTTTGTAATATTTATTCGGAGACACTTGTAAATAGATAACCGTCTAGGCAGTGATCGATCTCAACGCAGCTCTTTAAGTGATATCAAAAAGTCTGTCTCCATCCGGATTCGAATTTAGGGTTTCACGGTTTAATTTAAGTTTTAGTTACTGAATTGCAACAACGTACATCGTATGATATCGCACCCGGTTTGAAAGTACGTAGGATGAACATTTTTCTATGTAGTTTTTGGAACTGTAACGTACTCACAGAAGTAAAATTTCAATGTAATGTAAGTTGAGAAACTTTGATTCGAACTTTGAGTTCTCTGGTAGACCAATGGAAAAATGTAATTTGATAGAATACTATTTTCTGAGTTCTTAGCTCAGAAGATACGAGTTTACTGACTTCCTTGAATTTTCACTCAAATGGGTCAGTGATTTGTGCGTCAGTGGTCTAATTTTCACATCCTTTTACATTCTTACACGAATTCTTTAAGTATTCTTTTACGAATATAACGATGTATTCATATTCTTATACTTCTACCTAGTCGTAGGTTTTGAGCCCGTTTTCTTTTTCATATTTCTTATGTATGTATGTAATGTCTTTTTCACATGGATATGTGTATGTGTTGTTTCTTATGTATGTATGTCTTTTTCATATTTCTTATGTATGTAATACTTCGGGTCGACTGTCCGACTTTGCCGCCTAATTATCGGTGTCCCCCATGTCTGGGACTAATTAATTCCCACGCTTGGAGGAGAAGACAGACTTGTGGCAAACGTGACCTGTTTGCTTCACCATAACTAGCAAGATCCGTTTGCCTGAGCTTCTCTTCGTCACACAGCTACAGAAACAGACACGATTTTCAAACTTTATTTTTGCCGCAAACGGAGGTCGAATCCGGGATCACACCACCCAGTGGCCCATGAGACATCCCAGAGACCGTATTTTTTTATATGTTGTATAAAAATGATAAGATAATAAGCGAAAACTTCCGTTTGGCACCTCTTTTTTGTCTTTTGAAAACTTTTGCTTCTTGCAGTTTACTAATATTGTTTGTCCGACCATTCGTATTTTTTTTCTAGATTCAACTTTCATTTTAATTTCCTCTCATCTGTTTATCAAGACCAGTGTATCGAAAATAATGATTTCATCAATTTACATCTTAATGTCGCAAAGTACCTTGTCAAATTCGATGTTCTGAAACAGAAAACTTGGAGCTGTATTAACATAAGACACAGATATCCTCCCGCTATTCGCAAAGGTTATTATCTAGACTTTGGGTGGAAGTGTGGCTTGTCTTATTAACTATACATGCCTTATTGATATATTTGAAAGGCTTTGAGTAGTAACAATTTATTAAAGTCGATTAAAATACGCATTACTTGTTTGATTGTCTATAAAATTCGATAATTCAGTGAGAGTTAGTCCCACCGCCACGATTGTTGTTAAGAACTCTTAATTTTTTTCCAGCCACCCTATTATTTTTCATTCGGAACCCTGGGAATATTGTATTTTAAGTAGAGTTAGTTTGGTTTTCCCCGCTCACAATCACATCATTAGTAATATACAGTACAAAAGTTGACGTGACTCCATTCGCGATGTACTGTAGTCTCCTAAAGTGATATTTGCCCTCTCAATGAGCCAATTCAGAAGGCAGATTTTTCTGGATATTGCACACTTGCTACAACAGTAGCATAATTCAAAATTTGACAGAAATTCGTTATTATTAGGGAAAGTAGAATTCTTGCCGATCTTTATATCGGTATAACAACATATCCGTGCTTGGTAAATTCATCGCAAAAAAGATTTTTTGAGGCGTATTCATATTTATTTTCTGTGTATAAACGATGGAAATATACGTAATTTTAAGATTAGCTACTTCAGAAAATGAGCAATATGCCGTAGAAATACTATGATGTGGTCTTACATCCAATTTCCCCTAATCGGTATTTTTTTATTTAGTTCTTTTTCTTAATGAGACGTTTAGTGCATTTACTTTGAGCTTTAGCAAATACCCTTTGAGCGCATTTGTTTGCAGGTGGCTGTAATGACTTTCATGATTTGTGGGAGCGTAGATCATGTGAGCTGTTTTCATAAATTCGCATGCGTTTTGGAGTTAGCGAAGGACTGCAAATAAACGGCTGCATGACTAAAGCAAAATGACGAACGACAAAGACATGCAATGTTCCTCTGTTGTCCGCCGGTGCTGGCTTTATTTCTTAAAGCCGCAAATAGATTACAGGTACGCTTTGTTACACAGTTCCGCACCGCCAAGATACACGACTAGACTTCGATTTTTTAAAAGTGGCCGATGACATTAGGTCATTGTTACAATTTCTGCGTTATAAAATTAATCCTTTTAACAATGGTAAGCACATTTCTAAGGCCTTGATGCCCGGGAAGGACGTTCGCGAATTAAAATGGCTATGGTCTAATTAAAATTAACTATGGCCTAATGTCATCGACCACTTAAAAAAATCGAAGTGTGTGTGTGTCAATTTTTAAATTCTATATTTATTTGAAGTAATATCTAGGAACTATAAAATTTTAATCTTCGTGAACTTCTTGTTAAGGTTTATTTTACATCGTACTTATATATATATATATATATATATATATATATATATATATATATCAAAGAGCTAAACTCTGAAACCGTTGGACAGATCTCCATAAAAGTTGGCACTTCTACGTGTTGTTTCACTCAGAAGGTTTATGTACTGTTAACTACTGTGGTAACTCCACTACATGGCGCTGTAGAACGAAACAAAATATTCACGTCAAACGCAACCCGCAACACACTCGGCAGCATTTTGAATCTATGTCGTTAAATAACTCCTAAACGAGGCGTTCTAGGGCCTTAAAAAATAGTTTTTTTTGGCCGAAGGCCAAAGGTCAAAGAAACGTTTCTCACACAATAATCTACAGAATGAGGTCTTCTTGAACATTCTATTACAATTTTCCTGTTCTGGCTCTTCCCGATATTACCTCACCTGTTTAGAGACGTGCAGAATCTGCAAGTAAATGTAAATGAAAGGGACAAAGAGCGGCAGAGACAGAGACGGACAGACAGGGTGAGGCAGAGACAGAGACGGACAGACAGGGTGAGGGAAGGAGGGAGAGAAAGGGAGATGGGAGGGGAAAGAAGGAGATGAAGGGCAGAACAACGTCTGTCGGGTTTTCCTAGTATAAAGTAAATGTTCAGTTATAACGGTATCGTTAACCGTTGCGCAGGTTAAAAAAATGAAGAAGAAAAATGTAAAACCACAGAAATATAGTTTTATATGAATGTCGATATCTTCAGCCACTAAACATAACTTAAATGGTCAGTAGTCACACATCGTGCAATCAATCAGTGGCAGACAGCAGAAGTTGGGCACCAGAATAGGTAAATGTATGATAATATTGACAAAGCTTCTCTCCGTTTCGTTAATTCTCATAGTTGAATTCTGTTGTATCTTAAACCGAACTGGATTTCAGGATATCTACTACATCCTGTGATGTTGAATGATCCAGGTACAGTCGCCTTGAGATACACGTTAAATCTGAGAGATTTGTTTAGTTATCTGTTTCTGATACTGTGAGTGCTAAGTTTAGATCGGTTTTTCCTTCGTTGTACTGATGTAAACATCAAATAAATGTACAGAATAACACTGACTTGGCATGTGAACCTGTTGACAATAATATTATTGGAATTCCCGTTTGTGTGATTCTGGTTTCGGGCGAATTTTGCGATTTTCCTTCGACATTAAAGAAAATATTTCTTTGAGGCCACATTTCGAGATTTCCATTGTTTAGTTTGTGGTGTTTCTGTATCTTACAACGTTTCGAGCGAGAGTGACGAAAGGTTTTGGATTAGTGTTATGAATAGTCGCCATGTTACGCGTTCAATGTTACAATCGACTTTATCTGTTGATAACGGTGATTATTATATCGAATCGTAATTTCTGGAGCACCTTAAAGAATACGATGCTTTATCTTCTAAGTCTTGCGTTTCTTAAGTTTTATTATATGTATTTTCAGGTTTTACGAAGTTCAGCTCACTCTACATTTGTATTGTTGGCTTAAAATAAACTTAATTCTAATAAGTTAATTCTATAAATTTTTGGGTAGAAATCCTTTATGAAGAAACCTCAGGAGAGTTACATTTCGGAAAAAAATGTGTGGAAGGTACAGAAGGGAAATTTATTTTTAATTTGGGTATGAAGAGTGAGATTTCTGCCTACCCAGAGGGTGAAATGCAGTCTTGCGGTAAATACAATTAGAATCCTCAAGACGTTTGACTTCTAATTAATGCTCAACTTCCAAAGATAAGTAAAATAGTTTAAAAGAACCACGGGCGCTTCAGGATTTAGAAATCCTTGAAGAGGAAACAAAACTGTTCGAATACATTTTTCTTCGCTTTCTCGATTTAATTATTTGAATTTTACTTTACTAGACAACATGACCTCAATGCCACTTTCATTTCCAGTATTCTTTTATTGTTGTTTTTTCAACAATTACACAAATGTAATCTTTTTGAAATATTTTTCACGTCGTTTATATTTATATTACCAGCAATTTGTGTACTCTATTGATTGCGTAAATCAAAGTGGTTCAAATGATTTCCAATGAAGTTTCTCCAAAATTCAATTTTTTTCTGTGTAAATGTGCTTCAAATTCCACAGTTACAGTAATATTTTCTTAAAAAACGGCTCCAAATTTGTCAACGAAAATTTCCATATAGAACGAGGTTTTTACTTTTTTATAATATTTTTAAAGCCGTATAACAGTTGTACTATTAGGGAATTGAAACATTGAGAAAATGTGAAAAAAATGTAATTTGGGCGACGATAGATGGCAACTGGGAAGAGGTTGAGGCAGAATTGAAAAGCTAACCCAGACCAAAGAAATTAGAAAAATAACTAGTACGAGAAAATCTGTACCATTTTGTAGTATCCCTATATAATTACAGTAGTTCATTGCTCTACCTGAGTTTTTGATTAGCGGGGTATATTCCGAGAAAAAATGTTCGCGAGACAAATGTGAAAAACCCATCCATCTACTCTGGATAATCTACTCTTATCACATCTGCTCATACCGGTAGGCTACTACACGAAACAAGTACACATTGCACTGAACGCGTGTTTGGGGGCGTTAAAAAGCCATTTTCTGTTGACTCCCTTCAAGCTTTTCTTTAAATCCGGTCTTCTGCTGAGATAACTCCAATCTAACGAGCTGACATCTGATATCTTTCGATGCTCTGTACGAGTGATATATGACTACAGTGTTATCGATATATACTAATACGTAATGAAGATGGTTTAGAACAATTTGTTTCATTTATCTCTAACGGTTTTCTTTAGGAATGGTGGGAGACACTTTGCACAATCCCAAATCTATCTAGACCACTTTAATAATAAAAATAATAATTAAATTTTGTTTTACTTTTTTTATTGGAAATGCTGGTCATGGAGATTTTACGACGTACTGCAGCGAATGTTGAAGAGAGCCTCGTACAAACTGCTTGAAGTCAGTTTCGAGATCCTGTTGATATTTACAAACTTTAATTATTTATAGATTTTCAAAGATACATTAATATTATTAAAATTATCAATATTATTTTTAACAATGAAAGAATAATATTTGCCAAACATTTGTTACGCATTAATGAAAATGTTGACTTCCATAAAAATAATTTATTTTCGGCATTGCTCATGTTTGGTTGAAATAAGCGATTATGACTTTAAATGTAAAGCGAAGTAAAAGTAAGCTCAAGCCAACGCTATTTATGTACTATAACGTCTATCAATTTTTCATTTTTTATCTTTTTGTTGTGCATTTATAACCTTTTGGTCAACTGCTATACTTTTATAGTTTTGCAAATACTATGAAAATGTATACTAGTGTTATTCACATTCAGAATCAAGTTTTTGCTATACTTTAAAATATATTTATTAGTATAAACTTTTCTAATTTATTGGAAAACAATCTACAGCATCCTAAGGAACTCATTTGTATATACATTCGTGTGGTAAATTCGGAACATTTTGGAATTTGTAATTATGGGATGAGGTAGAAGAGGAATATAGAGACACATTCAAACAAACAGATTTATTGAAAAAACACTTTATCATCCTGCGATTTATTTTAAAATTTTGAGTAATATCTTATTTTAAAAGCAGCCAAGCACTCGTACTGAATGTGGTTTCACAAATTATTCTTGACGTCATTATTGAAACTAGTTGTTATATTCCTATCATGCCAGTGTCTCTCTTTTGCTTTTATCTAATCGCCATTTTGGTCACAGCCTTGACATTTCCCGTTTTATTTTATTTTTGTGACGGTCGAAATGTCTCATTTCCTGTTAATTGTCATATATTCTTTCTTAATGTCATATTTTCTGTATTTTATGGTCGCAGATATCCTCATTCTTAGATGTTTGTGATTCGTTTCTTTGCCGGTTTAATAAGTAGGCCCAAACATGTCACTAGACTTTAGGAACAATTCGATAAATTACAAATTTTATTTTCGCGTGCATATAATACTCTCTGAATCTGAATCGGTGAAATTGTCGCTGATTCAATCAGTGAGAGCCGAAGTCACTGATATCTTCAGTCGAAATGTGTAGTTTCGCTGACAATCAGCGAATATGCGAACCTTTTCATAATGACCGCTAGCATTTCACTGGTCGTCAGTGGTAAAAGTGCCACGCCACCATCACTCACTGCTCGTTCAGTCGTCACCTTCAACTAGTTGTCACAGATTTCACTGATTCAAACAGAGAAGTTTCACTGATTCAAAAAGTGTCCCAGATTTTCTCTGATTTGTTCAGTTCAATTCACTGATTGTCAGTAGCAGAGTTATCGCTGACACCATCGGTGAATAGTCACTGTCAATCAGCAGTTTTTCACTAATTCAGACTGAGAGAGTACATACAGAAAAACGTTATTAGTAGGTTTCCAGGATGCTATAATACTAATTTGATGACCCACAACTTGAATTAATTGATTTTATTCCGGGCGCGTCAACGGCTAAGGTCATTCGTCGCGTAAGTGTAGTGCATGTTTAATCGCGGTTATCCGACATTCTCCTGGCGTTGATCGGAGAAACCACGGAAAACTACCGATCAGAGCAGCCGGCCGCTAGAATTCTCCTCCAGACAGCGGCTGAATTCGACCTAGCGATGTAGATGTGTCAAAAATCCTGCCACGGCTGAGAATGAAACCCTAGGACCTCCAGGTTAGAGGCACTGCAGTGACATCAGTTGAAGACCTGAACCACCTATGGCTGTCAGAACTTCCAATTCTTAAATAGTTTTTATTTATTTATTTATTTACGTCAAAAACAGTAAAAAAAACTGTGTGTGACGAGCTATGGGGAGAAGTGAAATTTGTGCACGTTTTCATAATTCTGTGATCTCTATCCTAAACCATATTCTAGTCGAATTTTGAATACAGAAAAAGAGCGGTTTTTCAAGTTTTGTTGACAAAATATTCGCTCCTATATAATAAAATATATTTTCAAAGGTAAATTAGCTATACATTTCTGCCCTTAACCCTCGTCATGTTCTTCATGAAAGAATAATACTTTTCGTCGCGATAATATGGAAAACAATAATTTGAATAACTATATTTCCCACTGTAATTCCGAAGACGTGCAGAAAGAATGAATAGTGTTTATATATATTTGTTTATTGTTTATATATTTGTTTATTGTTTATATATATTGGTTATATTGTATATGTATATTGTATATTTATATTATATTATATTTATATTGAAGTTACATTTATACGTATATATTTATTTTAGTTGTAGAATCAACAAGCATTTGGCAACTCCTTTCCCGTCTGGGCCCACAAACGTCCTCAAGCCGACTGACACTCAGGAAAAGTTATCGTTAGAAGCGTTATTCATAAGTTAACCGTCTTTACGAACTTGGGAATGTTAATGAAAGTACTTCCCCGTTTCCGAACTGGAGCGGTGTGGGACGCTCTGACCGCTTCCAAGCCGGGCAGGGAGGTTAACCAGGAAATGGCACTCCGCGGAGGCGGGCAGTGAGTTATTAACATTTCCTTCGCGTTAGTCAGCGGTGTAACCGCTCAGGCATACCTCAAATGTAGAGAAACGTGCGTCAAATTAGCCTTGTGTCGGGTTCAATGGGCCTTCAGACAAAATGGTTGAGTCTTCTTACTACAGATTTACAGTTCAGTGGTTCGAAGAAACACCACTAACTTTACTTCAGTGAAATTATTATTATTATTATTATTATTATTATTATTATTATTATTCCTCTACATCACGACTAAAGATGTTATGTGTCGGCTGAACATAAAATCAACTCCAGGTTGCAACCAGCTACCTAAGGAGTAGATCTAGGGACGGTCGGTGCCTCTACAATACTTTGCGCAAAATGTGGGCTGTTCCAAATAAAGCGATTCCTTGCACTTCCCAGTCTTTTGAATGACCTGGGAGTTTAGACATGTTCTTACACAAATTTTGCGGAACAAATCCCAGAGCTCCGATGACTATCGGTACGACCTGTGCTTTTACGCCCCACATTCGGCTGATCTCGATTTCCAAACTCTTGTTTTTAAGACGTTTCTCTGCCTCCTTGGTAACGGAATTATGATCGCAAGGTAAAGTAACATCGACAAGTAGACACTTATTATTATTATTTATTATTATTATTATTTATTATTATTTATTATTATATTTCTTTAATATTTATTTATTTCACAAGAAATGTCCAAGACACAACTTGTTTGAACAAATACTATATGGAGCTTTACTGAAGAACATCCTCAGTCTGTGTTCTAAACGACCTTTGTAGTCCTCCAATAATGAAGGTTACGATGACCTCTTCACGTCTTTGACTCACCTTCTACCTTACTTAAGACTCCAAATATTTCTGACGATGCTCATCGTATCAATTAAGGCGGCCTTCTGCATACGGAGTAGTTAAAATGTGTTTACTTACAGACTTTTTCCAGCCGTCTGTCAATCTTTCGTGACTACACCGTTTGCTGATACTAACGTGTATGTAGTTCAAAAGGATTGACATCACTTTCTGCAATCTTTACATATCATTCAACTGAACTGCTAGTGGCTGTTATTTGTTCATTTTATCTCAGCAACAGTTAACACTAGATATCTGTAGGAAATTCAACATCGGTAGGCATAGCTGTTGTTACCATTTTGTTATATAAAACTGTCCCGTCTGTTTGCTTCTACAGTCCTGGCAGTAATAATGGTGCATTCCCAAAAAAAATCGTGCTAGATGATTACTGATAACAAGGGAGCGGATTTCTATGATTTTGCATATTTTTCTCCATTGCTTCAAGGCATAACTAAGTAAAATTTCTTGGCATTTAGTTAGAATTGGATGCTTTGTAGATTAATTTGTTAGTTCATATTTGATCGATTTTTCCTGTTGGGGCATATTCGTGTGATTATGGTAGCATATTTTGCATATTTCGTTAAAATAGAGTCAATGTTTCATGTTTTCATAGAATCTATATTTGTGAGCGTTCATTGCTATAAAAGCTTGACACAATTTTCTTTTTTTCTTTTTTATAGATGATAAAATACTTTTGCAAATGTAGGATATTTCTTGATATATTTTTTAATTAGGCAGAAAACAGTGAAAGAAGGCCTACAATGTATGTACTTCACTACAAGTACACATTTACTTCAATTATTTCTCCCGAGAAGTACGTTAGGTTATATAATGTTTGCACAATTTTTTTTTCATTCCAAGGAAGCTTCAGAATTTTATCAAGGAATGTTTATACAGAAAATGAAATATTGTTAATTTTAATTGCATATTAAAGTGCATATTTGAGAGTTTTTAGGTCATAAATGCAGACTAAAGTGCATATTTGAGAACGATATTTTAAAATTGTGTTCTAAAATTAACTGCAAGTGTTGCCAATGTACACTCATGTTGTGCACGACAAAGACGCTATGACTTTTAAACGCTATGACTTTTTCACACCTTATACTAGAGGTCTAAACGCTAACATTTCTCAAAGTGAATATGAACTTATTAACAAATCATTAATAAAAAATCATGTGTAAAGTTAAAAATCTGAAAAATCAAATGCTGTCAACGTCCTTGTGGTTGTTTTTTTAAAATGTCGTAATCTGAAAACTCAAAACCGCGCAGGTTTCGACGCATTTCCGCCTATTGGGCAGTATTCCGAGAAGTCAATTTTCGTCCAGCGAGAGAGACCAGTTTTCCAGCCCAAAAGCGGAATTCCGCCCAATCTGGCAACCTCGCCACATGCTGGGAGATTGTTCGGGAGCTTCGAGCTTGTCCCGGCTGGGGCGGTGGGAAATACCTGGTTGCGAGAAAACCCCATTAGCTGATAGTAGGTAGGCGCCGTATCTCACCATCCAGCAGGGAATGATCACCGCCGCTTCCCGAAGGAAAAATACACTACACTTACGGGAATAATTACCTTTTCAGTGGACTCGCCCGGAACCACTAATCAGTCATCTGAGGCAAGAAAATGATACTGTACTGGTAATGAAGTTGCATTGAGTTAATCAATTAGAGTTTTTTTTAAGCAATTCTTAATCATGATTAAAGAAGCTGTGTAATTGCAGAACCAGAAGAAGTTCTTTGTCGGTGGTAAACTTAAACTGATAGTTCAAAAATATTTTTATTCAAAATGTAAAATATTGAAATTATTAAAATTTATGTATGTTAGAACATCATTTACATTTTCTCTAACGTTAGTCACACGTTGTGTTGCGCTCTCAGATGATTTTCATGTGCTGTATTATCAACAAGAGAATATTGAAAAATAAAATGGATTATTCTTGTTTATATGACTGTATTTGCAATAATCTCCTAAACTGCAAAAAAAGAGTAACAATAATGTAGTATAATTATGAAATTGCTACATGATTCTGTTAGATTTTGAAGAAAGCATTCGCGTTGTGTTAGTCACAGACTCAAATAAATAATAACTATGTGAAATGAAAATTTATGTTCTTTCCTCTTTTTTTCGATTCTTTGCATTTCAAAACTTTATTACACACAATGCATGTGCTAAATCATTTCTTGCTTCTTTTTATCAAATTCAACTCTGTAATGTTGCACAAATGTTATGTTAATCACCGTGGAATAACTTTTTACTTATTCCATTTTTCTAAGGGATGGTTTGTAATGAGGAGCGAATATTTTAATACCAATTCCAACCAAAAACGTGTGATGCTACTTGTATTTGTAATTGAACTTCATTATGGTCCAAAACCTAGCATGGCGTGAGCGCCAACTGCAGAAGGCCCATGAGCGGCTTAAGTGGTCGCCCGGTACCCGCCTTGCCCTCCAGGGCATTGCTCTCGCCTGAATGCTCGCCAAGCACGCCGATTAGCACGTGCACTGGCAAACTCGATGCTGCGTGTCAACTGCCAACGCTCCTCTCTCGCCCCCGGCCACGCCATCGTCATTGCCCTCGCCGTCGCCCTCGCCGTCGCCCTCGCCGTCGTCCTCGCCGTCGCCCTCGCCGACGCCCTCGCCGTCGCCCTCGCCCTCGCCGTCGCCCTCGCCGTCGCCCCGCCGTCGCCCTCGCCGTCGCCCTCGCCCTCGCCGTCGCCGTCACCGTCGCCCCCACCGTCGCCCCCGCCGTCGCCCTCACCGTCGCCCTCGCCGTCGCCGTCGCCCTCGCCGTCGCCGTCACCGTCGCCCCCACCGTCGCCCCCGCCGTCGCCCTCACCGTCGCCCTCGCCGTCGCCGTCGCCCTCGCCGTCGCCGTCACCGTCGCCCCCACCGTCGCCCCCGCCGTCGCCCTCACCGTCGCCCTCGCCGTCGCCGTCGCCCTCGCCGTCGCCGTCACCGTCGCCCCCACCGTCGCCCCCGCCGTCGCCCTCACCGTCGCCCTCGCCGTCGCCGTCGCCCTCGCCGTCGCCGTCACCGTCGCCCCCACCGTCGCCCCCGCCGTCGCCCTCGCCGTCGCCGTCGCCCTCGCCGTCGCCGTCACCGTCGCCCCCACCGTCGCCCCCGCCGTCGCCCTCACCGTCGCCCTCGCCGTCGCCGTCGCCCTCGCCGTCGCCGTCACCGTCGCCCCCACCGTCGCCCCCGCCGTCGCCCTCACCGTCGCCCTCGCCGTCGCCCTCGCCGTCGCCCTCGCCGTCACCGTCGCCCCCACCGTCGCCCCCGCCGTCGCCCTCGCCGTCGCCGTCGCCCTCGCCGTCGCCGTCGCCCTCGCCGTCGCCGTCACCGTCGCCCCCACCGTCGCCCCCGCCGTCGCCCTCACCGTCGCCCTCGCCGTCGCCGTCGCCCTCGCCGTCGCCGTCACCGTCGCCCCCACCGTCGCCCCCGCTGTCGCCCTCACCGTCGCCCTCGCCGTCGCCCTCGCCGTCGCCCTCGCCGTCACCGTCGCCCCCACCGTCGCCCCCGCCGTCGCCCTCACCGTCGCCCTCGCCGTCGCCCTCGCCGTCGCCCTCGCCGTCGCTCTCGCCGTCGCCGTCGCCCCTCGCCCTCCACCCTGGCCTCCGCCCCCGCCTTCGCTTTCACCTTCCCCTTCGCCCTCGCACTCGTTCCCGCCCTCGCTCTCGCATTCGTCCTTTGTTTCCTCCGCCTCCGCCGTCTTGACCTTCTCTTCCGCTTCTTCCTTCGCCATCTCTTCTTCCTATTCCTCTTCATTCTCACCCTCTTCTTCCTATTCATTCTCTTCTTCCTATTTCTCTTCATTTTTCTCCTCTTACTCCTCTTCCCCTCCTTTATATCTTTCTCTTATTCCTCTTCCTCTTCAGCCTCCGTGTCTTTACTCACTTCTTCCTCTGCCTCCCACTCCTAATCATCCTCCTCTACCTCCTGCGTCTCCTAATCTTTCACCTCTTTATTCTCCTCTTTGCGTCCTCAATCTTCTCCTCTTTATCTACTTCCTCTTCCTCGACGTTTTTCTTCTCCTTGTCCTCCTTCTTCTGCACCTTCTCCTCCTTGCCCCACACCGCGTAATTCTCATCCTCCTTATTCTCATTATTTTTCTTTTCCTCGTCGTCGGCGCCTGGCCCCTTCGCCTAACCCTGTCTCACGCGCGGCCCCTCTGTCTCTCGCCATTTATTACCTTTCCAGGATATTATATCGTTCGTGGGTTGCCATAGTGGAACAACTCAATGAAAGCAGGTGTTGAGATAAAAAAAATTGAAGTTTCCACTTGAAATGCATCATTATTGCATTCACAGTTCTGCCATTTGTTGGTGGAATACTGCACTGTTAAGATTTGCTGCTGGAAAGTAGACCAGTCTGCAATTCTGGAGTGTGCATTAACTCAAAATTCGAATTTTTTGAGTTGTGACGCTACTTCAGCCCACAAACAATATGATATGTGCCCCGTAATCGGTTGCCATAGAAATATATATATATATATATATATATATATATATATTATATATATATTTATATATATATATTTATGTACCCAATAAAGAACGTAACTACTAGTGTAATAACAGCTTACACTTTCTCGTATTATTTGTAACGTTTAGGTAATATTGTAATAGTAGTTGAAACATAAAACCACTTCCAGCACACACAAAAAGGAGGCCTGGGGGACGGGGGACATGGGCACTTTGCTTCTAGAGGCAAATGCGACTAGCAGTGAAATCTCTGAAGCCAGAGTGAAAATACTGGTAAAAATAGTTCGCTTTTACGTTTCAGATCTAACAGTGCTACAACAGTGTAACGGCAACGCAATATTGTAATACTACATGAACCTGCAAAAGTGATTGTGACCAACAACCTTTTTTTTTTTACTGCGGTGGAATTTGAACTCAGAATCTTGGAATCACCGTGACTTTCATGTTACCTAACGTAAAATTTGCTTTCATTTTATGCAAAATTACGCGGAAATTAGTCTTATTTTCAAAAAATTGTGTAAGGCCTTATTTAAAGATATCTTTAAGGGAAAACCTCTACCTTGTATATTATACTTGTAGGAAGATGCTGGAAAATTTTGAAATTTTTGAAAATTTAGAGATTTTACGAAACTGGGCCCTACTCCATTTTTTGATTAAAACCTGGAATCTGGCCATGAGAAAGAAATTTACGAATACATACAGGAGCAAGAAAATTACAATTCAGGGAGCAACAATTGGTGTTTACTGTTGAAGAAATTGTCTCTTTTGGCGCTATAGCGTTACATAATTTTTCCTATTCTTCATATATTTTTAGTTCAAAAGTAATATGTACACATTTAGGTACATGTTATCTCGTACAATTAAGCTACGGATTTTTGCCTATTTGCCGATTTTTGTCCTTCATTAAAAAATGCGGTATTTAAGGTTACTTATTCATATTGAGGCATTAGTAGTATTATATTTTAATGCTTCAAAATGAATAAGTAACCTAAAATACTGCGTTTTTAATTGAAGGATAAAAACTCCGTGGGCAAAACTCCGTGGCTTACTCCAAGGGCAAACTCCGTGGCAACTCCAAGGGCAAAACTCCGTGGCTTACATATAATTCCTAACCCTGATGATAAACGTAGAATTTTTCAAAGGGAGCAGTCTTTCCTTTCAATTACCCAATAAATCATTCACTATGACGCAAGACATAGTCTTGCATGCCTTTTACTACATTTTCTTGCTTGAATATTCTAATCAAATCCATTCATTACCGACAGCGGATGCATGCAAGCGTTTGCCTTCCTCTGAATATTATTCGCTGCATATTTAGATGCACCACATATCCCAGCCCTAATAATAAACATGCATTTCTTCAAAGCGAGTCATCTTTCCTTCCAGTTACTCTATAAACCAGTGTCCTCCATAACGTAATATATAGTCTTGGGTGCATAGCTTTTTACTACATTTTGTTTCATGAGTATTCTAATCAAATTCATTCATTATCGCCACCGGACGCAGCAAGCGTTTCTCTTTCGCGACCGCAGAAACCGCCTGTCCTTCCTGCAATTGTTTTCGCTGCGCATGAACGGATACTGCGTCCTAGAGGCTTGCGTGTAGTGAGAGACAACCTTGGTTGCCAAGCACGCTCCGACACCGCGACACTACAATCATAAAACCACGATTCTGCACCTGCTCCGTCTTCATCTGATAGTGCTACCGTTCACATCGATCGTTGGTCAGGGCATCAACTGATGTAACTGTATTCCCTCTGACCCGGAGGTCCTAGGTTCGAGTCCCGACGGTGGCAGGATTTTCGGCACTAGCCTGTCATCTAGGTCGAATTCACTCGCAGTCTGGAGGAGAATTCTAGCGGCCTGCTGCTCTCATCGATAGATGTCTATGGTTTTTCTCCGATCAACACCAGGCAAATGCCGAAGCCGTACCCTAACAAACAAGCCACGGACCGCGCGCGATGTTTCCTACCTCTTCCTTGTTCTATCCTCTCCCATTCGCTCTACACTACCACACATGCCGGGACACCGGTCGAAGGTTATAGCTTATCCCATTAGAGCTTGTCCCGGCTGGAGCGGTGCCCCGCTGGTGGGAAGTACCTGATTGGGGAAAATCCTGCTAGTCAATGGTAGGTCGGCGCCGGATCTCACCATACAGCGGGGGCAGACCCCGGGGAGCAAAAACACGCACTACACGTACGGGATTAATGCCCCTAGGAGTTGAGGTGCCAGGAATCACTAACAATCAATCAATCAATCAATCAATAAATCAATCGATCGTTGAACCAACAGCAATAGCTCAGCAGCAACACGCTGTTTCTGCAGCATGTGGTTGACCGGGAGGCTATAGAATTTAGTCCTGATGAGGATGGATTTTCGACACTGAAAATACTGCTGGATCGAATTCAACCACTATCTGGAGGAGCATTCTAGCAGCTGACTGCTCTGATTGGTAGTTTTCCGTGGTTTCTCCAATCAACACCAGGTGAATATCGCAGCAGTATCGTGACAAACGGGCCAGCTAGCGGCCGGCTGGCTCTGATCAGTAGTTTTCCGTGGTTTACTCGATCAATACCAGGCGAATGCTTGAACAGTACCCTAAAAAACTGGCCATGGACCAAGGCGTGTGATTTCTTTTCCTTCCTTTGCCGTATCCTATCCTCTCCCCACACACACTTAAACATACATGCACTACACTACCATTCACATCGGGAGAGCAGTAGGTGGCTTAGAGTTAACCCGATAGGGTAGCGGGTACCGACGATACGCTGGAGGCGGAGATACTTGGACGAGAATATTCACCGCAAGCCGACGTGTATGTTAGCGCGTACTCAACATCCAATAGCGGAAGAACACCATCACTTCTCGGGAGAAAACATTCACTACACTAACGGGACTCATAATCATAACAGTTGGCGTGCCCGGAAAGGTCAATGAATCGATCGAGATTTTACTGGAAACAAACTCTACGTAGCTCTTTTTGTCGATCGAGATTTATCGATCGAGCTCTTTTTTATCGATCGAGATTTATCGATCGAGCTATTTTTATCGATCGAGATGTTTTATTTTTTTTATTCGACCGAGATTTTACTGGAAACAAACTTTACGTAGCTCTTTTTTTATTTCCCGCTTCCCAATATACTTTCATTTTTTAACAAACCTGAGAAACTACAAGTAAACAGTACTAATTACAATTAGATTTTTTCTGGCTCCAAATTGACACTGATGATTTGATGATTACTCTTTTACTTTTGATGTAAGACAAACTTACAGATGGTTCGAAAGACTTTTCTTTTAATACGCCTTTGATTGAAAGATTCAAGAGAATTCTCTTTTGATTCAGCAAGGAACTGGTAAACCATAAAGTTTTGTTCGCACCACTTGATGCTTTTTTTCACGAAGGCGACTTTCAGAGCCGGAGACCTGAGCTCGGTTGGTTTGGAAGTCAATCATGAGGCAAAACGTCTGCATTACCCCTAGGCATATAATTAACTATTGCTGGCTTTCTCGGTATGTGAACCCCGCACTGTTGTTAAGCCAGATATCAGTTTTCTGATATCTAGCTGCCAACATCCCGTCAGGGTCGAAAAAGTTGTAGAATGATGCAACGATACTTACTACTGACATCATTCTTTGATGCCCATTCATATCAACCTATTTTGTATCATCTTCTTTCACACCGAATCGAAGGATGTGGGTTAAACTTTATGTATTTACTATTATTCCTCACGATGTGGAAGATGATTCGGAAAGCACATTCATCATTCACCTACGAGTGCGGTACAGTGTTATTTATTTTATTTATTTAATAGGTAATTATAACACATTGATACATAATTTCAATTCTTTTAACTATGTGGCTAGGCTGAAGGCCTTTAAGCCATTACAATACCTACCTCCTACCGCATTCTAACCTTTCGAATTCTGGCATTCACCCCTAATGGTCTCTTCATCGCATCAAAGCCGCGGAAAGGAGACCATAAGATACGGCTGAGGAAAAAACCCCTGAAGGGGGAAAAACCTGCCGTCAGAAGACAAGTACATGCTAAACTACTAGTTTTTTTTCTAAACTATTTATTTATTTCCCGGCGTGGACCTCTTCTCCATCCAGTCTTAGGCCTCCTCAGCCCCTGGAATCAAACACCGCCACAGAAGATCGCCCGCACCACCGCCTCTCCGAACAATTTACTACTGATTAACTTCATTATCGCTTACTGATTAATTAAATTATTACTGACTAACTTACTAATTAATATTAATGATTAGCATTATTGATTACCTTACTAGTTAAACTAATTATCTCTTGCTTATTGAATTAATTATTTTATCTCCAGTCTAGGCTCCGCTCGTACTACTAACCAGTGCCGTTTTCCCACTCCCTGATTACCGTTTCCCTGATTACCACTCCCCTGATTACCGTTTCCCAGTGTTATTTATTGGGGGGCAGTGATCCTTCAACTGCTAAGGACCTGCCTAGGTGGCTCAGGGAATCAACTGATGTCACTGCAATGCTTCTGACCGACACACCCTAGAGTTTGTCTCGAAGGTGGCAGGATTTTCGACACTGGCTAGATAACTAGGAAGAATTCGGGCGCTGCCTGGAAGATAATTTTAGCGGATGCTAAATTTTGCGTGATTTCTCCAATCAACACCAGGTGAATGCCGGAGCAGTATCCTGACAAACGGGCCACGGACTGCGCGCGATCTTTCCTTCCTCTTCCTTTTTCTATTCCCCTACCTTACATACTTACACTTACGGTCTGTTGGAAAACCAGTCGGACGCTTAGAGCCTGCCTCTCTTGGGGCGGCGCCACGCTGGTGGGAGATATCTGGTTGGGGAAATCCCCGCGAGCCGACATGTAAGTCGATGCCATCCATCGCGGGAAGATCACTGCCATGTTTTATCGAGCGACAAAAGCACGCACTACACTTACGTATTTTTCTTCTTTGAATATTCTTACCGAATAAAGTATTTGCTTTGCTGTTTGAAGAAAAAC
The DNA here is from genome assembly GCA_031308135.1 of Acheta domesticus. Lineage (NCBI taxonomy): Eukaryota > Metazoa > Arthropoda > Insecta > Orthoptera > Gryllidae > Acheta > Acheta domesticus. Next base: position 4,167,177 of record JAHLJT010002630.1, read on the forward strand.
TGATGATTTTTAGTTGATATCTGAGAGAAATTTACTTCGGTCAAATTTTAATCTTTGCCTTTTGAAGTGACAAGAAAAGGATAGAAATCGCTCCGAGGGAGAACTCTTAACCCTTCCTCCTCTCGTGTAGTAATCGACAATTACTCACAACGCTCCGACGGCCAGGAGAGAACACTATTTTAATGTAGCCCACGGCAGTGTTGTCAAGGTCGATGGCACGAGTGGGAGTCCGTGGCACGAGTGCCACGACAAAATCTCCCCTCCACGTAGTTCATCACACCGCCACAAGAGACATCACCATCACTATTGTAAAACAGCGGGGCTACTAATAGTTTCCTTTCCCGACGCTAGTTGCGCAGAGAAGCTCGTGGCATGCTACGGTGCCACGACGCGTGCCACTGCCATCAGTAGAAGACCTTGACACCACTATCCTACGGCCTGAGAGGAGATGCTTAACCCTTAACTTTAATCGAATGACGTCTCTTTCAACTCCAACGCGCAACCGGTCGTTTCGTTTCGCTCACACGTGATTCATGTGCCTCTCCGGCAACAGCCACAACGTGAGCAGAGACTGGCTTTTCACTGTGGTCTGGCGGAAACCCGGATAAAGGACTACGCAGAATTGATAAGACTCACTCTTCTCGCACCGCAAATTGGGGAAATTCGACTAGGAAGACTAAATATCCTTGTGACAACTATTGTATCTCAGCTGGTGGGTTAATGACCCGCCATCCCTTCCGGGTTTTTCGTTTTTTGATTGATTGATGATTCCGGACGCATCAATGGCTAATGTCATTAGTCCCTTAAGTGTAGTTATGTTATTTCGGGAGATGGCGGTGATCTTCCACCACTGGATGGTGAGATGTGGCACCGCCCTTTCCGTCGGCCAGCGGGTTTTTTCCTCAGCAAGTTATCTCCCACCGGCGGGGTACCCCACCCCCAGCCGGGACAAGCTCTAAGCTACTGACCGTTCTCCCGGCATGTGTGGTAGTGTAGTGCGTGTAAGTGTGTTTAAGTACGGGTGAGGATAGGAGACGGAAGAGAAAGGAAAGGTCGCGCGCGGTCCATGGCCCGTTTGTTCGGGTACTGCTCTGACATTCGCCTGCTATTGATCGGAGAAACCACCGAAAACTACCGATCAGAGCATCCGACCGCTAGAATTGTCCAGAGAAGTACTGAATTCGACCTAGCTATCTAGGAAGTGACTAAAATTCTGTCACCGACGGGACTCGACCCTAGGGCCGGTCAAAGGTACTGCAATGATATCACCCGGTAGGATTTTCGTCTAGTTCCCCTGATCCTTTCAGCAAATGCTGAGATGGCTGCTTGTTTTCCTTCTGGACATAAATGTAGCACTTCACTAACTGTGCATGTTTTCTTCCTCTGCTCATTGGGAATGTAGTTATTCTAATAATCGTTCTCCATGTTCTCGCAGAAGTAAGTCTGTTCCTTCACGAACGGACGGATAAGGGATAATACACACTTTTTGAAGCCGATTTGACTTTGCATTTAGATTTTATTACCTGGGAGTTAATATTTTCGTACCAATTCTTACCAAAAACGCATCTTTCTACCTGTATTCCAAATTCAACTTAATATGAGCATGAATTAGGGCAGAGATCCGTGAGCTCTGCCCAACCGTATCCAGATTGCACTGTTCCCCATAATACGTCACACAATTTTTAAATTTTTTGACGTTAAATAAGCAGATGAATAAATAAATTATTAAATAAATAAGTAAGCATGTAATGTAATCTAATTTGTATATCTTATATCTATCTCTATATAAAAATGGATGTTGATATATATATATATATATATATATATATATATATATACACACACACACACACACACACACACACACACACACACACACACACACACACACGAGCTATACTCCAACACCGTGAGACCAATCTCTATGAAAGTTGGCACTTCTACATGTTTTTTCACCGAGATGGTTTGTGTGCTGTTAAATCTGTTGTAACTCCACTACATGGCGCTGTAGTACAAAACTAAATATTTACGTCAAATGCAGCCCGCAACACATGCGGCAGGATTTTGAATCTAAATGGTTAAATAACGCCAAAACGATGCGTTCTATGGCCTTAAAAACTACAATTTTGAGGCCAAAACCTTGAAAGAAACGTTTCTCACACCGTAATCTAGAGGATGAAACCTTCTCGAACATTCTATTACATTTTTGCTGGTCCGGCGCTTCCCGATATTACCTCACCTACTCAAAGATATGCAGAATCTGCAATTAAATGTGAATGAGAAGGACAGAGAGCGGCAGAGACAGACAGACAGACAGACAGACAGGCAGACAGGGACGGGGTGAGGGAAGGAAAGACAGTGAGAAAGGATGATGAGAGGGGAAGAGGGAGATGAAGGGCAGAACGTCTGCCGGGTTTTCCTGGTTCAATTGAAAGTAGTTCATGCAATTGACTTCCTCCTCCTAACATACCCGAGCCACCATTGGCAGGTGGGCAGCTCTGGTGTTGTGACTTAAGATGTTTGCAACTTGTCGACGAGCATACGTCACAGGTTTCGCGTCAGTAAACAAAAGCTTCTGTGCTCTCCGCGACGCCTTGTCGAGATTACGGTCGAGATAAGGCCGCCTTATTACTAAACTGTTGCTTGCTGTCGGCTTAGAGTCAAGGCACGTTAAGGAAGCGGCGCGCTGAGACAACAGTTCTGCCGTAATGGGGACTCCAAAGTTGAAGAGATCCGTCTCTTGGCGGGTAAGGCCGAAGTTTTCCTGTTCTATTCAAATATTTGAGAATTAATTAAGATATCACGTTTCACTCTTTGATGTCGACTCGAAATTAATTACATCGAGTTATTTAATTGAAACTTATAAGCAGAGCCATTGTATCTACTAGGCTGACTAGGCTGTAGCCTAGGGCCCGGATTTTTTGTGGGCCCACAAATTTTTAGAATTTTTTTCTCAATTTTTATAGGATTTTAATCGTAATAAGATTTCAAACAAATGTTCTAAACTTTACTCAAATTTTCTGTTTTAAATAAATACACATAAAGTATATTAATATATTTATATTTTTTATTCTAACCTAGACTGATACACTTAGAAAAAGTACTTTTAAGAAAGTACGTTTCTGAATCAAGGGTAGGGTTTTCATTTGGGAGAAAATCTGAGGTGTGCATAGAACTGGTCAAATGCGCAGAGAAAAATATAATTTTATGGCTTTATTGCATCTAAGAGTTGTTCACATTGTTTGAACAAAAGCATTGTTTGTCATATTGTTTTTAAAAACAATATATTATTGTTAATTATTCTACTTAAAATTTCAAATTTAATATATTATTACATATAATGTATATACTATATTATTGTTATTTAATAATAATAATTTATTAATAAAATAAATATTCAAATACATAATTATGTTGGGATGTACATTATCCTAGGGTCCAAGGGCCCTTTACATTTTACAGCCTAGGGCCCAAAAGCATGTTACAACGGCCCTGCTTATAAGTTGAATTTAAAAAGATCGATTATTGTTATAATATGGACGAGCAACTTGTCTACGACCATACATCACAGGTTTCGCGTCAGTAAACAGAAGTACATCGTAAACTGTTTAAAATTATTTTATTTTAAGTGTCATCTAAATTTCATTGTAGAAATGTAGCTTTTCAGTTACTTAAATTTTATTGTAAACTACTAGTAAATAAAAGGGAGGCATTCTTCTTCCAAGATCCGACATAAGTTGCACTAAGTCTCCCTCGTTTAAAAGAAAATGAGCGAAGTTTAAACGGCAAACGAACATTCAATAACGATTAGTTGAAGTATATAATGAGACATGCAACTTTTGCCTTTTGCTCTTCTTGAATAGTTAAATATGTTGCAATCTGTTTTTTTAAAAGAAATAATATTTCCTTTAAAAAAATATTGCACATATATTATATGTGGGAATGGAGCTAATACATTTTTATAGAATGGTGTACATTTTTATAGATACTTTATTAATATTGATACTACTAGATACGGTGTACATTTTTACTTGTATTTTACGAACAATTGAAAAAAACTATACATATTTTTATCCTCTCAAGGAAACCGTAACTAGAAAAATGCAATGATACCACATTGTTTATAATGAGTAATTCATTTGAAAAATTGTGAGTTAGTGTGAGAAATGACAAACGAAATTTTCAATGTCTTGCTACACTGGTGCTGGGCTAAACAAAGAGCCGTGCTTTCTTGAAATTTCTTATTATAATTCTACCGGGCTTTCTTGAAATTTCTTATTGTAAGAAAAAATTGGTGTTGAACACACGACATTAGCATATTTATTCGTTAATTTTTGGAATTCGACTCGTTCTAGACAAAGTTGCCCACGTTTTGGTCGTCAAACTGCGGCTTTCTTCAGGGCGAAATGCTAGCCTTGCAGAATCGCAGTTTGACACTCAAACCGTTGGCACTTTGCCTGGTTCGCGGCATCTCTAGGACAGCCAAGAATCTTTTGACCCCGGCGGCAGATGCCTACGTCTTCATACATGCATATTGTTTATCTTGGGTAACTTTAATAATACATTTTGATTCATCACCATTAGTGGAAAGCATTATTCAGTCTGATACCACGTTTGAGAAATGCACAATACATGCTTTGGATCTAAACCTTATTCTGCATTACAAATTTATATTTTCTGTTGTGTTATGTCTTCAAGTAGTTTTTGTGTTACAGAAGAGAAAATCATTGTATCGTATTCCATTTGAAGAATTGTATAGATAGATTGATCGATTAGTGATTCCGAACGAGTCAACAGCCAAGGTTATTCGTCCCGTAAGTGTAGTGCCTGCTTTTTGCTGGGGAGGTGGTAATGATCTTCCCCCGCAGGATGGTGAGATCCGGTGCCGTCCTACCGTCAGCTAGCATGCTTTCCCCAAAATCTCACAAAAGCGGGCACCGCCCCAACCGAGACAAGCTCTAAGCTCTCGACCGGTCTCCCGGCATGTGTGGTGATGCATGTAAGGGAAAGTCTATGTAAGTTGGGGGTAGTATAGGACAAGGAAGAGGAAGGAAAGATCGCGCGCGGTCCGTGGCCCGTTTGTTAGGGTACTGCTCCGGCATTTGCCAGGTGTTGATCGGAGAAACTGCGGAAAACTACCGATCAGAGCAGCCGGCCGCTAGAATTCTCCTCTAGACAACGACAGAACTCCACCTAGCTGTGTCGTAAATTCTACCATTGTGAGGACTCGTACCTAGGCAGAGGCACTGCAGTAACATCAGTTAATGCCCTGAGCCACCTCTCCCGGTTGGAATTGTCTAGAAAATGGTCCTGAAACATGTTTTCCAGCGGTGTGTTTTGCTGTTATTTACAATTTTAATGTTTGTGGCCTAGGCGTGCGCACAGGAGAACAGAGGACCTGCCCCCCTGAAAATTTCGAAAGGGGGGCCCATAGCCCAATGTTATAAGACATTTTATTTCCATTGATACGATTTTTTCCTTTTTATGTTGACTTTTGGGGAATTGATACACATTTGGGGAAGAAGTCCTACAAACAATCCGGCAACTCTGTAAATAGTTCAACAAAAAATTCACAGTAATTTTTAATTATAATATTAAAATGATAATTTCATTCCCCTTGTATAAGTATCCAGTATATATGTAGTAATATCGTATAGTATAGTATAGTATAGTATAGTATAGTATAGTAATAGTATATATGTAGTATAAGTATCCAGTATATATGCAGTAAAAAAAACAGTTTAATGGGAAAGGGGGCTCAGGAATATAAACCAGAAAATGACACTCTCTTCTAGATTACACACGCCTGTGGTTTAAGGTAGTGGTCGCCAAACTTATGAAGCTTCTGAGCAACCGTACAGTTTCTAAATCCTCCTGTGAGCTACCGAAAGAAACAAAGAAAAATGAGAACTTGTACGCAAGCAGCTGTTTTGTGAGTCATCTCTCTCTCTCTCTCTCTCTCTTTTCGTACTCAATGTAATAAATCCCAGATTAGACGAACTGAGAGTGACACTGCGAACTACCGAAATCCCTTCTAGCTACTAGTAGCTCGTGATCGACATTTGGCGATCTCTGGTTTAAGGAAATGTAAAGAAGGTAATTGTAAACGCTAAAAGCAATCTTGAACACATTCAATACTTTATTTTTCGAATTAGTGTGAATCAGGTGTCTGGAATAGATCCAAACTCAAGCGTGATCGGTGTGGAACGGCCCTGATGCTTTGAATTGTATATATTCAAAATTTCCATTGGTGGTGAATGATAAAAAAGCTAATAATTATTTTTAAAATATAACATATGGCAATATGTAGTAAACTATGACATTAAATCCGTGTTCAGTAAAATTTAATTTGACAGTGGCTCAGTTTTTCATTTATTATTAAGATTTACGAGAAAACAATGTTTAAAAAAAACTTCTCCCAGAGCGAAATACGGGGAAAGACATAGAAAGTACCAGGGCAGGGCGTTGGGACACGGCCGTCTCTAGCGACTATCGATACCATAGTATCGATGTTTTGAAAAATAGGCATCGATGTCGCATCCCAATCTGAAGTGACGGTGAGTGTGAGGGCAACTGGCTGATGGAGGGAAGTGACTAATGGAGGCAAACAGAGGAAGATGGGGCAAAATAATATCGAGTAATAAAGGGAGAACATTAGGTGAATAAAATGAGCAAAAGTATTTCGAGGATCTCAAACTGAAAAATAATAAAATTACATTTTGAGTAAAAATAATATTTTGAAACAATATTAAACTATTTTGAATGGGACTTTTTTTGTTTTAGTTAATACTGTGGTGAATAGATTTGACTCTGAAGTTAGAATAAATTGTATCAAGCCTTTTTATTTCAGGAATTTCAGAGATAATCCTACGATATCTTGTTTCTCTGTAAAAACATGAGGTTTATCAAAACCAAAATTTTTATCAATTTCATTATATGGCAAGAAATGGAATTAATCTGAACTTCGGACTTTTTGTGTTGGTAGAATGCTTGGGCATGCGCACCGAATCTACGTTCGGTTTGTTCCACATATATTTATGTATAATTTTGTTTAAAGTGGAAGGTCTACTCTATGGTATACGTTGTACGAAAGAGGATAGAAATTCGATTGTTTAGTAAGATGAAAACTACCCCGACTTGGCTAAGCCGGAGGAAGCAGTTATGCGAATACTTTTCGTAGGGTTACGTTCCTATTACAAATAATACGAGACATTGTTATGTTGCAACACCACTAGTTTAAATGTATCTACCTAATGTATATATTTTGAAACCGATTAAATATCCGCGGCAATTTTTCTGTTTTCTGAAGAATTTAAGTTTTGAAGAAAGCTTATTTCATAGTGAACTGAAAACTTTCGTTCTCGGAAAAAGTGATCAGTAGAGGTAATTCTGATTAATGTATGTGCTGGAAAAGAGAGTCAGTGCATCGTGTTAAATTTTAAAGAAAACTGTCCGTAAATTTTTGCAGATCAAGTTTCGCGCTAAACACGGCACAATCTACTGTACTGACACCTGGTGGTCGATTCCAAAAGCAAAGAATGTTGGGCGTCACTTAAGTTGCCTTCAAAATGCAACGCTAACATGCCAAAGCCTCGGGAAATTAAGCCATGATTGCACAATGTGAAAATATTGAGTCGTTTTCATTTCCAGATGTGTGCAATGAAGTGTCCCTGGTACGATTAAAAATGTTTCTATGTGTCAGGGGAAATATAATTTGCATAAACATAACCTGTCTTTGCCATTGTTTCAGACACAACCTATGATGACTACATATATGAGACAGAAATCAACGCAAGAATTTCTCATGATGAATGGTGCTAGTTCAAAGTATTTCGATCCAGGAGATGAAAATCAGAACAGTATATATCCTCCTGGAACGGTACCTATGGAATACCAAGTTGCAGGACATACCTTTGGAGATGGAAAATCAGAATTAGGTACCTACTTTGTTTCTTTGAGTAGGAGGAACTTTTATACCTCAAAATGCCTCATATGTTGCTGCTCAATAAATATTTATCCCAATAATTCTATTGTCAGATTTAGTTGGACACATTATACACCCTTTTAATTTCTCTACACTTTCTAGTACTTTGCTCATTGTTTTCGAAGTAAATACCAATTCTTTGACAAATGATTAGCTAATATTGTTATTGGACTTTTTTTTTGGTCTGATACCCATGCATTGGATGAAATATAGGAGTTATGTCCTATCATAATATTTGTCATTGTTTAATATTTTTAACTTTTTCTTATAGATTTTGTTTCCTAATGATAAATGTTTAATTTTATCATATATTTTATCCCGTGTAAATAATATAAAGTGATTAAAAATACTCAGTGAGCTGAGAAAAGGTAAAAGATATTTGGATTTGAGGTGTATGGAAAAAAATAAAATGAAAACATTGTGTATATGGACAACATTTGTGAAATTGCGCCATTTGATGTTGGTCTATTATAATTTTCTGATTTGTAAAATTGCCTTTTACCTAACAATTTAATTGTAACAATTTAATGGTGTGTAGTAGTAACATATAAATTGACATATGTGAGTGCATAATAGTGAAGGTTTTAATTTAGACACTTTGTATTTAACTTAAAAAAAAACCTTATAATTTGTTGATGTGTGCTGTTTTATTATAGCATTAAAAATATTTAATAATATTGTAGTGCTATTATGAGCAGTACTCTTTTTAAATTCAAATACACATTATGTAAAGTGATTTCCAACTACATTTTGTTAAGAATTGATCTGTTTCCCTATGAACTGTGCAGTTTTGAGTATTATGCCTGGATAATGTAACTTATTGATCTTTTAATTTCATTGGATTTAAATAAAAAATACTCCTCAAATCTATTGATTTCAGCAAAAGCAAAAACCACAAAATTTAGTGTTAACCAGCAAAAAGATTTGAAACAATTATAGATAATATAACTGTGGGTTGGTGCAAGAAGGACAAATGTCAATATTGAAAGTTTTACAGAATGGGTAGTTTTCTTACATCATCGTAATGACAAAACAATCGTAGGCCAATGTAAAGATGAATGAAATAAGGGGATAAGAACAACTTAACTTTGGCCTTTCTTGCTCTAAAAGATGAGGCTATGTCAATATTGGCTCTACAAAACTAAAATCACTAAAAACTGACATTGGCCCTTCTTGCACCCAGCCACAGATATATACTATAATACATGCCTTTTTTCAGAAGCTACATTGAGTATCACCTACATTTTGCATTAAAAAAAATTGAGTTGTGTATTTACAAGTTCTGCATTGGTTTGGCATTATTGTTCTTTTATTACTTCTTCGCTTGTAACTTAATGCTCCTTTTTCCTATAATTTTTATCTGCGTTAGGAATGCTGAAGAGAAAAGATGGATTGGTGCTAAAACCCATTGAAAAACCAGTTTATGGTGAACGTGAGTTGAAATTCTACCAGGAGCTTCAGAAAGCAACAGATCCAATATCAGTTGCGTTACGAAGTTTTGTTCCTGAATTCCATGGTGCTACAGTTCTGAAAATGCAAGAGAGAGGTTTGTTTCATAATTTGATTTTTTCCCTGATTTCTCGTGTTTAAATTTTTTTATTTATTTATTTAGAAATTTAAATATCGGTGATGATTGTCAATGCTTTATAATAGTGTTAAAAACGAGTATTAAGATCCTAGGAAAAGTTTTTTCCTTTTCTTATAGCTTTTACTTTAAAGAATGTTTGTATACATGTGTGTGTGGGTGCAATTGAGTGAGACTTAATGTTTTAATGATCATTTTTACAGCTGTGATGTCTGATTTCTGTAGTTCATGAATGTCTTATTTTTCAGATGTGCGGTTTATAGTCTTAAAAGACGCCACATTTGGGTTTGCAGAACCCTGTATAATGGACATAAAAATTGGGAGACAGACGTGGGATCCAGAGGCTTCGTTAGAAAAAATGGAAGGTGAAAGGGTAAGAGAACATTTTTGAAAATATCTATTGTTTGAAATTTTAAAAAAATAAAAAATAAAGGAAAACTAATCATATTTTAATATAATTTTCATTTACTTGTGGTGAGTCAAAATGCAATTCAAAGTAACAATGAATCTATAAAAATAAATGCAAACATCCCTTTAATGTTTCATTCCAGATGTTTAATAGGTAGCAAAGATTTATCAAAATGGGATAGTCACATTAAAATAAGCATTTCCGCACCAGGCTTGCATTACTTGAGCTTGCACCAGGCCTGCATTACTGCTTGACATGAGGTTATGTTATAGTTCAGTACACTCTAAAATCAATGGACGGTTTGGGGCAATTAGTCACCTTGTATCTCTTGCCTTCCATGTGTTTCGTTGAGGCGAGTTAGAAGTGTTGACCTTTAGACATGAACACTTTTGAGTGTGAAATAAGAGCTGATTTTGTAAATAAAATCTATAAAAGGAAAGCCGTTTGCTCAGTGCTAATGTGTCATCTGGTACTATTCCTGCCGTATGCAGGACTATGATAGATGTACAAATTATGCTGTGTGAAGCAGCTTCTTGGTCTTGCAATTTACAGACCTTTATTATTTCAGTACATACATTCTTAAAAATAATATTCTAGACAAACAAAAAAGTAAATCTAAACATTTTCTCAGTATTTCTAAGTTATCTTGCTGTGGTATATTCGGTGCTGGAATTATAAACAAAATGCAAACAAAAAATTGGCAATAGAAATTAAACCCAGTTATATGCTTATCAACACAGTAGCTTGCTTGAATCTATTTTAAAATTTGATTTTGCAGGAAATACTAATTAGAAAGTTACTTTCACTAGCCAATAAAATATTGTCCTGCTCACTATTTGATTGCAAATAAATCTTTTTGGATCAAGAAATTGCTGAATGAAACCAATAATATTTATGAAGTATTTTCCCTTCTCTTACTGAAGTGATGTCATTGTCGATTTACAGAAAAAGTATGCAGAATGTAAACGAGATTTAGGTTTCTGCATCCCTGGATTCCAAGTTTACAGAATAGCTACAGGAAAAGTTGTGAAATTGGGAAAGGACTATGGAAAGCGTTTGAATAAAAATACTGTAAAAGATGGTAAGATGGAGAAATATTTTTTTGTCTTGTATCTCTGAGCTAGTAAAATAAATTTCATTGTTAATTATATACATTTTTGTTAACTATTCTTATTTAACAAGAAAAAACAACACACTCTGTACTTCCATATTAATTGTTTTGATTTAATTTGTCTGTGCCCATAAAATTACTCCTTAAGAATGTCAAATTTAATTTGGTTTATAATGCTTTTCAAATTACACCCATATCAATGTTGATGACTAATTCACCTTTCATGTTTTTGTTCCATTTCTGTCAATTGTTCAGGTTTAATGAAATCTGAAGCTATGAATCTTCCAAAAATGTCAGTTAAGCTTGGAAGATGAACTCTGTTTTTGTTTGTACAGTTTATAAACCAGCATTTCTCTTCCAAAATTACAATTTATCTTTCATTCAACTCTCCATTTTCAATTAGTAAAAAGAATGTTGTATCTGTATGAATGATTTATTGTTCTTTCTTCCAGCCTTACGTCTCTTTCTCAACGCTGAGGCTGCCTTAGCCGGGAGCTCATGCTGCAGCTTTTAGCCTGTCTGTGGCGTATACTGTGCTGGTACCGCAGTCAACGCCGTTTTCGGTTTTACTCTAGTTCACTGCTGTTGGTGTACGATGCCCGAAAACTCCGTCAGTGTCTTCGAACAGATTTGCCCACCATCAGAGCGAATCACCATCGACCGTCCACTCTAAAACTGAGTGCCAGTACTGGATCGTTTAATGGAGGACCTCTCAGTCCTGATCACTTGGGTACGCAGGGCCCAGGCTTCGAACTTCCATCTCGAAGCTCAACATCCAGTGGAGGGAGTCTGTCGCCGTCTGTTCCATCAACTCCAACGACGCCATCAACTTATAAACCTGCAAGCTGCTTCGGCGAGGACAGTTGGCATGTGGCTTTTGAAAAGATCCGACGTACACATTCTTTCATCAACAACTATGAGAAGGATCTACAAAGCGTGAAAGAAGATTATTCATCTCAGTTAGATGACTTAATAAGTGCAGACCGACCTGGAAGCAGAGATTTTTGGGCCACAGTGAAAATGATTGATTTTGCTCATGTTTTTCCCACCCAAAATGATGAACCAGATACAAACTATTTGGATGGTTTGGAAAACCTTGTGAATATATTTGAAAGTTTAATGGAAGAAGCTGTTTAATGTTAATAACAAAAACAAACTGTTATTTGTTTTAGGGTTAAGAAAAATTACAAAACACTCAGTAAGGACATGTACACTAACAGGATATTGTGACAACTGAGTAATGCGAACATTTTTATTGATAATTCAACAGTATTTTTTATCAGAATTTTTACATATTTACTAAGATATTTTTATATAATCTAATGAGTTCAGGAAACTTATTTAGCGAATTGAGCTTTCAGGTATATTAGAACCAGTGCTTGAATGCAGTAGGACTAGTTTCTTCTGCGATCAGTTTTTTTTTCTTTGTTAATCAAAAAGAGAAATGTAGGTTCCATATCTGAAATTCATGTTATTTGTCATGCTGGACATGGCATTGCAAAAAATGTGCAATTAAAGGGATTCTGTAAAATAATGTATTTCACCACAGTATGGTCCTTTCCCACCCCCATTCTGGGTGGACATTAATTGTTTTGTCTTCTATGCCAAATACAGTTCTTCAGAAGATGAAATAGATTAATTTTGGTCCCATGTTTTCAAGCACTGATTAGAACACAGTGACTTGGTTCCTCTTCTGTTTCTTATGCTACTGTAACTTAATAGCTTTTAATGAAAGCAAATGTTAAGAGAGTATACTGGTACAGCAAAAGTGCAGTATCACTCGTATACCCTCCTGCTGGAAGAAAGCACCATCTTCAAAAAGCTGTTCTGTACAGTTCCGTTCTGTGCCTTCTATTTATTCACACAAGTCCTTTTAATGACATTCCAAAGGTACCTAAACCAAGATAAGGGTCCAAACTACAACGTTGGTATTATAAGTTTACAATCCTGGTTTTCTCTCATACATGAAGGCGTAATCACTCAAATGATACAATGAAGATATGTTTAGAATGCTTTTAATTAAAACTACAGTAATACTGATATGGATCACAAAGTGTAAGAATATTAGTGCAAGAACCCATAGGGAAGGCAATCTGAATAGAACTGTACTTAACAAATGTGTTTGCAATAACTCTTCTGTGTTGGATGCACCAGGGTTGCTGACCTCAGAACACAAATATGTGCGTTATCTAGTCTTCAATTATATTAATGGTTAAGTATCATAGCTTTAGATATTTAATGTTAATTTGATGTAAATATTAACACAACAATTTACATATGTGTAAGAGGTATGATTGCTAAAACTGTTAAGATCATAATATTGCATACACACACTGTGTGTTTTATGTAACATAAAAGTATATTAAGCAGATACAATTAGTCAACAGTGTTAACATATCACACCACTAACGACATAAAACACAAGAACAAATAGTTTTGCTATCAAATCTGTGTATAATCAAGCAAAATATGGTATATAATATATAAAGATATTCAGTATTTCCCTGTATTTGTGACTAAATTTCTCCATAAAGCTGCCTAGATCTTTGGCAATTTAGGTGCGGTGACTAGAGGATTTGCCTGTTCTATCATCTTACGACCTTCACTTTTGTAATCAAACGTGCAGTCATGAAGTTCAGAGTACCGATGAGCTGAACAAAAGAGCTTCTCGCAACGGCATGTGTACATGTTGGTGATATTCAGTCGTTTGCGGCACTGGGCACACCGGTGACGTATAGGTTTCTTCAAGGGAGCTTCAGGTGGGTGCGTAATGGGGGCTAACAAAGGAAGAATATCAGCTGCAGACTTTTCAGGCAAAGTGCCAGATGGAACCCGACGTCGGGATCCCCTCTGAGGTAAAAGTCCAAATTCAGTCTCTGTTTTCAAAGGTACACCACCTTTTGTCTCTGGAGCAATAGGAAGCAAGTGACTTCTCCGTCCGAATCTCTGCGATCTGGGTGCTCGTACCAATGGGAGATCACCGATGGGATGTTGGAATGGAAATCCTTCATCTGGAGAGACTTCGGTGGTGTCCTTTCTGGTACATAACAGAGATGAGTGGCCTCTTTCTCTAGTGAGGTCTGATGAAAGTTCTTCGATGGATGAACAATTGACTTTCTGTCGCCTCCTATGCCATTTGGTTTCACTCAAAAGATCACATATCTCTTGTGCCCTTTTCTGCTGTTGTGTCAATTTGTCAGGAGAAGTTTTTGGACGGTCATCTTCCTCCAATAAGAAACGTGACACCCTGTACCTTCCTCCGCTACCAACTGATGTACTCATTCGTTCTCGAGTGATGGATGACATTGCAAATGTTGCGGCTTCGGTCGATGGTATGGGGACAGGTATGGAATTTGGTGTAGGTGCGAGGTCAGGTTCCACTTTATCCACAGCAGAATCAGTCTCTGATTCTACTATGGCTATTTTGGAAGTAGAGAGAATACCAGAACCCTTAGTATTGTTGCTGGTGTTACTTTCAGAGCTAGCAGCAGGTTCCTCTGGAGGGTTTGATCTGTACACATTGCGACTGGCCCCATATTCTACACATTCTTCAGGTTTGGCATCCATAATTTGAGAAGCAGTAAGACGAGACCTCCTTCGCCCTGCAGGGCGTTTAGGAGGAGAGGGTGCAATTGAGGGAATGCGGCGTGGAAGTACTATGGTTTCTTTAGAATCTTTCCTGGCGGTACGAAGAGGCTGGCGTGAAAGAACTGAGTTGTTATTGTCGAGTTTCCCTGGAACCTTGCCTTCTGTGTCTCTACTTCTACGGGGCAGTGACTGTGTTAGGAATGAGCTAGTGCCAAGGTAACTACTGGATATCGCGCGTTGCCTGCTAGGGACGGTGGTGGTCTGTGCTTTACGGATGGGTGGCAAATGTATACACTCAGCCTGTGCCTTTGTGAGGGGAGGCTCCTTTGGCTCAGCTGCTGAAGAGAGATGATTTGTTGCTACTCGTGCTGTAGCTTTTCGGGAATGAAGAAGTGGCCGCTTTGCTGATAAGACACGCGGTGCACTCTTCTTAGGCTAAGGGCAAAAACCAAGGCAGATGAAAAAAGAAATCTTCATTCAGTTGAGTTTAATTCTAAGCTTTTCAAAGTACAGATGATTTGTTTGCAATATTGAATATTCACTCCCAGTAAGATCATACTTATTTTTAATTAACATAGAAAAATATGTAGCAGATGATGCAGAAACTTAAAAAATTCTGTTTAAGGAAAAAAAAAAAATTATGATGAATAAGAAGTATGATTTTCTGTATTTTCGCTGCTTGTATTTCACTGTTTACTAATTTTCAAAATATCCTCTTAAACAATACTTTCATATTGGTTTTTCAGCTACCATTCTGAATTAATACAAATAATGCAGATGCCTGGGTACAAATGATCTAAACAAAACTAGCCAATTTGTATTTTTGATGGCACTTCACACATGTTGAAAGTGACTGAATGGGCTTTACCTTCCTTCTCAAAGCCAGTTCTTCCATTCGGTTTCTCAGCTCCTGCATCTTACTCATTGTGACAGAATTCTCCTGTAGTCTTTTGGCCGATTCCTCTGGATCATCCTCAGCAAAGAGGCTTCTGTAAGTAACAGTGAATTAACATCCTGAGATAAACATAGGGGCAGATATAGATATTCATTTTTGGGTGTGGGATCAGTCTCAAGGTTCAATGTATCAATATTAAATACCAATTTTTCAAGTAAGAAGGTAGCTTTATCAAAAGTCTAAACTTTTCTTCAATTCATGAATCACTTTTTGTGCAATTGCCTAACTCTAATCAACACACATGCTTTAATTTTCTTCTTACAATTATTTTTTTTACAAAACTTGGGATCTGCCAAGTGAGAGCGTAGGCTTCCGCGGCCGGAGTCAATATTAAGTTGGCTGTCCGGGTGACGCCCTGAGGAAGGTCGCAGAATGGCGACCGAAACGTCGGCACCTTTGCCATGGACGCGGCGTCACCCGGACAGCCAACTTAATATTGGGATCTGCCACTTGAGACAATGCATCAAGATTAGTTTTCTTAAGGAAAGATGCTCTTACATCCAGGAAAGTACACTCGGAATATTTAAAGAAAATTTGTAAAATTAAATTGTCAGAAATTTTCTCAAGGAGGTGGTATTCAGTTACATTAATCTGAAAGCAATCTTTATTACCAGAATGGAAAATTGGGTAAATTATTAGAGTACTTCACAAATTAAAAATCATTATGGGAAATGCATATTTGTATTGTAGAAAAAAATCATGTACAGATGGAATAGGGTTTTCTTGAAATTCCATAATTGGAAGAAGTTACAAGCAAGTAGGATGTAATAAAACTGAATATGTAAGAACTACATGATCAACATGTGTAACTTTACAAAATAACTCCAGAAAAAACTTCACCGAAAATTGCACTGGGAGAAACAAAAACTGATAAACAGTTCACTTTAAAGAAAGGTATTCTTGGAGTAAAATTTTCTCAAAAAAAGAATTTGAAGGATGTTGATACATATTTCTGTATCAGCATTCTTGAAAGCTTTTTAATACATTGAGTTTCTTGAAACTCTTTGAACAACTACAAGAAACACCAAAACTTTCATGTTGTTCAAATTTCTCAAAATCACAGAAACAGGAAGGGCAAATTATGGTTGTCTGCTGAATAAAGAAAAGTAGGTCCTCTAAAACTTTAAGAGAGAACCATAGGTTTCATTACTACATGTAGATTTCAGTGGTAGCACTTACTTAGTTAAACTGCTCTGGAGGAAGGCAAACTATTTATAAATACTTTTAATTTCCTTTAGCTTATTACTAGTACAACAAAAAAAAAGCAAAATTTTCCTTAAGGAATGAATGTATTTTAATAATTGGAGTTCCTCAAAAACTCTTGAAGCAGTTTCAAAACTTGCATACATTCAATCAATACAACTTGTAATATCAATTCAATAATGTTTTGAATACCGAAAAGTTGTCGATAGTTTTTAATGACAACAAAACCCCAAACAAACAAACTGATACAATAATAAAATATGATTCTTTAGTAGTTTTAAAACCGTCTCCTGAACATCTAGGTCTCTCCAAAAATATTTTTTAATGGTTCACATTACTGAATCTCCAAGAATAATTTTTGCTTACTGAATTGATGAACCACTAAGAGATTCAGAGAGTGGTGAGTATGTTCCATCTTCATTCTCCAAAACACGGAAGAGATTCACCTGATCTCCATCACGAAACACCAAAACAGTTACCCGACATCCAGGTGGTATATGGTCAAGCACATCATCTCTGGAAACAAAAGATTGTAACATGCATGAAAAACACAAGTATTTAGGGACTTCATGCAAGAATAAAAATCATTTGCAAAGTAATTTAAATTATGTACTCTCATCAAAAAGCAAAGATGCTACTAGGTTACTCAGCCATCAGGTGAAATCTGAATTATCAATTTCAATGATACTTTCTAATCTCAATTCGTAAAGCATAAAACTATCCCTTCTTCAGATTTCCTCCCCAAAATGTTTAGAGATTTCAAAACAGTTTGGGAGTTTCAAATTATGTTGTGTTCCAGAAAAACTATGGAAGTCAAATATAATATGAAAGGAGAATTCAGTGAAATTTTGTCAACTAGCCCCTTAAATTGAAAAGAATAAACTTGAGGAGAATTCAATAAAGTGCATTAAACAATTTTATATTGAACAAATAGCTCAAAAGCTACTTGATGTAAATTAAAAAAACAGCCTTTCTGGTAAAGTTAAAACTGTGTTATTTTTAATTATTTTTTTAGATGGTAATTTAACAATTCTAAAAAATTATTTCCTTTTGAAACTATAAAAACAGAGGACACAAGATACCAATTTTGCAAGGTGTACATGAGTGAAAAACGTTACTTTATTCGCTTTTATCACAAACCTTCCATTTTCCATGAATTCACGTAATT
Source organism: Acheta domesticus (assembly GCA_031308135.1). Taxonomy (NCBI): domain Eukaryota; kingdom Metazoa; phylum Arthropoda; class Insecta; order Orthoptera; family Gryllidae; genus Acheta; species Acheta domesticus. Next base: position 4,185,180 of record JAHLJT010002630.1, read on the forward strand.
CTTTCCACGTGAATTCTTCACCAGTGTGTACTCGTCTAGTGCTAATGGGTCCTCCACGCATAGACAGCACAAGTTTAAGTGTAGCACCATTTTGAATAGAGTGATCTATTAATGACGATGAATCATCCAGTTCTTGTAAATTATATAGTAAGTGTTGGTGTGATATAGGTATTCCTGTTGAAAATGATCACTGTAAGTCATGTACAGAAAATATACCTCAGAAAATCAGTAGTGTAAATTACATGTTACCTTCAACTCTTTGAATTTTTGATTTAATAGACATGATAGTGTCAAAAGGTGACACTGTCATCTCAAATGCTGTTCCTGTAAGGGTTTCAATAAATAGATCCATAGTCCCCTCTGGACGTAAGGAAGACTGGAACGTCTCTTGGAGGCCATTCTGCGACATTATACATTTAAAAACGAAGATAAAACGTTACATAAGTAAAGATGGCCAAGGTGGAGCAGAGAAACAGGGCACTATGTAGTCGAATAAATATAATATGTTGATGTTATACGCTTTTGTATGGTTCTGTCCCTTCAGGTACAACATTTCTGACAACACATAACAGCTGTCACACGCAAAACACTAGGTATGGGGCCTTCGTTTATCTTCCAAGAAATGTACTGTCTTAACAGTCCCAATTATAATTGCACATTAATTAACTGTGGCACGGAAATATAAGACTAAATCCGCAACATCACACATACACTTGTAAACTGATCATTTTGTACAACGTGTAAACAACGAATTTAGATTTCGCAAAACACACAAAATAATCTAAATTCGTCCGGTGTTACTCACAAATATACTCTTGTCGTTGTCACAATTTCGTTGTCAAGATTTCTGAGGAATGTACCTACTGTTGCCAACTTTCCACGTTTCCAACAAATGTAAGAACCCTTCATATTTGCCGAGCAAGAAGATACACTAGTTTAAATTACAGTCGCCTTTATAAAATCAGCTACAATGAAGATGGTCGAAAAGTTTGGAAAGCACAAACAGAGTCATTGTTTATAAAACAAAACATTGAGTGTTTTGTAGATGTGACAGTAGTGCTAATCAAGTGCTTTCAAGGTTTCCGCCAGAGAGCTCCGGCGGGGACTATGATTTCGTTGTGACATAAACAGTAGTGTTTTGACGTGTTGAAGAGTTCAATTTTTCTTTTGACTTGAAATGACCTTGACTTCGACTTCAAAAGTTCATGCATATGTCAGCCAGTAAGTTTTAAAACAAATGTGTTTTAATTTTCTTTTTTTCGAAATTGTATGTAAAAACGAGCCTAATTGATGCACAAGTTTCCCGTTGTCACCTGCCACATGTCCGATTAGGAACAAATCCTTGTCATTTAGATTACTTGTTTGTGGTACAAGTAAGATAATCACGAGTTAAGAACCTTTTAATGTTTGCTTCTTATTAACAGTAGTTGTTGGTACCTTATAGCACAAACTAGAAACAAAAACGGTATTGAAGACTGCCCATTTTTGGATGTTTAATAAATTACTTGATATTGTATTAGATGAGAATTGTAACCTATCATTTCTTTTTACTATAATTTAAATTATTCATCATTATAATTACATTATACGAGTTATGATTAAGTATTTGAGGCAACCAATAAAAAACGAAATGGACCACTTTGGTATGGAATCTCTCAATTTACTAAGAAATAAGAAATGAGAAAGAGGAAGAAAAAAAGCAAGTCATTTTCAGAGTAGAAAAGTGACAAGATGTAAAGGAAGAAAACCCTAACAATCCAGTTTACTGTGCATGCAGGAGTGCAGTCAATATCGTAGTGCTTCATTTCCTGCAAGTTTAAATTGGGAATATAAAACCAACATTTGCTCAAGATGTAGTAGGCTGGTCCCATTCCTCACCAGATTCTCACATATAATATAACACATGAATATACATACATTAATGAGAGAGTTTCTAAAAATATTTATTTTGTGTTAAAACTCAAAAATAATGTAATTTTTGTGTACAGTGTTCATTAATTTAAAAAAAATTATATTTTAACCAATACTGTGAGTTTTTCAAAAATCTTATAGTAAAGTTTGTAACAAAAGTTAGATAATTTGAAAAAAAATTTCAAAAAGATAGCTTCAAAGATACCTCAATATGCTGTTTAACAAGACAGAGATACATATTTTACTGATACCCTTAAGACTTTATGCCACTCCTGAATAATAATTGTTGAACTAATGATTCGAATTGATTTTTAAGGTGTAATTGAAAGTTACCTTCCATGCTTACACCCATAACATGAATTCATTTGTGCCTTAATGGAATTTGAACCCAGAAGCATATTTAGGTACACTGCTGCTGAAGACAGAATTTGCCCCCTTATTTCAATACATCTTAAAATGAGGGTTATTTCTTGTTTCGTAGACCTGTAACAGGAAAATCATGTACATATTTTAGAAGTAATTACAATTAATTTTTTGCTGTGAATATAATGAAAGGAATGAGGAATTAAGCAAAGAAATATGATTTTCCTGATTTGATTTCCATCCATTTACAGCACTTCTTTTTATTTTAAGAACATGCTAAAAATTTGATATAATACACCTGTTATAAGTTTGATAAATTATAAGTATTTACTAAAATTTTATGTATTTGTAGAAACCTTTTCTGGGTAAAGAGTTTATTTCCGTAATAAAAAAAAACCTATTTTTTATTTAACTTAATTTTTTTTTAATGAAACCTCTTGTAGGTAGTGATCATGGCAAATTTTGTGTCTGCTGTAGCCTTCGTATTGCTACTGTTTGAATCTACAACCTGTTTCATTTGTTAGCTGCTGAACATTATCATTGTTAAAAAAGTGTTTAATTGAAAAAAAATATGGTACTTTGGAGGTACCAATTTTTTTTCCAGTGTTGGTAACAAATTGCTTAACTTACTCTGTGGGAATAGTTAAAAAAATCAAAATGCTACATGTTCCTGGATAGGTGACCATCTGGGAACCCTGGGGGGGTCTAATGGCGCTGAGCCTGTGGCCAAAGGGATAAGGCAATAATTGACCACCATTGTCACTAAATTATTGGAGTATTACTCCATTTTCAAGACCAGTTAAGAGAACGTTGTTATGAAAAATCTTTGGTTTTTAATAATAAGCAATAATTATTGAGAAATTATGCGGATGTCAATTAGGCCCTGTGTGTAATACTAGTTAAGTTTTATTTTTTGACTTAGATTAAAAAGTTTAATTTAGAGGGATGGTAGTGAAAGGAAGATTCCATTTTAAAGTTGTTTATGAATCTCATTGACTGCTCCAATGCCTTATTCGAAATTTTATTTTTATTTTAAACCTTCATGTTTCAGAAATGGTTCCTTCAAATTAATATTCTCTTGATGAAGTCTTTTTAAAAAATTTTTTCTCTTAAGATACTTAAATATTGAAGTCTCCAAAATATGTTATGCAAGTCATAACTTCTGAACTAAACAAGTTTTAACTTCATCAACTTCTGAAGTGTGAAATTGAAAATCAGAAATATAAAATGAGCTCTTCTTGTGTCAATGTTATAATGAGAAACACAAAAAAATATAAATCACAGTTTTCTGTTTAATTATCACCATAAAATTGACCCCTATTAAGCAGGGAATTAAACTGGATTTGGAATCATAGTGGCTTAAAACTATTTTCTGAAACAAAAGAGGTTTAAGCAAGCCAAGGTCCTTCTTAGTTTGGGGTAGCAAAAGAAGCTTTCAGTAAGAAAAAGACAATGCCTTGCTGCAAGAGTTTTGATTTACATGAAAGGGGAGGGAAGAGGGAGCTGTACTGACAGGGGTGGAATATAATCACTCTAGGCACTCCTAAGTATGTTCAAGTTATTGAGCACCCTAATAATTTTGAGTTATTAAATATGCATTCTTGAAAAGAATATTAAAACAAACTATAACCATCATACTTAGTAATTTTAATATTAAAATAATATATTATTACATTTAATACTAATATTAAAAAGGCTCCTTTACAGCCAACATCATAAGATCCACTCCTTACAGAATTAAAGCTTTCAAAAGGTGGATAAAGCAAAGGAAGAAGAAAATAAGGAGCCAGACAAAATGTGAAATCAAGATGTGTTGAAAGGGATACAAAAGAAATAGAGTTACGAAATGGCACCCAAAATAGGAAGAAAATCTGAGCCGGTTGTATATCGAAGAGATCATGATTTAGGGAACAGTGAAAAAAATGTGAAGGCATGGAAAGTCAAAGTTGAAAAATTGTTTAAAAGATAATCAGGGGTCTCTATCCCAGGATTGGGCAGTATTTAAATTCTTGTATTTGAAATACGAATTTTAAATACATTTTGTGTTTGAAAAACTGCATTTTTGAGTTTTTTGGATATGTATTTTAGACGTGTATTTAAGTACATAAAATAGATGTATTTAAAAAAAGAAATACTTCATATACTTTAAATACAGATGAAGCATATAAATTTACATACAGATGAAGTTTCTTTTTGTTTGATTCTCCTAGTGAATGGACTTCACTGAAACAAAAATAAAAGTACCTTTCAGGTATTGAAGTCGAATTTCAACATTTTAAAATGATAAATCTAAATCATTAAAAATGCTGAACTACTATCCGACAAATAAAAAAGTGTTTATTCCTTATAACACTAGTTTAGTTCCTTAGCGGCAGTTCAACAACTGCTTTGCTTTGCGAATTTAATACATCCGCCAATTAGTGGTTTATTGTCTGATATGTTTGAAAAACTAGTAGTTTTAAAAGGAAATTCCGTTTATTTGAGTTAGACATTTTTCTGATATCATTTTATTTTAAAATTTGTTTTTGTGAAAGTATAAGTGAAATTTTGTGAAAGTATAAAAGAATTTTTTAGTTATTGTTCAGGAATTTATGACTGTCAATTAGTAATTTATTGAAATAAAATTACAATCTATTTTGCAATAAAGTTAAAATGCAAAAGTATTGAATTTACTGTATTTTGAGTATTTAAAGTATTTTAAATGCATATGTATTTAGCATTTCAAAACTTAATGTATTTAAATACTTATTTACAAAGTATTTTGGAGAAGTATTTAAATAATAAATTTAACGTATTTTTTCCAATGCTGCTCTATCCTGTGTGATCCTAAACACACATTGAGTCTGCTTATGCTTTAACTCACACATGAGAATGGAATTGAAGCTCTCAAGAAGTGGATATAGGAAAGGTTAAAGGAATCAAGGTGGTCAGACAAAATGTGGAATTAAGATGTGCTCTAAGGGGTATAAAACAAATGTGTCATGAAAACAATGCCCCAAAAAAGGAAGGGAAACTGATAGGTCATGTAATCAGGAAGAGGACTACAACAATTTAGGATACAATGGCAGAAAGGAGAAGACTAAGACTTGAATGAAGTTGCTTAGCTGCAAAAAGACAAAAGAGATTGCTGAAACACAGGCAGGTGGAGATAACTATCATGTAGAGAACCTGCCATCCAGTAGAACAATAAGTAATTATAACATATGGATTTTATTGATTAAAAATTAAAACAAATTGTCAAAAATGTCAACAAAATATAATTTTATATTTTCATTTTCAGCTTTATTTTATCAGTCTTAGTAGTTTATTCTCCCAATAATAATTAATCAATGGAAGAAAATACATGAACCACAATTGCATTTGTTACACTGAAGTGTTCACTGAAATTAACTATTCACAGTTTTTCTTCTATGTAATTACTATTTATATTTTAGATGGGTATTCTGCATGTATGGAATTAATTGTATGTATAGAAGTTTTGAGAATGTTATGTAGTTTCATAATCTACACAACAAAACAATATTACAGTTAGGTACAATCTTCGTACAATATTAATACAATGAGTTATATGTTATACAGTGAGTACAATGTTACAATGTGATGAGATAGTTCACTTGAGATATCAATGAGAGAATCAGACTTTATTACCTACAATTTTTTATTGCAATGTCATTTTTTTGATAGACCTTTGGAATCAAGGGATTGTAATAGTATTTACCCACATAAAGGTGTTTTTTAAAGGGCAAGATGGGATGCCAAAAGTTTTACGTACATATGGCAAAAATTTATAGTTTTTTGTTCACTCATAAATTAACAACTCTATTGTTCCTGTAGCCAGTTTCCATTTCTCAGAATCCATCTCTTCTCTTGAATTGGTAGATGACTTAATTTTCGGAGGAAGTTTTAAGGATTTGTTAAGAATATATTCGATGTGACTTTTATAAACACATATGAAGGAACAAAGGTTATTATGTTAATATTGTATTAAGTTTCCATTTTAATTTGCTTATATCAAAGAAGTTGTTTAAAATTGATGTCTTAATTAGTAGCCCTACTTCTCTCAGATTGAATTATTAATTTAGAAGATTTGATATATCTATCAATGTTGTGGTATTAAATCTTATAGTAACCTTGATCTGACTGTATGAAAAAAGAATAGGCCACATTAAAATTTCTAATTTAAAAACAAATAAACAAAGTGGCATAAGCTCACAAATAGGTACTTTTAGTGTGAAAGGTGAGTGATTGAAAAATTGTGAATAACATTAGTTGAATTTGACATGATAGAGTAATTAAATGAATTACTTATATCTGTGAGTGAATATATAAATTATCATCATCATAAATAATTCTTTCTTTTATTGTGGATGTATAGTATTCTTTTGGATCAGGTATTGAAGAGTATCATTCATAAAGTGAGCCAGAGTGTGATCTAAAATTTCTTTAGGCTCTTGCAAAATATCATTTTATAAATTCAGAAGAATTTGATGCAAGAAGAGAAATGAAGTCCTGATAATTGTGGTTTTATATGATTGATTGCTGTTTACGTTATTTGTTGTTTTGCTCTTGTAGTTTTGCAGAATTCTTTTAAGTGTTTTATTGAATTTTATATGTGTGGTTTATATTGGATATTAATGTAATTTTTGTAAAATAGTTCTGTTATTTCCATTTTATTTGGTTTTACGTATTAGGTGTTAGGTATTTTTGTGTTATTTATGTCAAGACTCTTTGGATGTGAATTGTTCAGAATCTGCACTTGTTTTGCTTTTGTTTTTTAATTTTGTATGAATATAGTGAATCACATGATGATGATTATGATTATGATAATGATTACATCATCATCTTATGTTTATTTCTGCTCCTCTTTGGACATTAAATCTTCATTGTTTATTCTTGACTTTGCAGTATTAGGTATTCGTAACTAGTTTGTTCCACCAGTTGTTTGTACACCTTTTCACATGATATCTTCTTAATATTTTCTTAACTAGAATATCATTTTACATCAAAAACATTTCCAGCTTTATGTATTCAGTTTTCTGAAGTGAACCTGGTCTGTTCAAATTAGTGGTTTATCTATTTTTAATTTATTTCAATGGATCTGTTTTATAAGTCTACTTCTAGATAGATTGATGATGACTTGAGCAATTTATATTTTGCTGCAGTGGTAAGTCAGTGACCTTGAAGAAGTGTCTTCATGACAATCCTTCAAAAAGTAGAACAAAATTAGAAGCAACTACAAGCAACTATATTATTTGTACCAAACATCTTTTTTTTCCTAATAAAGATGTTGCAAAAGCTGTTTTAATTTTTTTTATTCAGAGAGAAATGAAAAATATAAGGAAAATAGAACTAGAAAATGATATTTTCCAATTAATTATTAAATTTTTGAAAAATTGTATGTGACCATATTTCAAAATCTATCTTTAAGAAACAGATTTCATTTGGGGAGAAAAATCTGTCTTTAATATTTTAGTTGTAGGATAACTTCGAAAAAAAAAAATTGAACTTTTGCAATTTTGGAAAATCTGGGATTTTAACGAACATGAGACGCACACCATTATCTTAAACGCCTTTTACCGTATCCAACAACAAAATTTAGTAAAAAAATGGAGCATTTTTTTAAAATTTGGAAAATGGCCCAGGGGCTTCCTGTAAAGTACCCCCAAAATTAAAATATAGTTTTCAAATTCAAGGAGCCGTGACATCTAGCAGATCGGTTGGGGAATATCAATTTTGGAGAAAATCGGCTGAACGGTTTAGCCGCTTGCGTATACTGCGATTTTCGCAACTTTGCCCCTGACAGGAATCAGCTGTTTCGCTGCCATTGAATCGGGAGCTTGTCTCTACTGTGACGTCACTGTGGTGACGTTGAAGCTCCCGATTGGATGAAACCGTCAACAGCTGATTCCTGTCAGGGGCAGAGTTACGAAAATCGCAGTATAGTTCACTGACTGATAGACAGACAGACAGACATGTTTTGCCGTCATTCGATTTTTCGGTTTCAAGGACCCACAAAACGGATTTTGGCTACATGTCTTGGAGGATTTATTTCTAAATTTAGCAACTGGATTTATCTAGTTTTTCGTCACCAGGGCCCTGTAATAATTTTTCTGAAGAAAAATCGCCGGTTTTTCGCGCAGCATTACATCTCAGTAGCATTACATGTCAGTAGCATTACATGTCAGCATTACATGTCAGTAGCGAGAAAGTAAAAAGTAAATATAGGTGCTACAGAATGGCACAGACTTTCCCATATTAGTTTTCTATTTCCTTTGGTCTCCGCTAGCTATTCTGACTTGACACATACTCTTGCCAGCAGCCATCTATCGCCGTCAAGAGTATATTTTTTGACATTTGCTTAATTTTTTGGTTTCTTAATTGTAGAACGGAAATTTTATTTTAAGAATATTAAAGGACAGTAAAACCTCCTCCTAAAAGGGAGAAAAAATTTGTAAAATGCGTGAAAATCCTTTGAAAAAATTGTAGCTGTTTTTAAGAAAATAGCGTTTATGCGCTACTGTGAATTCGAAATTTGAAGCTAATTTTCACAGAAAATGTTTGAGTTTTCGAAAAACTTCATTAGAAGACACGTGAAGCACATTAAGTCACAAATACAATAGTGTTTAGCTGGGAATGTGCATATCAACGATGTGATTTTTCAACAAAAAAATTACATTTGTGTAATTTTTGAAGAAACAAGAGAATACAGCAAAATTAATTCTACGTCATCTTAAACAGTGCAATAAGCACTCTCCGTACGAAAAGTTTGAAGGAGGTAGCCATTTTTGAGAAAATTGCGTTTGATGGTTTCTGAAAAAGCGGAATATTGAGCTAGTTCTCACAGAAAACGTTTGAGTTTTCGAGAAACTTTATTTGACATTATTTAAAGCACATGTAAACATAAATAAAATAATGTGAACAAATCGTCGCTAATGGAAATATTAACGACGTGAGATACAAGTAAAAAATAATTTGTAATTTTTGAAAAAAAGAAAAGAATAGAGCAATATGGCATTTGTGTTATCTCATAGAGTACATTTAGCACTATCCTCACCAAAATTTTAATACAAAAAATTGAAGCCGTTTTTGAAAAAATCTGGATTTTGTAATTTTTTAAAATTGCACATATTGCAAGCAATATCGCGCGAAAACTAATAAAAAAATAAAAAAAATGCACATGACCTTAATGAAAGAAATCACTATGAAAAACAAATTTTATTTGAGGGAAAAATCTCTATCTTCAATTTTGTAGTTGTAGGAAGACGCCGAAAAAATTCAAAATTTGGCAATTTTCGAAAATTCAGAGTTAACCGCGGCAATCGGACTTTTGCCACCTTCATAAGTGTATTTTACTCTATTCTTACAAGAAATTTAAAGAAAAATTTGGAGCCGTTTTTGAGAAAATTTTGAAAATGTGTGGCTTCATGTAAAGTACCCCCAAAAATTAATGAATGTTTTTCAGAATCGCAGAGCTTTGACTCAGGCCAGATAGACGGGTGTCTTTGAAGAAAATTATACGCATGGTTTAGGCGCTGGTGTTCACATACACCGGACAGACGAACGGACATTTTGCTGTCAATTGTTTTTCGGTATCAAGGACCCACAAAATAGGGATTCTGACTACACCACATGTTAGAAGATTTTTTTTCTTAATTTAGCCACTGGATTTATCCACGTTTTCGTTATCAGGCCCTAGCAATGAATTTTTTCTGCCGAAAATCCGCCGTTTTTTCGCGCAGCATAACATAACTTTCCCTGTACTCTGTATATACGTACGTATACAGGAAAGTAACTAGTGGTGCTACAGAATGGCACAGACTTTCCCGTATTCGTGTTCTGTTTCGTTTGGTCTCGGCCATCTATTCAGACTTGCCAAAACTCTTGACAGCTGCCCTCTATCGCCGCCCAAACTACATTTTTTTGACATTTTCTTATATATTTCATTCCAAGCACGCTTCTCCTGAATTTTATCAAGAAAGGTTTGTAGAAAAATGAAATATTGTTAATTTTAATTGCATACTGCAACGGGTCTTCCCTCTATTTCACTTATTTATTTATTTCCCCTTTTCCTATTTGCTCTTTACTCGGGTGCCAATGCAACTGTACCTCTCATACCACTACTCAATTTATCAATATTATTATTTAATGCCGTTGCATAAAATTTATTTGGGTCGTAGGTCGTGGACGGCCCCGTACGGGAATTACCTGTAAACAACGTTTAACAAAGCAGCATGCACAGGGCTACTAAATACTGAAATAAAACATATATTCGCAAACAGGAAAGCAAGAATTTTAATTCCTTATCTATTTGTTTCTTTCGGCAACAATGCACAGCGCGTAAACATTTACTTATGCTTGGCAATGTTGTTATGATTTTCTTTAAAATGCCATTGCCCAATTGCATGAATCACAATTAATTACAACACGAAATGGCCATTAATTAACCGTTTTACAATTTACTAATATTTAGGAATTCCTTTCTTCAAAACAAATCAATGTTATTACCAACACTATGTACGTACGTACTTCCAAGGCAACAATGAAAAATGAAACACTAACAAATACTAGATCCTATCTGACAAATTATTATATTACATTAATTCCGCCTATAAAATTTCGTAAAATTTTAAGATTCTCATGAACGTTTATTTACGTCTTGAATATGCGCAAGTTCAGAACTGATTTTTTTTTGTGGATTATTTCGCGAATGCCTCACTTTCCTTTTTTCTGCATCGTCAAAAAACAGCGCCGTTGCCGGTTCGGTGGTCCTATGCGCGCTCACTCGCACGCATTCGATGTCCTCGCACGTTCCAATCGTGCACGGGCCGGTTCTCTTCAAATATTTCTCCCCAGGAATTCCATAAAATAGTCCAAACACCTTGCGCCACAAATTCACTACAGAAAATAATACTTCTTCTCTCTTCAAAATGTTTACTGCATTAACAATGTCTGCACAGTTATATGTCCATTATTCACTTTCTATCCGCCGCCCAAAAAATGTCTAAGTCCGAAAGAATTTAAAATAATGAATACGGCAAGCGTGGAAACCATGTCCTTTCAACCGCTGACTAGACCGAAGTGGAGTCAAAAATCATGTCGATTTAACATGTTAACTCGGATTATGAAAAAATGCCGGCGAAATCCATTTCGCTTTTTCATTGTTGTTTCCATAAATTTTTTTAAAAATGTCCCATATTCTTCGTTTTGACTTGTTTTCGTGTTTATTCGTTTCAGCTTTTCCCCAATGTTAAGATTTTCTTGTCAAGACGGCTGTTTTCTATTTATTTCACGTCGAAAATGCTAATTTTTCTGTCGACATTCCACAGCAATAATTCGTCGCTTGTTTTCTGGTATTATTAGTTTGTAATATTTATTTATTTAGGGCGTTCAATGTTTCTATAAACTCTCGAAACCATTTATAAATTTTGCTAAATTCATATTACGACGATTCCCGCCGCCTCTCGTTGTTTAATTAGCATTTCTTCGCGAAATCTTGATAATTCAAGTTATGCTATCTAACATGTTCGACTGGGCTTTTCCTCTAAATTTTCTAATTACAATTTTAAGAGAACCCGTCGTCCGATCTCGTTCAAACAAAAATTACAGCGTTCATTTAATTCTTCTTCAACTAACTGGATCGTCAAAATTTCTTTCCGAATTTATTGAACCCCTTAAAATTCTCCAGAAGGATTGAAATACACCTTCCGCGGCGCGCTGTTCTTTTGTCTTGTTCATCGATTCATCATACACGTTGTTTACTTCATAGACTATAGATCCTAAATATTTACTCTTTTGTCCACAATTGTTTTGGGGAATGCCTAAGAATAATGAAATCATTACAATACTAAAGTTCAAATTTAAGAATTTTTAGGTCATAAATGCATATTCTTAAAAGCATATTTCAAGATTTTTTGGGGCATAAAAATCCTCTCCCTCTTAATGACCCTAGTAGTTGACGCGCCCGGTAACAGGAAATAATTATGATCTTGGCTGAGGCTGAGTTACCGACGTTTCGATCTCAAAGTCGCGATCTTCTTCAGGGCTGTATACAGCCCTGATCATATAGCCCTGGAGAAGACCTTGACATGGCGATCGAAACGTCGGCAATTTAGCCTGCGACGCGGCGTCACCCGGACAGCCAAAATCATGAATTTGACCGCGGAAGCCTATGACTTCAGGAAATAATCAATCCTTTACTTCTTTCCTCCATTAGTAATTCTACTAACGCCACCCCTTCCCTCCCTCTCTCCATTTGGGCTCACTCGACAAGCCGCGGACCCCACCTATGGCCCGCATATATAGTGCGATTTTTCTAATTCTGCCCCTCAATCCCCTAAGGCCATGATGGAATATCATACGGCATTTCGCGTCTTTCTCCGTCGTGCCGCTAGGAGTCGCATGGTCGCAAGCACTGCTTGATACGGTCGCGATCATGCGATATCTGGCGACACAATTGAGAACGTCGCGAAATACCGTGACGTATTCCATCGTGAAGACAGGCCTTGAGGGGCAAAGATATAGAAAAATCCCAGTATAAGCACTAGGCCAGGACACGCCAAACGGGCCACATTGCTCGAGGACACTTTCGACGTCGCAATTATCAACTTGAATCGCTCGCCGTTTATCAACTTCACCGTTGTTCATTTCAGGGAAGCGGCGACTAATAGTCTGGCATATACAATACACGAGCTTGTGAACATGCTTCTCCTAAGCTCCCTATGCAAGGTCGTCGTCGGGCAGACATTTAAGCGCCGGATGTGATAGCACCGGAAGTGCGCTGTGATGGTTGTGCGCGCCAGACATCCCTGTGTTCTTGATACAACGTAAGGAGAATATTAAAAAACTTTCAATAGTCTTGTTGCAGTTACAGGAATGTTGAATATCGAATTCACACTTTTGTTGGTGCAAGGTGTGTATTAACCAGTTCCTCTTGTTTCTTTTTGTCTCTTTATTCTTTCTCTTGCTCCGGTGCTTGCGTGTATTGTTGAATGACCGCCTTGTGCGCCACGTGTAAGCTATTTCTCGGGGTTTCTAGCATAGTGCCACATATGACTGGCGAAGGCGATGGAGACATACATTTGATGGATGATTTTCGAATTGCGATGCAAAGTTTTTATCTTTCTTGATTTTCCAGTTCTTTTTTTTTCTTTTTTTTAATTTTGTTTACAATCAGATCAATTAGAATGATTATTACCAACTGATTACGTATTTCTCTTTCTTTTGTTTTACATATACACAACAAAATATCTGAGTGGCGATTCTTAAATAAAATATTCGTTTTGTGAAACATTGTGATCTGTTAACATTCATGATGCCAATCCCAAAGTTAACTATAACGTTAAGCGAACATGTGTTCATTAAACACTCCATTTTATTTCATAGTGGACCGCGTGCAATATAAAAAAAACAAAACGAATTCACATCGCAAATAGCTGAAACGTATGAAACCGCAATGCCCGTTGATAGGAAGCCGGTTGTTAGCGACCTGTGCATACCGCATGCAGAGTAAAAACTGATCAAAAAAACGCAGCCTCATCTGCATGTGATGCTGGGAATCAGCTGCATATGTTTACGTGTTCTACCGACCCCCTGTCGGGGAGGTCGTTATGACGACCACTCGCTCCGATATTTCGCCTCTTAATTGAAACGGTTTACGCTCGTATTGGCGGAAGCTTGTTCGTTGCGCCGGCAAGATATTACCCATTCGGAGAGGCACCGTGAGCTGCAGATGAGATGGGGTGTTGAGGGGAATAAGTAGGGTTAGGCGGTGGAATGGTGTGGGAAAAATCGGTAATGGAAGGGGCGGGGCATGGATGTGTGAGAAGTGCAGAGGACATGTATCCGCAGGTGGCAGAGGTTCGAATTGGGGAATAATTACAAATCACTCCGGTTATAGTGAACCTCTGGGGACTAAAAGTTTTGCTTCACATTATCAAAAGGACGCTATATCCGATGATGTGAATATGAACTAATTTCTCGTCGATGATTGATTGTGTTATTACAGAGGCTCAGTAAAATACCCAAACATTACTATTTCGAAATTTCAGTTTATTCATTTAGCCTTAAAACAATTTTTATTTGATTGTTGCTTACACTTTTTATTAATAAATTTAACAGAGTCCTTTCTCACAGTCCTTTCTTTCTCGACACGATTCTACACCGTCCACACACGAAATATTGTCGCATGGTCTTGATAGCCTTGAATGACTCTTACCCCTGTTGTTACACATTCCTCCTTTGTATCCTCTGTGTCATTATACTAGTTTTCTTCTGTTCTGAAATAGCCTTACTCAGCATTAACAATGTGTAAGTCAGATGGATCACACTAGTTTTCATTCCGTAGTTCGCTTCGATTAAGTCTTCACGCTCGACAGAATTATCATAAGCCCGATATTCACGGTACAGTGTTCGTGCAGATTCTCATACAGTTTCTGTACAGAAACTTCAAGATACCAAACTAGAAATAGAAAAGACAAAAGCCGCGCATATACGGTCTGCACGTTTTCTGCATGAATCGCCACAAGCCGCCGCTAGAGGGTCTACAGGGTAACAACTGAATTGCGCCGTCCGAGTACTTTCAGTGATGCTATTTCTATGCGTGCGTTCTCGCTATGATCTTGATTTAGTATTAATTAACCATGAGGGGCATAGAGAATAAAAATTGAAAGAATAAGGAAAGAAGTAGTTTATCACAATATATCACTTCATACAATAGCACCTTGACACACCTAACCACACATGTCCGATTACCGTTAGTGAACGATTCTGCCGCTAGAGGCGCTCTATGCTTTCTACACGAAAAATTATGAGCATGTTTATAATTTTTCTTGCAGAAAGCGTAAAGTTTGGACCGCATGAAGAATCTGCACGAAAACTGTGCCGCGTATATCGGCCTGTAGATTGGGTAAAACGGTTTCCTCAGAAGTACATTTCTTCAGACCTTTTCAGTCGCCGTAAATGTTACGAAAATAACAAATGAGCCCCTTCACCTGCAAACTGATGGTGTTACTGAAATTCGCGGTCCTGAGGCGAGGTATTTTCTTTCCCGGGAAGTTTTACTTTTTATGTTCACTGCTGCCGATGTGAACGGTTCACTAAAACCGAACCATCTTGTGTTTACTCTTAATATATGTGGATCGCATTAGTGACGTTCGTTCACTATAATGTAATAAGAAGTTCACTATATACATAGTCCACTCTATTCTCATGTCCACAAAAACCACTTTTTCCTTTCTCGCCCTCTGTTCGTAAGGAAATAAATTATGGTAATTGTACGCCGAAAAACGGCGAATTTTTGACGGAAATACTCTTTCTACTGGGCCCTGGTAACGAAAATGTGGATACATCTTGTTCCTAAGTGGAGTAAATAACTTCCTCCAACATATTGTGTAGTCAGGGTTCATATTCTGTGGGTCCTTGATACCGAAAAATCGATTGACGGTAAAACGTCTGCCCTCTCCCATGTGTCGTCAATGCTATATTCCGATTTTTCCATGACATTAAGTCATTATTACACCTCCTGCCTTTAAAATGAATCCGTAAGTGCACGGATAGGAAGGACGTCATACAGGCCGAGGGTAGCGGGGAACTCGACGCGGTGCTAGCATTGCGATACCGGGCGCACGAGTGACAGGATAGACAGAGACACGTGGCCTGTGAGTGCACGCTGGCGGGGGATTGGGTTTCTGCCACGCGAGGGCACTGGCAGCGCGGCGCCGGAACTGCGGATCGGCGAGGTCAGCGAGGCGGAGTCAGCGCTGCTAGAATTCTCCTCCAGACAGCGCCTGAACACGACTTAACTATCTAGTTAGAATCGAAAATCCTACCACCGTCGGGACTCGAACCTTCGAACCTCCAGGTCAGAGGCACTTCCGTGACATCAGTTGATGCCCTGCCGATGGATTCATTAAGGCAGTGCATTACAATAAGGGTCGAGGGTAGCGCGTGTCTCGAGGCGGTGTGTGTACGGCTAAACTTCAACTAGCTTCGTATGTCTATAATCGTACCACCGTCGGGACTCGAATCCTAGGACCTGGTCAGAGGCCTCGCCGGGACATCTGATGATGCCTTGAGTCACTTTCAGCCGGTAGATTCATTAGGACCGTGCATTGTGTGGCGTCATACGGGTGTAATCAGAACACAGACGAGAGTGGGTTGTAAGAACAGTAAGTTTATTCATAAACTAGGCCGTAGTCACAAATAACTAATTGCACGGCTTACAATTAACTAAATAAATAGAACCTACTGCTAGGAGAGATATTTTGCTGAACGGCTACCACACTGCAACATACGACCAATATTCCCTGTGCGGAGCACCGCTCTATCCTGAGACCTACTACGTGTCTCCTAGTTACGACAATGAATTGCCGGCCCCTTGCCCTCCTGCACCACTAGCACAAACTCACGCACAACCTGCCGCAGACGCTGCCAGGAACCAAAAAGAAAGAGTCATTGTTCTCATGGCCTTATATAGGCCCTTCGTGGCTTATATAGGCCCGCCACCTCTATTGGCTCCGCCCTACCGTCGCGTCCACACAGTACGGAAAGTCCCGGGCCTAGCGAGCCTCTCGAGGAGGCGACGGCAACGTCGGGGCGGCGTTTGGATACTTGGCGCACGTTGAATGACTAGGCCGAAGTGGACAATCACCCTGCGAGTGCACGGTGGCTGGCGGGGAGTGCCTCACGGCGTCACGGGCGGCGCGGCATCGAGACCGCGGAACGGCGAGGTCAGCGGGCGTGACGCGGGGCGGAGTCAACGCCACTAGAATTCTCTCCTAGACAGCGTCTGAACTCGACCTAAGCACGTAGCTAGTTCTTGAAACTCCTGCCACCGCGTATACTCGAACGTTAAGCTCTGAATCCCGGTCAGAGGCATTGCAGTGACATCAGTTGACGCCCTAGGCCACCTTATATGGTGGTTTCATTAGGGCCGTGCACTACAATAATGGCCCGGGGTAGCGAGTCTCTCGAGGCGGTGTGTGCGGTTGAACTCGACAGATGTCTAAAATCCTATTACCGCGGGGACTCGAACCCTAGGACCGCCCTGTCAGAGGCACTTCAATGACATCAGTTGATTTTCTGAGCCACCTCATACGATGGATTCATTAGGGCCGTGCAATACAATAAGGACCGGGAATAGCGAGTCACTCGAGGCGGTGTGGGTGCGGTTGAACTCGACAGATGTCTAAAATCCTACCACCGCTGGGACTCGAACCCTAGGACCTCTCGGTCAGAGGCACTTCAATGACATCACTTGATGCCCTGAGCCACCTCATCCGATGGATTCATTAGGGCCGTGCAATACAATAAGGGCCGGGAATAGCGAGTCACTCGAGGCGGTGTGTGTGCGGTTGAACTCGACAGATGTCTGAAATCCTCCCACCACTCTAGGACAGAGGCACTTCTATGACATCACTTGATTTCGTGAGCCGTCTCATCCGATGGATTCATTGGGGCCGTGCACTACAATAATGGCCCGGGGTAGAGTGTCTCTCGAGGCGGCGCCGGCAACACCGGGGCGGCGCGTTGGGATACCGGGCGCACGTTGAGTGACAGGATCGACTAGACAATCCTCCGAGTGCACGGCGGGTGGCGGGGGTGCCTCAGAGGGCACGGCATCGAGACCGCGGAACGGCGAGGTCGGCGGGCGTGACGCGGCGTGTGCGAGCGGACACGGTCGTATATTGCATTCATTGCGTCCAGTTTGGTTTCGCAATTGTGTTTTTTGTGTATGAAATTAGGCGCGAGAGCTCTTCTTTTTTTGCGACCCGCCCCCGTTGTTCGCGCTACGCGCGTGTGTCGTGTTTTATGACGCGCGTCCGCTCGAAAAAATGATCTGCCAAACGTCGCCGGAGCAAATTGAGAATTTCGCCATAAAACTGCAGCGGGCGTGGAAATGACACGCCGGATTGCTATATTGTTTGCGTTTGAAAGGAGCACTCGTATTTTTGCAAGTGGGTGCGAATAAAAATGTTGCTGGTTGTGTGATTTCGATGCACCGACAGGGTGATATTGTATTTGGTTCTTTGTTATGTTTTCTACGAGTTGTTGTTTTCGGGGGGATGGTCTGATTCGACTTCAGGATTAATTGGGTTCAAATTCGATATTATAATTTGAAATATCGTCCAGTTTCATATTTTTGTTTGTCTTTTAACTAGTCATGGTTTTGCGCTTGTCCGTTGCGCTGTCATAAGATTGGTTTACAAAATTATATATCTCCATGTCATTTATTGCAAGTACCATGTATCAACTTGAAAGCTGTAGATCTGCTAGCTTCTACTTGAATGGAAACTCTCTTAAAGTATAGTAGTTTTGGAGTCTGGTGGCGAATCAAGAAGTTACAAACTAGATTATCGTTACAACAATTATTTGACTGCTTTCTAAGAAATGATGCAACGGTGCGGTAATGTTGGATTTGTTCATACATTCTGCTGCTTTTATCAGATTAATTGTATCAAATTTGTTTCCGTAATACTCTTTCTTGGGCAAAAATGTGGTTTTAATTATGCATCATTATTAACACCTTAACCAATACGTATATTGTCAACATTATAAAACTTTTCAACAGAATGTGTGGTAGAATTGAATTAACTGCGAATAATTTACTACGAGAGTTGTCGCCATATTTTGTAAGTAGCTTTATACAGCTTACTTTATTTCCATGCCGAAAGATATTCGTTCGGTTCTTAAAATCCATTGGTTGGCTGAGAAATAATGACTCGAGAAAGATACGAAGTCCATTTTGAGACACTTTATGATACAGTAGAATTAGGCGTATGCTCTTCATTGCTCCTGTTTCTTCCGAAATCCGGGAGAATTTCACGTACGAGTGACTCTAAATGTTGCTAAAATGTCCATTATCCACTAATCTTATATCATAGTTCATCCTTGCATTATATCTACATCGGTTAATAAATTGAGTTGAGCACGCAAATTACTGTCGCCTGTCAATTAGGCAACCTGCTTCACGTAAGTGCGTTGTGTTGAAGCAACCCCTGAAATTGTCATACCTTCTATTAGCTGGGACACCGATGAGAGAAAGGAGGGAGGAAGGAAAAGGAAGGGAAGATGGAGGAGGAAAATGAAGGAAAAGGAGGAGGAGAAAGAGAAGATAAAGAAAAAGAGGCGGAGCTGAAGGAAGAGAAGAAATGAAAGGCTTTTGTGGCTAATTATGTGTTATGAATAATTGTCGTAACGAATAATGTATTTTTCTCATTCTTATTTCTCGTTTATGAAGACCCGATAGAGCGATGCCCAGACAGCTAATTTTTTATTAAAAATGTTAATGCGATAGCATGGAATTACTTTGAAACTGTAAGTTGAATTTCGACCCAAAACACATTTAACTATTTTTAATTAGACCTCTACTTTTGTTTTACTTGTGTTGTTAATACATTTAGTCTGAGCTGTGTTTTTAACCCGACAGTTTCACCACGTAGAAAATAATATGCTAGTTTTAGGGGATATTAACGGATTATAACATTATTTCTCGTTCATCGGTTTTTGCTTTCCCCAGATTCATTCGTTATGCCATCTGAAATTCTTCAGTGATGCCTTTGACGCTCTGCATTACAAATATATTGCATATTTTCTTTTGAAGAAAAAAAACGTAGTCTATCTTGAGATTGCAAATCGAATTCCTTGATTACATTGAGCCAGTGAAGAGTAATGGTGCGAATTGAGGTTACTGGACCTGCGAACCAACTCAAAGGGAGAAAAATCTAATCCAATTTCCTAGCGGAAGAAATCGAAAGGGAAATTACTGCAAAGCTACTAAAGGATTTACATCGACCGGCAACCACGAGCGCCCAGTGAGCTCATTTGTATGCAGCGCAGCTTAAGCAATACAGATCACCCATGACCCCTGGCGGGCTGCGCAGCCACTCGACCCAATCCGCCATGGAGCAAAAACATGCCGCAGAGGCCTCTTTGCCCACGGTACATACCGAGCAGTTCGCGTCCGCGGTTTAAAATGAACAGCCGTCATTCAGAATCATCTTGCTGTGAATCTTTACCTTCCAAACGGGCTAAACCCTCACATACTTGCAAAAGTCAAAGCTCAAATTCATTTTCTACATCGGTTTGGTAGCTTTGAAGTTCGCGTCCGCAGCTTAAAATGAACAGCCGTCATTCAAAACCATCTTGCTGTGAATCTTTACCTTCCAAACGGGCTAAACTCTCACATACTTGCAAAAGTCAAAGCTCAGATTCATTGTCTACATCGGTTTGGTAGCTTTGAAGTTCGCGTCCGCGGTTTAAAATGAACAGCCGTCATTCAAAACCATCTTGCTGTGAATCTTTACCTTCCAAACGGGCTAAACTCTCACATACTTGCAAAAGTCAAAGCTCAGATTCATTTTCTACATCGGTTTGGTAGCTTTGAAGTTCGCGTCCGCGGTTTAAAATGAACAGCCGTCATTCAAAACCATCTTGCTGTGAATCTTTACCTTCCAAACGGGCTATATCCTCACATACTTGCAAAAGTCAAAGCTCAAATTCATTGTCTACATCGGTTTGGTAGCTTTGAAGTTCGCGTCCGCGGCTTAAAATGAACAGCCGTCATTCAAAACCATCTTGCTGTGAATCTACACCTTCCAAACGGGCTAAACCCTCACATACTTGCAAAAGTCAAAGCTCAGATTCATTTTCTACATCGGTTTGGTAGCTTTGAAGTTCGCGTCCGCGGCTTAAAATGAACAGCCGTCATTCAAAACCATCTTGCTGTGAATCTACACCTTCCAAACGGGCTAAACCCTCACATACTTGCAAAAGTCAAAGCTCAGATTCATTTTCTACATCGGTTTGGTAGCTTTGAAGTTCGCGTCCGCGGTTTGAAATGAACAGCCGTCATTCAAAACCATCTTGCTGGGAACATTTACCTTCCAAACAGGCTAAACCCTCACATACTTGCAAAAGTCAAAGCTCAAATTCATTTTCTACATCGGTTTGGTAGCTTTGAAGTTCGCGTCCGCGGTTTAAAATGAACAGCCGTCATTCAAAACCATCTTGCTGTGAATCTTTACCTTCGAAACAGGCTAAATCCTCACATACTTGGAAGAGCCAAAGCTTAAATTCATTGTCTACATCGGTTTAGTGGATTTGGTGGCTCAGTGGAACCATTTTGGTGTCTCTGCAGTGCCTGTAGCTGGAAGGTCCTTGGGTTCGATCTGTGTTTGGTTGTTTTCCGTAGTTCCTCCGATCAACACTAGGCGAATGCCGGAGCAGTAAGTACTCTAAGAAACAGGCCACGTACCGCTCGCGATCTTTCCTTCCTGTTTCGTGTCCTATCCTCACCCCTTACCTTCATACACTTACATGCATTACACCACCACAGATGTCGGGAGCTAAGAACTTGTTCCGGATAGGGGTGGTCGACATGGTGGTGGTGGTGGTGGTGGCGTCGTCGTCGTCCGCTGGTGGAGATATCCAGAGGAGGGAAACCAATACAACTTGACGTGTAGACGGCGCCGGACCACACCATCCAGCGGGGAAAGATCGCCGCCACCTCCTGCGATCAAAACCTGCGCTACAATTACGAGTCTAATGACGTCAGTTGACGTGCCCAGAATCATCAATCAAAGAATAAATTAATCAAACCATTGTCGTTTTCAGACATACAGCGTCGATCAAATCAAATAGAATCGATCGGTGGTAACGCAGTCGCTCTGCAGGATCGTTCAGAGGTAATAAGGTTCCAATCCAGATGATAACTTGCTACGTAGTTGGGTGGAATTCAACTCCCTATCTGGAAGAGAATTCTAGTGACCGGTTGCTCCTATCGACAGTTTTCCATGGTTTCCCCCATCAATTCCAGGGAAATACCGGTGCAAGTGCCCTAGCAAACGGGCCATGGATGGCGCGAGATCTTCTCTTACTCTTCCGTTCTTCATCTCTTACTTACACCCACACCTACATGCACTACCAAACTTGCCGGGAGACCAGTCGGGGGCTTAGAGCTTGTTCCGACTAAAACAGTGCCCCGCTAGTGGGAGATACCTGGTTGAGGGGAATACCCCGATAGTCGACGGGTAGGCCGGCGCCGGATTTCATCTTCCAGAAGATCACACGTCACTTCCCTCGAAAAAAATGCTGTACGCTTACGGGAAAATTGTCATTTGCACTTGACGCGCCCGGAAACAATTAAACGATTGTCATTTGAAGACACAAGGCGTCAGTCAAACCGGATACAATGGATGAGTAGTAACACATACGCTTCTGCATCATCGTTGACCGAGTGGTAATAAGGTTCCAGCCTAAACGGCGACTAGTTAATCCGGGAGTGCTCGCAATAGATCTGTGAGATCCAAGCCAGGGCAATTTTGTGTTCGTGAATTATTGCGATGCATTAGGCATCTGATATTTCATGTATTCCTTCATTGTGCTTTTCTGAGAACGCCTGGCCTTCTGTTTTTATTTTTTTCGATGGGTAATTTCCCGTGAGCATGCTGAAACTTGATCACTGCGCTGCGCGATATCTGTCACATACATTGTGTGCACTGGTGCTAGTGCATTGTGAGCTCCTGGCGTAAGCGGTGCGTATCATGATCTTATTTTCAGGCGTGTCTAAGGCAAGTGTACAATTTTTTAACAATTGCACTGAGAGACATGTATAAACCAAATAAAATGCGTATTTCAGTTAATAGAATTTTAGATCATTCCCTTTGACAAAAAGTTGCAGTTATATCTGAGAGATACATTTCGGACACTGGCGTGTATCTACCTATTGCGGACACTCCCGGGGTAAGTAGTTGGGTCGAATTCCACGACGAGAATTCTAGGTGGTTTGATCGGTAATTTGCCATGGTTTCTCCGATCAACACCAGGCGAATGCCGGAGAAGCACCCTAACAAACGGGCCACGGACCGCGCGCGATCTTTCCTTCCCATTCCTTGTTCTCTCCTACCCCTCGCTGATACACACTTACACTTACGTGCTCTACACTACCACACATGCCGGGAGACAGGTTGGGAGTTTGAAGCTTGCCCCGGCTGGAACGGAGCCATACTGGTGGGAGATACTTGGATGGCGAAATTTCCGCAAGTCGACATGGGCGTCGGCGACAGATCTCATGCCCTAGCGGGGGAGGGACACCGTTAAGATTGGGATACTATGTGCACTGCAATTACGGGACTAGTGGTTGGCGCGCCCCGAATCAATGTTCATAAATTCACTCCACGTTCTTGGAAAACCAAAAATTGAAATGCCTTCAGTCCCTGTTTGCTGACACACCGCGGTGAAGGGGAAGCCGCCTATGTCCTTGATTGGACCAACGAGATGCGACATATCGCGATGGAAATTCAGAATATATTGTATGGTATGTATCATCGCGCGAGATCTGGATGTATACTGCGATTTTTCTAAGAGCGACCCTCAAGGCCACTCAAATCCCATCTTCGCGATAGAATATGTCACGGTATTTCGCGTCTTTCTCAGTCGTTCCGCTAGAATTCGCACGATCATGACCGTATGAAGCAGTGCTCGCGATCATGCGACTTCTACCGGCAAGACCGAGAAAAGACGCGAAATGCCGTGACATATTCCATCGCGAAGATGGGATTTGAGTGGCCTTGAGGGTCGCTCTTAGAAAAATCGCAGTATAGTCAGCGGGGTTGCGTATACTCCGACAACGTTGAAAGGGCGGTCGACACATTTGCAATTCCGCGAATGGCCATAAACTGCTCACCCAATCCTGAGTAGCCGAGGTGCTAGGCAAATGTTCGCTTCCTGGGATCTGTTTTGGGCAACTTCTTTTTCTTCTTCTTCTTTTATGTAGGTTGTTCACCTGTTTTTCTTCACGGGGATTCCTTAGATGTTGACTTCGTGCCTTCTTTCCATTTTTTCTTCCAGGGTTTCTTCTTCGTAATAAAATCATGTTCCGGGCTCTCTTCACTTGTCTATCACTGCTCATTTCGTGTGATGTGGTTATTCTGTTATTTTTTCCTTTTTTTCATAAAGGTAATATCAGTTATTTGACACTGATTTCTTACATCCTGACTTGTTTTCCTGTCACTCCTGCTCTTTCCTACTTTCGATCGTAGTGTGTTCATTTCTACTGATCGGTATAGTTGTTTTGTTTTTTTCGTATCAGCCTGCTTTTCAGCTCCATATGTCAAAATTGGTCAAAATACGTCTTATTGATTTTAACTTTACCTTCTAAGGTAAAGTATTTATTTTTATAAGGTACATCTCGTTAGTATCGTGATATGCGAAAACCTTTTATTGCCTATTTAATCGCTTCTTTGTATGTACGGCAATGGCTAGAGATATCCAGGTATTGGAACTTCATCACTTGTTCGAGACTTTGTCTTCTATTTCGACCTGTATCTTGCAGGCCCCTTGGATATTACCTCGATTTAGTTTTCTCTGTTGAAACTATCATAGAATATACTTTTACTCTCGTTTTGAATTTCTGCAATAGTCTCTGCAGATTTTCTTCAGGATGTGGTACAAGCACTGCGTCGTCTGCGTAGCAGATTTTATCTGGATATTACCCTTCATGTAACCTTCCATTCTTTTTACTCTGTTAATTAGCTTATACATTATCGAGTTGAAGATTACTGGACTTAACGAGTCACCCTGACCTATTTCACCCGCAACTATGGGAGCGTAATTTGAAAAGCTGTAAAGATGAAGAAAAAGAATATTTTAACTTGTGGTATGTTTAATACGCTATTTATTCACTGTGTCAACCATTCACGACCAGATAATTAAATATTGGTAAAAGATAAATGAAAATATTCTCCCCCTGATATTTCAAGAAGACGTCGATCTAATACGCCCCATGCATTAGTTATTTAAGCACTACTTTTTATCATGCATGTGGTATGCCTGTTTCCCTCCAGCTGTCCATAAAAATCTCACTTATTCCAGGGCGATGTCTGCATCGGTTGCAGGTTTGTCTAACCATTTGTTTATTCCTTTCACTGATTGTCGTATTCACGGTTTATTTTAGACGAATGGATTGTGAGATATTTCTTCAAAATAATACTTTTCTTTCCCTTTTTCGAAAGCTTTAATCTCAGCTCGTTCGTTCCTGCCGGGAGGATGTTGTCGTGGCAGCAAACTGAGTTGTGGCCAGATTTCTGCTTACTTTTTGTGCTCACGCATCTCCTAAGTTTCGTAGGGGTCTGGAGACGTGCTGTCGTGTGCGACCGAGGTTTATGAGGGCCTGCAAACCTCGTTGGGGCTACAGCGGATATAAGAGCATATGTTTTGGAATTTTGCTATTGTTGTAGTTGTTGCTATCATTTCGTAATAGTTGCAATAGTTGGAAATGTAAAGTTTATTTACATTCGGCCGATTATACATTTGAATATTTTAATATTTACGATGTTGTTTAGTATGCATTAGCTATTTAGAGGTTCGCTTTCAGAGCGTCAATTTTATGCGTCATACATGTAATCGCTTACCAATTCTAGCACAAACCGCAATTGAATCACTATTACTTACACTGTTTTATGAATGTCACTCCATATTTCTACCAAAGCTTATTTATTTATTTATTTATTTGTTTGTTTGCTATTTATTAAGTGTTGTAAACGTGTTCAAATATTAGAAAGGCGAATCCATGTTTTAGCCCAGAAATGTATTTGGTGAGTTAGGAAATAAAATATCTAAAAATGCGAGTAATTGGATTTACCATTAATGCATATTTACTAGTAATGATGATTTGAAAACTTTGTTAATTAATTCACTTAATATTCATCATTAAAATTATTGTTCACATGAAATAACAGATTCTAAGTAAACGGGTGAATGAAAAACGCTGATTAAAACGTTCAGAAAGATAATCATTGACACGATATGTTTTTGGTAACACGTTGTATTTTTGTTGTATTGTATTTTGGTAACACGTATTTTTGTTGTATTGTTGTATTTTTTGTATTATTGGTAACACGTATTTTTGTTGTATTGTTATATTTTTTGTATTTTGATAACACGTATTTTTGTTGTATTGTTGTATTTTTGTATTTTTGGTAACACGTATTTTTGTTGTATTGTTATATTTTTTGTATTTTGATAACACGTATTTTTGTTGTATTGTTGTATTTTTTGTATTTTTGGTAACACGTATTTTTGTTGTATTGTTATATTTTTTGTATTTTGATAACACGTATTTTTGTTGTATTGTATCTTTTGTATTTTTGGTCACACGTATATTTGGTAACTCACGTTGTATTTCTGGTAACATTGTGACGCATGCATTCCTGCACTCGTCCGTCCTCGTATTAGCTCTGAGCAGCGTGTAACCGTGCCCGTCGCAATCACTTGCTCTGCGGGCGAGAGGCACGGGCCGGGGTTGTGCGGAGCGTCGTTGGGAGCAGCGCGGCGGCCAGTGATAGGGCCCATCCCCAACGGCGGCCAAACGGGCGGCGCGGCTGAGGCGCATGCCAATGTACTGCCCGCCCCGCCCCGCCCCGCCCCATCCTTCCCCGCCCCGCCCATTACAGCCCCGCCCATCTCCGCCCAGCCACGACTTGCCCCTCGCCTTTTCCTCCGCTTCGCCCTCCCCGCTCTTCCAGGCGATGCCCCGCCCCTCTCCGCCGCGCCTGCCATCCGCTTCATTCCTCCTCACTGCTCCCAGCCTGGCTCTCCTCTCCTTCCTCTGCTCCTCTCCTTGCCCTTTTCTCCCCGTTTCACTCCACCCCATTCTGGTCGTCCCCGCGTGCAGCCCCTACCCGCCTTGCTCCATCCCTTTTCCTCCGCATCGCTCGTTCCGCTCTTATACGCGTAGCACTGCCTCACTCCGCCATGCCTATCCGGCTCCTGCAGCTTTGCTTCATTCCTCCTCTCTTCGCTCCGGTCTGCCCCACCTATCACTGTCCTGTCCTGCCTCTCCTATCCCTGTCCCTTCCTTATCTGCTTCTCAGGGGGTCCCTCTGGTCATTCCCTTGCTCTACTACAGCCCTCCGGATTTGCCTTGCGCCGAACTTCCTCTTCGCTTCCTTCTACGATCCTCTCGCACCGCACCGCTCCCAACCGCTTCGCCCCGCTTCAGCCCTCTTCACCACGAGTCTCGGCTTCGCCTCGCTTCACGACGCGTCGCCCCGGTAGAGCCGGGGGCTCTAACCCGCTTGTTCCCTCTTCGCCTCGCTTCTCCCAGTTTCGCCTCGCTCTACCGCGCTTGTCCCCTCTTCGACTCGCTTCGCCCCATTTCGCCAGACTTCGCTCCGCTTCTCCCCGCTTCTCCCCGCTTCGTCCGCTTCTCTCCTCTGCGCCCCTCTTCGCCCCGCTGCACCCCGCTTCGCCCCCGCTGCGCCCCGATGCGCCCCGCTTCGCCCCGCTTCGCCCCGCTTCGCCCCGCTGCGCCCTGCTGCGCCTCGCTTCACCCCGCTGCGCCTCGCTTCGCCCCGCTGCGCCTCGCTTCGCCCCGCTTTGCCCCGCTGCGCGCCGCTTCGCTCCGCTTCGCCCCGCTTCGCCCCGCTGCGCCCCGCTTCTCCCCGCTGCGCCCCGCTTCGCCCCGCTGCGCCTCGCTTCGCCCCGCTTCGCCTCGCTTTGCCCCGCGTCGCCCCGCTTCGCCCCGCTTCGTCCCGCTTCGTCCCGCTTCGCCCGGCTGCGCCTCGCTTCGCCCGGCTTTGCCCCGCTGCTCCCCGCTTCGCCCCGCTGCGCCCCGCTTCGTCTCGCTTCCTCGCTCTACAACGCTTCTCTCTTCGCCTCGCTTCGCCCCTCGTCGCCCGTTTTCGCTCAGCTTCGCCTGAGTTCACCCCGCTTCGCCTTGCTCACCGCCGCTCCACTCTCATCCGATCCATCTCACCTTCCTTGCTCCGTGCCGCCCCTCCTAGCTGTGTTGCCTCATCTGGCAGCACATCTCCTCCCCACTCTGACCCGCTCCGCCTCCTTCAGTTTCGTCTCGCTCATATCCGCCCTACCCTTCCCCAATCCGCCTCATTCCGCTTCATGTGGCTCCGCTTCGGCCCGCCCTGACCCTGTATCACTTCAACGCACCCCGTGCTGTGCGAGCAAAAAGCTTGTGACCTGTTTCCAGCCTCGGGCTCTTGCTTTGGCTCTTGCTCTAGTTTTCTTGCTCTCTGTACCTCAGACCTCTTTCTATCCGCGAGCCTCTGCCAATATTCTGTTTTCTACCCGCCTCGCTCTTGTGTCTCAGCTCGTCTCTATTGCAGCTCTTGTCCGTTCTTCGTCTCGTTCTATATTCCCTCGTTTATTGGTACCCCGCCTTTCCGTCCGCCTTTCGGTACACCTGTTTCATCCGCTTCTTCCCCTCACCCTCTTTTGCCCAACTCTACCCATCCATTTATATCGCTTTGCTGGTCCTCCTCGATTCTTTGCTCACTGCCCGACTCACTTTACTGCCCCGCATCGTCTCACTTTCAAGGACACCATCTTCGCACTGCCTTACTGTTCCGCCACACCATCTCGAGTTTTCACTACGCCCCCCACCGGGAGAGGTGGCTCAGGGCATTAACTAATTTCACTGCAGTGCCTCTGACCGAGAGGTTCTAGGTTCGAGAGCCGACGGTGGCAGGATTTTCGCCACAGCTAGAACGACTTCAGTCTGGAGAGGAATTCTAGCGGTCGGCTGCTCTGATCGGTAGTTTTCCGTGGTTTCTCCGATCACTACCACGCGATCAATACCGCGCCATCTTCCGTTCCTCTTCCTTGTCCTATCCTCACTCCTTAGACACACATTTACCCTAACATACACCACACAGGCCGAGAGGCCGGTCGGGGGCTTGGAACTTGCTGCGGCTGGGGCGGTGCCTCGCTGGTGGGAGATACCGTCTTGAGAAAAAATCCCTGTCGACGTTAGATCGGTGTGGGATCTCGCCATCCAGCGGGGCAAGATAACGGCCACATCCCGAGCAGAAAATTCACTACACTTCTTGAAATCATGACCTGAGCTGTTGACGTACCCAGAATCACCCATAATCAATCAACCAATCCGCGTTATCCATCTCGCGCGTGTTAACCAGCCTCAACAGCTCCAGTTTCCCGTCACTACCCCCTCGCCCGTTGTAACGTTCCGTACATTCCCAAATGTTTATTTACATTTTTACATTGTTATTGGAAAACAAGTAACAAATGATTTACCTCGTTGTTAGAGAATTAGGTTAGCAACCGACAGATTGATGACATAAAGAGAGAGAATTGAACGTAAAACGTGTTCCTCTAAAGAAATGTGTAAGTAAAAGAAAAGTGAGAAGGTACAATATATTTAAAGTACATTGTACAAGAAATTTAAAATAAAACTAAAATAAAATGAGAATTGAAGTGTTACTACTTAAAAAAAGTAGCTACAGTAATTGTAACAGTAAGTGTTGGCAGAGAGCGACGTTACACCGTCCATGCCTTGCTCTGGCTCTCGCGCTTTGCTTTCCTGCTTTGTTTTCCCGTCATGTGGCTCCGGCCTCCCCAAACTCCACATAACCCCACCTCACGCATCTCAACCTCATAACCGCCCCATCTCATTACCCCTGACATACCACAACCTCAGAACCATCTTCACCTTTCCCAACTCTCCCGGACTCGGAAACTCCTCTCGCCTTTTCGCCCCAACTCCCCGTTCTTTGCTGCCGTATCCTAGTTTCTCACTTTCTTGTTTCTCTGCTTCCTCCTCGTCACCCGGACTCGGAAACTCCTCTCGCCTTTTCGCCCCAGCACCCCGTTCTTTGCTGCCGCATCCTAGTTTCTCACTTTCTTGTTTCTCTGCTTCCTCCTCGTCACCCGGACTCGGAAACTCCTCTCGCCTTATCGCCCCAACTCCCCGTTCTTTGCTGCCGCATCCTAGTTTCGCACTTTCTTGTTTCTCTGCTTCTTCCTCGCCACCCGTCCCTTAAGCCTCATTCTTCTTTCCCCTAGCCTCTTCTTCTAAACTACGATTTCCCCCAGCCGCCCCCGCCTCCTGGCCTCTGCCGCCGAGGCGCTTTGCGCATTCCGCCGTCACGCCGCACGTGACGTCCCGGCGGCGGCGACGGCCGTGGGAGGGGGCGGAGGTGGGGTAGGGGTCGGGGGAGCAGGAGGGGAAGGCGTGGCTGGCGGGGAAGGAGGAAGCAGCAGTAGGCAAAGGATAAAAGGTCAGCCCTGGCAGTGGCAGCAGTTGGGTGGTCGTGAGTTGGTATGGGAGCAGCGGCGGCGACTGTGGCGTCGAGAGAGAGAGGGCGAGAGGGGGCGAGAGGGGGCGAGAGAGGGGGCGAGAGACGGGCGAGTGAGGGGGCGGAGGTGGGGTAGGGGTGGCTGACGGGGAAGGAGGAGGTTTGGTAGGGATCAGGGGGAGCAGGAGGGGAAGGCTGACTTGCGCGGAAGGAGGAAGCAGCAGTAGGCAAAGGATAAAAGGTCAGCCCTGACAGTGGCAGTAGTTGGGTGGTAGTGAGTTGGTATGGGAGCAGCGGCGGCGGCGACGGTGGCGTCGGCGACGGGCATGGGAGGGGGCGGAGGTGGGGTAGGGGTCGGGGGAGCAGGAGGGGAGGGCGTGGCTGGCGGGGAAGTAGGAAGCAGCAGTAGGCAAAGGATAAATGGTCAGCCCTGGCAATGGCAGCAGTTGGGTGGTCGTGAGTTGGGATGGGAGCAGCGGCGGCGACGGTGGCGTCGAGAGAGAGAGAGGGCGAGAGAGGGGGCGAGAGACGGGCGAGAGAGGGGGCGGAGGTGGGGTAGGGGTAGGGGAGAAGGAGGGGAAGGCTTGGCTGACGGGGAAGGAGGAGGTGGGGTAGGGATCAGGGGGAGCAGGAGGGGAAGGCTGGCTGGTGGGGAAGGAGGAGGCAGCAGTAGGCAAAGGATAAAAGGTTGGCGCTGGCAGCAGCAGCATTTGGGTAGTGGTGAGTTGGTATGGGAACAGCGGCGGCGGTGGCGACGGTGGCGGCGGGCGAGAGAGGGGGCGAAGGTGGGATGGGGGACGAGGTTGCGAAGGAAATAGCAGCGGTGGTGGTCGCGGGTTGGTACGTGAGCCCAGTGGCAGCATCGGTGGTGGCGGCGTAAGGAGGTACAGAAGGCAACGGTGTCGGTAGAGGCGGGGGATGCTGACGGGGATGAGGTTGGAAACGGATAGGTAGAGTGACGAGGGGAGGGATCGTTAGACCATGAAGTCGTGGCGTTGGATGAGGCAGCAGACCATGAAGTCCATGAAGACCATGAAGGTGGACGCGATTTGGAGAGGAGTCATGGTGGCAATGAGAGCACTGCTGTAGGAGGGAGTGGTAGCATTGCTGTAGAAGGGATTGGTGAACGCAAGCAGGGAGGATGGAGGGGAGGAATGTGGCGAAGACGAAGGAGGTGGCGGCGAGTGCGATGGGTGATGGTGGAAGTGGAGGAAGGTGGGCGGGAGTGGCGGAGGACGGAGTGTAGGCCGACCAAGAAGGATAGTAGCGACGGCGCAGAAGGTTACACTGGGGGTGAGCGCAGGTTGGTGTGAGGGCGGGGCGGTGACTGCTTTCGCGGTGTACCCAGTGGGTGAAGAATGGAGAGTAAACGGTGGCAGACTGGGCGCAGAGGGGTAGATGGAGGAGCAAAGTAGGATAACAGCGAAGGCGGCGGTGGTAGCAGTGGCGGTGATCTCGGATTGACGTGGGGTCGGCAGTGACGGCAGGGGCGGTGGGCGCCACGTCGGTGGCTGTACTTTTGGTGAAGGCCGTTGTGATTGCATGCGGGAGGCGGGTTCGGTAAAAGAAGCGTTAGAGGGGGAGGCAGGTGGCTATGGTGGTGGGCGGGTGAAGGTCGGACAGAGGAGGGCAAAGGAAGACTAACGTTGGCAGCACTGGCGGTGCGTGTTATGGCGGTGAGACGGTGGGCCGGTAAGTTCTTAGTGAGTTAGCGGCTGCGGCGGTAGGGGTGACGGCGGCGATGGCAGCAAGAGAGGGAAGGCGGGGCCGGGTGAGCTGATGGGGAGGGTGGTGAGAGAAGGGGGCGGGGGTTGTAATTTCCTGCGCGGCGCCTGAAACCGTTTCGTTCCCTTCTCTCCGCTTCGTCTCAGTCACTCGACTTCGTCCCGCTTCGCCCCACTTCGTCCCGCTTCGTATCGCTTCTCCCCGCTTTGCCTCCTTTCGCCTCGCTTTGTCCTGCTCACCCGACTTCGTCCCGCTTCGCCCCACTTTGTTCCGCTTCGCCCCGCTTCGTCCCGGTCACCCGACTTCGGCCCGCTTCGCCCCACTTTGCCCCGCTTCGACTCGCTTCGCCTCCTTTTGTCCCGCTTCGTCCCGGTCACCTGACTTCGCCCCATTCGTCCCGCTTCGCCCCGCTTCGCCCCGTTTCGCCCCGCTTTGCCCCGCTTCGCCTCCTTTCGCCCCGTTTTGTCCTGCTCAACTGACTTCGCCCCACTTCGTCCCGCTTCGCCTCGCTTTACCTCCTTTCGCCCTACTTCGTCCCAGTCAGATGACTTCAACCCACTTCGCCCTACTTCGTCCCGCTTTGCCTCGCTTTGCCTCCTTTCGCCCCGCTTCGTCCCGGTCACCTGACTTCGCCCCACCTCGTCCCGCTTCGCCTCTTCGCCTCCTTTCGTCCCGCTTCGTCCCGCTTTGCTCCACCCCCGCAACGGTAACAGCACTGGCGGGAGAAGGCGGCAGTAAGCGTTGCTTGGTGAGCACGCGGCAGCGGCGGGTAGCGGTGACGGCGGCGACGGCAGCAAGCGAGGCTGCTAGCGGCGCCGTGGCAGGGCGACCCGATGGTGAGGGTGTGGGAGAAGGGGGCAGGGGGCGCTGTAATTGCCGGCGAGACGTTCCCGGAGGCCTTGCTTATCGCGGCTCACGACCGCCCCGCGGGACGAGAATCAGGGCTCACGGAGTGCCACCCGATTTACGCCTCCCTCCCCTCCGACTGCTTCTTTATTCGCCGCTACACTTCGCCAGCAATACGAAACACTTCCCGTTGGACTTGGAGGCGGGTTTGTTGCCTTACTTGCTCACGTCCTTCCTTCGTAACTCTGTGAATCGTGATTGCAACGGTATCTTTTTCAATAATGCCCGTATTGTTCCTTCATATTATCTATAAAAATTCCAATTTTTAATGAGTAAGAATTGAGTAATATTCATTCAATGGTGTGGATGCGATATCGTTTAAACCATTAATCAATAATTAATTTACATGCGTTACCAAACAACGATGGTTTTTGAATTAGAGAATTTGGTGTCATTCTCGTATTTATTTACATTATTATTTACGTTAGAGTGAAATGCTAGTTTTTTCTCATCTTGCTCTCGTTGAAATCCGAGTCTATGTCATTGTAAAGACTGGCATTTTTATTGCAGAGTTTAATGCGCATCTATTTTTGGTCTTCGTTTCTTGTAGTATTAATAATATATAATATGTATTATCCATTTAGGAATACGTATTCATATTTCCAATGGTAGCCTTTTGCAATTATAATTACCAGATATTTCCAAAAACATTATAATAATTATTATGCATCTACTTAATATTTTACATACAATTTCATTCTATTAATCGATGTAAGAAATGACATCTTTTCATCAAGATAACTGGGATATGGTCCAAGAATAACTGGGATATGGTACAAGTGTTGGGTAAAATGTACTGAGAATTTTTTTTGTCGGAAATGACTTTAGTGACAGAGGTATTTTCATGTACACACCTTCAATATTCAACTCCTTTATTCATCTCCCACAATTCACCTCCGTTATTAATGACCTTTTGCCAAATAATAGGAAGGCGACGTACACCATCTACAGATCTATTTTTGTTGATGTCCCTTATTGACCGCCCCACAGCAATAATTCTTCTGTGATATTGTACCAGGTTCTTCGCAGTTGGATCTTTCATTTCCTGAAGAGATCATAATAACAGGGAGTCGGGTGAGTGAGGTGGATGTTCCAGAATCTCCCATTGCCAGCGACGCTAGAGTTCTCCACGTGGGGTCGTCCTGTAGGCGGCTTATCCTTCACATCATCTTTGCTAAATCTAAACGCTTTCATTCATCGTGCGACTGTGGAGTACTACATCTCTGCGTCGCTACAAACTTCGCGCAGCCCCTGAAAACATTCTTGCTTACTCCGACCTCGTGCCACTTCAATTTTGTGCCACGAACCTTTGTGAACATGACGTTAGGACGCTTGCACTACTGTTATGAAGTTCAGCGATTTCCACACTGCAGTAGACTCACAGAGTACTATTCTCGCTCACTGCACACCCTCGTCCAATAGTCCTTCCTTTTGTCACGACAGATGGCAGCACGATGACTCACCGGCTTTACGTTGCAGCAATATTCTCATTATTTTTCATCCAACCTACGTATATCAAGGTAACCGAAGTATTTCCAAGAATATCTTTTCCGCAAAAATCTGAGTTATCTAGTAATCTGTATTGAAGAGTTAGAAAGATATTACTAAAAGAAGATCATACTGAATGAAGAGTTAAAATATAGACTTTGAAAGATTTGAAAGATGTCAAAAGATTGTAAATCCTGATTTTCGAATCTCGAATCGTTTTCAAGATTCTTACGAATGCAGAGTTCGAATGCTCCACCTCAAAATATTGGTCTCTTCATGACAGAGAGAGGGAAAGAGAGAGACAGAGCGAGAGAGGGAGAGACGGAGGAA
Source organism: Acheta domesticus (assembly GCA_031308135.1). NCBI lineage: Eukaryota > Metazoa > Arthropoda > Insecta > Orthoptera > Gryllidae > Acheta > Acheta domesticus. Next base: position 4,219,952 of record JAHLJT010002630.1, read on the forward strand.
AAGAGAGAGACGGAAGAAGCGGGAGAAGGAGAGAGAGAAGGGGAGAAGGAGGGAGGGAGGGGGAGAGGAAGAGAGAGTGAAAGTGTGTGTGTGTGTGTGCGTGCGTGTGCGTGCGTGTCACACAGAACATGAAAATTGAGACACAAGACAAAATGTTTTCAGGCTTACTCAATGTTTTCTGGCTTACTTTCTCGAGCCTCGTATGTTGTTACTTTATTTATGTCATGTAAATAGAATAATTTTGAATCCTATATGAGCATAAGCCTAAAAAGTAAAATAGTGCCATTTCCTGAATCTAATCATCGTGTTAATTTTCTAAACATCTCCTAAAGATTTCGGTGATGTTCCAGAATCTCCCATTGGAAGCGCCGCAAGACTTCTCCACGTATGGAGATGCCCGTCAGAAGAGCAATTATTACTTACTGGAGAATGGATGAATGCTGTAAGTGAAGGAAAAATAATACAATTTGAAAAGTTTAATATATGGAATATTTAGCCGAATGAGGACATTTTCGAAATCGAGTTTCCTGAATCCATTAGCCGCAGACCCACAGGCCAATCCTTCTCTAATCTGTTTTGTTTCCTGCGTACAAATGCAACAGGATGTGCATTTTGGTTCATGACGGCCGGATGAGCATTTTGTGTTTCCGTTTTCCGCCGTTTCAGATAAATGGTCCAGATTGCAGTTCGACTCGTGTACTTTTCTGCGCGGTGCACGCGTTCGTTCATTGCGGCATTTCGCCTCCGGAAGGGCGGGCTTTATCGGAACGCGTGTCGGGAAAGTGAGCCGGGGATCGTGGCGCGGAGATTGTGGAGAGTGGGAATCGTCGAGCAGGGCTCTCGGAACGGGGATCTGAGGACGCGGGATTACAAAGCAAGGAGAACCGCGTGTGCCGGGGACTGCATCGAGGGAGACGGGAATCAAACAGCGAGAACCAGGGTGCGGGAGGATATGCCATGGTTGTGAAGGGGGCTTCGGATGTCAGTATGCGGATCGGAGAGTGAGGATTCAGGAGCGAGCAACGGTATGCGGGTATCCTTGATTTAGAGGTCGGGGATGGAGTGCCGGGATGGGGAAGGAAGGATTGGGGGGTGAATTGGGAGTGGGGATGAGAGTGGTCAGGATACTCGTGTCGGAAAAGCGAGCTGGGGATCGTGAGGCGAGGATTGTGGAGCGGGAATCATCGAGTAGGGCTCTCGGAGCGGGGATCTGAGGACGCGGGATTACAAAGCAAGGAGAACCGCGTGTGCCGGGGACTGCATCGAGGGAGACGGGAATCAACCAGCGAGAACCAGGAGCGAGCAATGGAATGCGAATATCTTTGATTTAGAGGGTGGGGATGGAGTGCCGGGATGGGGGTGGAAGGATCAGGGGGCGTGAATTGGGAGTGGGGATGAGAGTGGTCAGGATACTCGTGTAGGGATAGCGAGTCGGGGAGCGTGAGGCGGGGATTGTGGCGCGGGGATCGTCGAGTAGGGCTCTCGGAACGGGGATCTGAGGACGCGGGATTACAAAGCAAGGAGAACAGCGTGTGCTGTGGACTGCATCGAGGGAGACGGGAATCAACCAGCGACAACCAGGAGCGAGCAACGGATTGCGGATGCATCTTTGATTTAGAGGGCGGGGACAGAGTGCCGGGATGTGAGTGGAAGGATCAGGGGGCGTGAATTGGAAGAGGCGGGGGTGGGGATTAGAGTGGTCAGGAAATTCGGGTCGAAAAAGCGAGCCGGGAATTGTGGAGAGGGGAAGTCGTTGAGTAGGGCTCTCGAAACGGGGATCTGAGGACACGGGATTACAAAGGATAACCGCGTATGCCGGGGACTGCATCGAGGGAGACGGCGGAGATCAACCAGTGAGGACCAGGGTGATTGAGGATATGCCATAAGTGTGCGAAGGGGTGTTCGAATGTGAATATGCGGATCAGTGAGTGAGGATACAGGAGCGAGAAACGGAAGGCGGGTATCTTGGGTTTAGAGGGCGGGGATGGAGTGCCGGGATGGGGGTGGAAGGATCAGGGGGCATGAATTGGAGGATGTGGGAGTGGGGATTGGAGTGGTCAGGATACTCGTGTCGGGAATGCGATCCGGGAATCGTTTCTTGGGGATTGTGGAGAGTGGGAATCGTCGAGCAGGGATCTCGGAACGAGGATCTGAGGACGCCGGAGAGGAAGGACCGGGGTCCAGGGAAACCGGTTGACAGCAACTGGAATGTCCACGGGACTGCATGTCCTCGGGACTGCATCGAGAGAGATGAGGATCAAGCAACGAGAACCAGGGTGGGAATATGCGATAAGGCTGTGAATGGGCGATAAGGTGCGAAGATACGGGCTGCGCAGAACGGAGTGTGAGGTTGTATGAGTTAACAATGGAATGCGAAAATGTTTGGTTTACGAGGTAGAGATGTGGGTGGGAGGAACAGGGGTCGAGAATTGGAGTGCGAGAATGTGCGTGGGATTGAAGGTAAGGATGTGTTAGGGAGAATCAGGAAGCGGAGACTGGTGTGCAAGGATTTGGGTGGGAGACTCAAGGGCAGGGATTGGAATGAAGGGATCCGGGTTAAAGATTCAGGGGGTGGGGATTCGAGTGCGGGGCTGTGAGTGAATTCTGAGGGCGGGGAATAGAGTACGGGGTTTTGGGTGGGAGATTCAGGGGCGGTGATTGGAGTGAAAGAATGTGGGTGGGAGATTCAGGGGGCGAAGATTGGAGTGCGGTAGTGCGGGTGAGAAGTTCAGGGGCGGGGAATAGGGTGTGGAGATGTGTGTGAGCGATGGGCCGGGAAGGGCCCGGAAGGGCCGGGATTTGGAGGCCTGTAATCGGAATGTAAGGATCAAGGTGTGGAGATCTGGAGGCAGGAATAGCAGTTTGTAGGTTGGATAGGAAGAAGGATAAGAGTGCGGGAAACGGGTTGCGATGTCTGTCGAGCGGGGGGCGTTGTGCAAAAAACAACAGCGTGGAGCGGGGATTAAACTACAGTGGCGCGGGGTTCAAGGGCCCTGTTGAGGAATTGAGGGTGCTGGGAAAGGGAGTGAGGATGAAAAGTGGTGGGAGTGGAAATTTGGACGCGGGGATAGGAGTAGGGTGAGGGTGGCGCGAGACGAGGGTTTGGGGGTGCGGGGAACGTAAGCGGAGACGAATGGTCGGGGCTTTGGGATCGGAGATAAGCCGAGAAGGGAGATGAGATATTCAGGTGCAAGGGAACGGAGAGAAGATGAACTCGGGGATAAATGTAGTCATTGCTATTACTGTTGTTATTATTATTATTATTATTATTATTATTATTATTATTTCTTTTTATTTAACGTCAACAACAATTAAAATCTGTGTGCCGTACTGTGTGGAAATGTGTATTCAAGTCTATTCTGTGCACGTTTTTTAAAATTCTGGAATGCCTACTCTTACCCATATAAAACTTGAATTCTGAATTGAATTCAGATGGAAATGAACGTTTTAGGGAAGAATTGATAAGATAAGATTATTGATTTTATTGTTGTTATCATTGTCGCTATTATTGCCTTTATTTGTAATATTTAATATACGGTATCTTAATGTTATAGTATATGTATAAATATTCTTAATCGTAATGTTTGTAAATTGTAGTGTTCGGCTACCAATTGTTCAAACGTACCTGCAGAAATGATAAACATCTATCCATCTATCGCGAGTCGAGTCCTGAGGAGTAGTGAAGATCGGTGTACAGAGACCGGAGTGCGGTGACTGGGGGGCTCGGAAGCGGGAATAAGGCTGCGAGGAGGGCGGATGCAAGGATCGGTGGGGGCGGGGGCTGGTAGGCAGAGCGCGCGGGAGAGATTCGGGGCCGTGCGGTGGGTTGCCCATTGCTTATTGAGTGGGTTCATTTCCGGGAGCGGCCTGCGTGGCGTGGGACGGGAAGGGAAGGAAAGGGTTCGGTCGTCTTGGAAGGGCGGCACGTCTTGAAGCAACGCTTCCTTAACTGCGGTGTATTGCGCCGTGTTTTGCGTTTTCCGCTTGTGACGGAACGAGCGGGCAGTTACGTGGCCGGGGGTATTTAGAAGCTGTTTTAGACGTCTGATGTTGTTGTTGAGGTGGAGGAAGGGATGAGGGAGAGGAGGAAGGGATGAGAAGGAGCAACGGAGGAGGAGGAAGGGAGGAGAAATATGAAGGAATGAGGAGGAGTGGGAAGGGAGGAGGACAAGGAAGGGATAAGGAGGAGGAAGGCAGGAGGAGGAGGAAGGCAGAAGGAGGAGGAAGGGACGAGGAGAAGGGAGGAGGAGGAGGAAGGGAGGAGGAAGAAGGGAGGAGAAGGGAAGGAGGGGGAAAGGAGGGGGGAGGAAGGGAGGAGGAAGGGAGGAGAAGGAGGAGAAAATGATGAGGAAGGGAGGAGGAGGGGAGGAGGAGGGGAGTAGGAGGAAAGGAAGGGAAGGAAGGGAGGAGGAGGAAGGGATGAGCAGGAGGAAGGGATGAGGAGGATGAGGAGGAGAAAGGGAGGAGGAGGATGAGGAGGAGAAAGGGAGGAGGAGGAGAAAGGATGGAGGAGAGATAACAGAACCAGTTAAATGCTGTCGCGACCGCAAATGAAATCGTTTCGAAACGCGTCTCATACTGGAGCCCCTGTGGCATGTCTCAAAAGATCAGATGTTATCTTTATTACTAATTTCCATAGCGCTCAGAAATTGAAAGAAAACTGCGCAGCCCCTGACCGCGTGAGAGATGTCTTTGCTGCTTAGATGCTTAGGAACTCAAAAAAAATCCAAATCAACTTTAATAAAGTTCTCTATATAATTAATTTCATTCACTCGGATTCGATTTTGTACTTTACTTTCCCGACTACTACAGCTGGTTGACGTACCATTCATACGAATAGGCAAATTTTCTGGAAATTCTTTCTTATTCTTTTACTTCATATTGCACGTAACCACTAAATAATTAGCTTTGTTCAATTAATACTTAGTATTTATTGCTCAATTGTTATATATTGTACTGACATTGAGCACACATATTTTTCTGGTCATGACTCCTTATTAACTAATTTTATAAAATTATTAAATATTTTATTACATCACCAATCTTCGCGCGCTCTTCGCTTTTCTCAGATGAAAGTCGCCACGAAGATCTTCTTTTTTCATATCTTGTTCGGCTCCGATGACCTAGTTCATCGTTTAATTGTGATGTTCCGAAAATTCATTCGACTCCCCTGCTTCGTCACTGCAGATGGGCGCCTGTTCCCGAATAGTCCTATTTAATTCTTTGATTTTGTGTCCGTCGCTAGCAATATTCGTTTATTTTCCCACTTGTAGCTAATAATTCCCCCGACGCTATCTGCCACCAAAGTTTCCATCAGCATTCCTCGGCCACCTCCATTCGATCTTCTTTGCAGTAGTAATAGTAGCCATTGCCACCTCGTATCTTACATTTTCTTCGCCATCAAAACTACGAGAAAATAATCTCCAATTTTCCGACTGTATTCGGTAACACAACGAGACAGTTTCGATTTTGACTGAAAATTGAAATATTTGACTGTGTTATTTCGCCTGCTCTCACACTGCGCGTGCCCACTGAATTCTCATAACCATGACTTGCTGAGTGCACAAGTCACTACTTACGACACAGCAAAAGTCATGCGATATCAAGGATCCAAGGCGGTCCGCCATTACATATTTGCTATTTATGTTGTAGAAAAGTACTACTTTTGATATTCTTGGTAAGAAATTATTATCCTATATATATTGCACTAAGTTATTTCATTGCAGTTGAACGTGGATAAGCGAAAGTTCAAGGGACCGCAATCTTTTCCGCTTATGGAGGTTTTTCTCTTAACGAGATTTCTGGCTACACAGGTACAAGAGTGTCTTTCCTCACAGAGGTTTCAAAAATACAGTAAATATGTAGTGATAAATATGTAAGTATTTACTGTATAAGCATTATTCATTAGAATTTAACGTAGATGCTTAGAAAACAAAACAAAAAAATATTACGCTAATATTTACTTAAAGAAATTACTTAATTTCTTCTGCTATTCTGTTTTTGCATTTTGTATATGTTTTTCCAGTTAATAAATCTTATCAAATATTGTAGGGAATCCTGAAAGTTTGCGTATATGCAACAAATCCCGACAAGAAGAAAGAATCAAATCACAATATACAGGAACAGATCTCTGCAAGACCACAGGACGTCCTTTACCGAGTGAACCAGAACTTGTTTAAATGCCAAAAATGAGCAGTTCCAGTTTCTATTATAACGTGAGTACAATTTAAACTCTCCGGTAGCGAAAAGCCACTTTCTCTCTTCGGCGATTCTACCGTCGCGACGGCCCTTTTTCGATTTGCCCAGCGTTCGTGACCTAGTTCCTCGAGGCCAAATCCCCGCTCGACTGGCACATTTATAAAATGGTCACACTGTATAACAGTGTTGTCAAGGTCGATGCCACGAGCGGGAGTCCGTGGCACGAGTGCCACGACGAAATCGCCCCTTCACACAGTTCGTCACCCCGCCACCATAGACAACGCCATCCCTATTGTAAAACGACGGGGTTACTAATAGTTCCCTTTCCCGACGCTAGTTGCACAGAGTAGCTCGTGGCATGCTACGGAACCACGACGCGTGCCACTGCCACCAGTAGAAGTCCTTGACACCATTACTGTATAAGGTTAAACGAAAAGATAATAAATTGCGTGATGTAACTACTACAACAATCTAGACTGAAGGGAGCACGGAAAGGAATTTTAGCTGTAACAATTCCGAATTTAGTTCAGGTTCAGGCCTGGTCGTTCTTTATCTGACCTGTTCCTGGACACCCAACATTATTTTAGCGATTCTGTTTGTTCTGCATCTTTACTTTTTGTTTTTTTACGTAATAATATGGTACGTCGCTAAATCTAAAGTTTTGCACTCCCGTATACGTTGATTCTTCCTAGCTACATTTCTTGCGCTGCTGTAATCGACCAAATGTGCGAACCGTATGTCATAACCAGACGTTGTCCCTAATCGTCTTTATTGATAGGCGTATTTGATTGTTTAAAAAATAAAGAAAATTCTCCAGGATTTTCTTCAAATAGATGTAAATTTTTTTCATTCTATTTTTGTTTCTGAATGATATATATTCTCTCAGATTTTTGGTTTCCTCTACATATTCCATAGTTCTGCCTCCTACTGATTGGATGAGTTATATCCTTTAACAGAATTTGTTTTAGAATTAGCGTCTATGAATTAAATCATACTGGTAGTTCGTACTTCTTGTCTAAACCTACGGACATTTTAATGTAATCATGAAACTTGTTCACAGCTTCTACATATTGTTGCGGATTCATTTTTAAGAGTATGGAGTTTTCTGTAATTCTCGGAAACTCACGATATTTTGTTTATTGTCATTTTTGCATTTTCTTCCAGCGACGTTGTTGCTTTGTCTGAATTTCATTCAAGCATTGCGGTCTTGCAAACAAAAAAATAATTTAAAAAATGAGAAATTTAATAAAGGAAACGGGGAGTTCAGGAAAGATTGTACTCGTATACATTCTTTCCAATCTTGTTTCGCATGCGCATGGCATTAGGGAAAACTCAAAAAAGTTTGTGTCGTAAAATATGAAGGTAGAGTTCATTCTGTATTCAGGATATCGGGGAACCTGGGTTGAAGGTATGTCTTGTGTTATTGTTTTTTTCAAAACACATTGTTATTTTTGATGTAGGCCGAAGTGATCGGTTGCTGCATGAAATCAGAAGTTTCCAGATCGATAGTCATTTATGGAACCAATATTGCTTAGCCTTAATCGCTATTAAAAACTCTTCGTATAACATAGTACAACAGTTATAACAAACATGTAGAAACGTTAAAACGACTGTATTTGTTTTTCGAAGTAGAGAGAACAAAAAATTGAAGATAGTTACTTTAAGAAAATTCGAGAATATAACACATTAATGTATTTAATAAAATAGATGTTAAAATGTAATTTGAGGAAAATATATTTTCATTAAAATTCGATAATTTCTTATTATCATTACATTACTATATATATCTTACAGAACAATATTGTATTTCTCACTGAGACGCTGAAGCTAAATTTGAGAAGAAAAGTTCACACGATACCAATTTTTTTAGTTTTGAAAATCCAAGTATAATTATTGAGTCGCGTTTAGTTTTCCAAATGGGTGTAAAAACATATAAAATGCGAAGAATTTCATATCTTTTTCTAGGCAAACGTATCTCTATTATAATATTTAATACAAGTTGCATCTAAAATATTAATAATAATTGTAGCATTTCCCTCGTGCAGTGTATTTCTTAGAACTTGCCAGAGCGAAGCAGTTTTGTTGTCTGTGATTTGTTAGCAAAACTTTCAGGTTTATCTGGCAAGTTCCTTAGTAAACCCTTATCTAGGAAATTATTTTTCGCATTGCGTATCATGAAACTATATGTGGCAACTATGTGCAGCGTGAAGCGTTTTCGCACGTTTCATTTCTAAGACTATTTATATCGTTATTGAAATGTACCAACAACGTCTCGTCATAGACTCTTACAAGATCGTTGGCATCATTCATCTAAGATGCTTATAATCGTGACCCGTTCCGAATTTATATTAAAATTTTGGGCGCCAGGAACAGGTTACGTTAATTAAAAAAGGTCAATGCTTCCACAGCTAATTTCAACAAATGTATAAATGTCCGGCTAGCTGGGTCAATGGGTCCCGTTATGGATAATCGCTATCGCCTAGATAGCCGATTACTTGATCTGCCAACTGTACAGTATGGCGAGGAATCTGAAAGGGAATAATTATCAATTTCTAACTATTTAACAATTTTGATTGACTAAATGAAAATCTTTTCATTTCCAAAAGAAAAAAATTCAACAATTTATTTAACAATATTAACAATTGTCTTGTCCTTAGGTCATGACCTCGTTTTAAAATATATATCTTTCGTACTGCAGTCTTATTTACCGTCTTGGTCGCCGACGCCCCGCAGTCTCTTCTCACTTGAATGTAGGCGATCCCAAGTTCCGCTTCTCTCTTCTAATCTTGCGACGTTGCCGACGCATCCAGCCCTCACTGACTAGAATATCTACCGGTTCTTAATTGGTATTCAGAGTTCCTAGTCTTCCCCAAGTAGTGGTAAAATATTAAAGTCCAAAACCGCAATATAAGAAAAAAACTTTCAAAGTCCTATTCGAACTTCCCGGTTCACATCAACTTCCAGTCCGAAAAACTATTGAGTCTCACTTGAAGCTTACAAGTCCTACTTCACTAATGTTGATCTCGCGAGCGATCTTTACTACTCGACGACCACTATCAGAATGTCCAGTTCTCCCAGTTCTTTCGCCCTCAACGCTTCGGTATCCATCCTTCGTTCCTCTTTTTTAAAACAAAACTACAAATTTTGACAGTCTATTCTCCCTTAGCCAATCCATTCATCTCTTATCAAACCAAGTAGCCACGCCCTCGACAGTCACTCCTTTTCAGACCAATCACACATTATTTTATGTCTATCTAGCCAGCGCCCCCACCTCTTCAAGGCCTGAATGCAGTTTGTTGACCTTGCCAACCACTGCGCCGGCGTTGCTAAGGCTGTATATCGCCATTTGCATACCCTTTTGTCCTACCCATTTTCAGCCAATATTATTAACAAAATATTATATATTTTGGTATATCACATTATCATGTAACCAATATCGTACGCAGTACAAGTCACGTGATTTCAGACAATGATGGAGTATCGTTTCAGGATATAACTCTATCGTAACGTTCAAATTTCCGCAAGCCCAGAGGCTCAAAAACGTATTTATGTCATATGAGTTCTTTCGTAGCTTCAGGTTGTGCAAATCTCTCTAATATCCCCTAAATTTTTATTTATGCGCTGCAGTCTACGTGTTGGATCAGCGAGACCTTTTTTTTGTTATTCAAGGTCGCATCAACATCTAGGTCATTAGCGGCCACTATTGGGTTTAACGTTATGGTAACTGTGAAGATGACAAGATATGGTGATGATAGGGAGAGAAAGAACGAAAACAAGTACAACCATACCCGAGGCGGGACTCGAACCCGCGATCCTTCGGTCCGAGATCGCTACGACACTACTGACTTAATGATCTCGCCAGCGAGACCTTGCTTGTAGTCATCCTGACTATAAAAGAGGTTTTTGTGGTGGGAGAGATACGATACTAAAATCTCTATCTTCCTTAATGTTTATTTCTGTCGGTTTTGAGTTAGATTTCGATAAGAAAAAACGCATTCATGAAATTAATTTTTTGAACATTTACTCGCAAGGACAAATTCTTGCACTTCGTTGATTCTCGGCCGCATGGGAGTCAGAACGTTCTCTCGGCTATGGACGTTGATGAGGATGAAGGAATACATTATTCATACAATATTCATTCACCCTCTCCATTTACCGCCTTTCCATCATATTTCTCATCCACCCATTTACGTATTCATTGAGTTTCTCTTTCAACCATAAAGCGTATTAGTGATTGCTAATTTTTCTATTTCGTTATGACAAGAAGGCAGTCAGCAAATATCTTTTTCGATTAAGCGTAGTTGTGCATACAACGGTAAAACAATGATAATCTGTCACATAGGTTCTGACGCATGGATGTTTTTCCAATATTTTCGAGCAATTTTCGGCGCATTATTAATTTTGTTTATTTGTGCGCGCGGTAATAATTCTTTATCATGGGAGCACCTGTTTGTATTATGATTTTATTTTTCCTCATAACTCAACTTTGAAATACAACGAGAAATAAAAATTAGAGTTCAGAGTAATTACACGAGCAAATGAAACTTAGTTTGACCTTTTAGCTACCATTGTGTCAATTCATTATTTATTTTCGTCGTTATTATCTCTCTCTCTATTGGAACATATTTTACGGATGTCACGGGACAAAACCAGAGCTCTGAAGTATCTGAAGGGGTTTTGGTGTACGGAAAGCAAGAAAAACGCTGTATTTCTTTTATTTTAAAGAGTTTTGTGCAGTTTTGCGTCTTGATAAACATTCTACATCTAATATTAATCTTTTGCTCCGAGCCAGTGGTTCTCATGTATGGTTCGCGTAGTTTTCTCTGAGAGGCCAAGAAGATTTCATTTTTAACACTTTAATGATAAGGTTGTTTACTATTTTAATAAATGCTTGTCTGTTTTTTACTGCAGACGCAACAGATGTTCGTAAAATGTGAAATTAATAATATTTCAATAATGTTAATTTCACTTTCTAGCATACTACAAAACTAATATAAAGAAAGTTATGTAATCCTGCAGCGAAAAACGATTTTTCAGTAGAAAAAAATTGTTTTGTAGGTTCTCGATACCGAAAAAGTAGTTAATTCTTCTTCATATCTCTATTCCATTTTTGTCTAACACGATTTGCAGTCGGAGACGATTTGAGACCCCTCCGTACCGGAAAATTGTTTTACAGTCTGTCTTTCCGTCCATCCACCGTTCACTCCGTCAATCCATCTGTCCGTTTGTCCATCTGTCCGTTTGTCCGTCTGTCTGTTTGTCCGTCTGTCTGTTTGTCCGTCTGTCTGTCTGTCCGTCTGTCTGTTTGTCCGTCTGTCTGTTTGTCCGTCTATTTGTTTGTCCGTCTGCATGTTTCTCCGTTTATCCATCTGTCCGTTTGTCCGTCTGTCCGTTTGTCCGTATGCCCATTTGTCCGTCAAACCGTCTGTTTGTCCGTCAGTCCGTCTGTCCATTTGTCAGTCCGTCTGTCCGTTTGTCAGTCCGTCCGTCTCACCATCTGCCCGTCTGCTCGTGAACAACGGTAGCCGCTAAACAGAAAGGAGACATTCACCAAAACTGATATTCCCCGATCGATGTGGCTGATGTTTTGGCCTCACGTTCGTTACGGTAATTCGTGTTTGATTAATACACGTTCGTTACGGCAATTTCTGTTAATCGTAAACCTGAGATTTCTACACACATACATACATTTATACACACACACATATACAAGTTATTCGATTAAAACATTAAGTCTGTTGACACTTTATCAGCTGTTGCACTGTCATTTAGTCGGGAGCTTGAACGCCACAATAATGTCGTCACTATAGTGACATTCAAACTCCCGACTGGATGACAGCGTCGCGACGGATCAAGTGTCAACGACCTTGATGTTTTTAATCGAAGTTACACACAAATTATTTGTGATAAATCAGTTCAAATCTGCCCCTCTCGACGTGCTACTGATGACCGACGCAACGCGACGCGATTCTTCTGAATTTCAGTGGGAAATATAGTTATTCAAATTATCGTTTTCCGTATCATCGCGGCGAAAAGTATTATTCTTTCATGAAGAACCTGATGAGGGGTAAGGGCACAAATTTATAGCTAATTTACCTTTGAAAATATATTTTATTATAAAGGAGCGAATATTTTGACAACAAAACTTGAAAAAAAAACGCTCTTTTTCTGTATTCAAAATTCGACTAGAATATGGTTTAGGATAGAGATCACAGAATTATGAAAACGTGCACAAATTTCACTTCTCCCCATAGCTCGTCACACACAGTTTTTTTTACTGTTTTTGACGTAAATAAATAAATAAATTAGTTCAGAGACCCTGTGGCCGGAATCATTGAGTTCTAGGATGTTTTGGAGACACTTTGCGTCTTGTGCATTGTAATAAGTTTGAAACTATTTTTTTGAATTATAAGTGCTTACGTTCAGATCTTGTAATACCGAATTTACCCGGTCGAGTGTGTTCGGCGGGCGCCGGGCCTGGCCACCCCTTGGGGCCCCACCAGCCCCTGACTAAACGCCGCCGTTTATAGAACGCGCTCTTAAACCCCCGCGCGAGGGCTGGGCGGGGCGACGAAGCAGGAGGGGGCGGGGAGAGGGGGCGAGGCGGGGCGGCACCGCAGCGTAATACCGGGGAGCAATGGTACCCCCCCACGCCGCTACTTGCCCCTCCCCCACCTTCCAGACGTGTCGCAGCTCACCGCCCCATTTTACACTCGCGCCCGCCCCCGCCGCCCCTCCGCTCCACCACGCCTCGTCATTCCGCTCGCGACGCCGCGCCGCGCGAGGCAACGCCGTGGGTGGAAGTGGCTGGCGAGTGGACTCGGTGACCTAGGTCAGTAATTGCATAGAATAATTGCATAGTTACTGTCCTAGGTCCAGTAATTGCATAGTTAATAATATTAACAACATAGAAAATAATAACAATGATAAAAATTATAGTAATAATAATAATAATAATAATTATTATTATTATTATTATTAATACCGCGCAAAGTGGCGCGCTGGACGCGCAATCGGGAGGTCCGGGTTCGATCCCCAGGCCGGCCATCCTGACCGGGTATTTTTCCTGGTTTCCCTTGGTCATAAGGCAAATGCTGGGATGGTTTCAAATGTCCACGAACACCTCCCACCTCCCACCATCCCACCTAACACCTCACACCATCAACCTAGTCCTTTCATCCCTCACTATCACTTCCCTATTCAGTAATAAGAACATTATCCTATCACCTCGTAATTGATTCTTCAAGGCTAACAACCTTGTCTTAACCAAGGGATGCAGCCGAAAGGCTGATCCCCATAATTACACACGTTGATCTCTCCAGGAGAGAATACGACTGGGCCTCGGAAGAGAGAAACGTGTTGCGTCGTCAGTAGTGGCCCGTACTCTAATAATAATAATAATAATATCATCCTGTTATTGGAAATAACCCATGTTTTGCGCAGAATCTAGCAGACGCACGCACAGACACGTCCGTTCCTTAGGAAGCTGATTCCAACTTGGAGTATATTTTATACAATAACAATTTTTTAACATTTTATTCGTCATTTTCTCCCTGGCTTTTCTTTCATCTCTTCACACTTTGTGTTCCTGTATTTAAACATTTTTTATACATCATTTCATTTGTCGTTTTCTCCGGATCGTGACATTTATGTCTTGACACTGCTTGTTCTTCTATTTTTTATGCCTGCGTTAGACACTACTCTTTTTGGCCATGTCTTTTACACGCTACATTTTGTCTCTATATCTTCAGTAATTTTTTTTTTCGTTTTCTGCTGTGTTTACTTACACGTTAATCTTTCAGTTGCTCTAGCTTCTTTTTGACATTTAAACATACGCATGCAATAATACTAAAATTCTTTTTCTATTATTATTCTTTTTCATCCAATTTTTTAAACTTTCTCTCAATAAATATCGCATGCGCCGCAGTCCCGAATTATTTTTGATTTTGAAGGAAGTCGAAAAATAATTTGTTAATTTGTGATTTGTTTCTCTTGAAAAATCTGTTATATATATTTCTCTAGTACCTTTTCGTGTAAGTAATAATTCTATATTTGTACGCATCTCTTTGTTCCTTCTGAATCCGGTAATACATTTTTTATTCAACTAAATCAAATACAAGAATTAATGTAGCAGAGAAAAGGAAACACACTACTACAAATACATACACACCATACACGTACTATTTTCAATACCAGGGTTTTCAGTCCTTTCTGTCGTTAGTTTCATTCAGCTATTAGACTGGAGTACATGTCTTCATTTTAGGATCCCTGATCACCAAAAAGTTACATTTACCACTGCAAAGTTTTCCCTGCATCATAACTTTTGAATTAATCTACGAATTTTGGTGATCAAACTCTCTTTGAACGTGGGTGTGAGATTGGCAGTTATCATAGTTACTTAAAATTAATAAGGCAATCACTAACAAGCCATATTATTCAACTTAAATGATTTAATTATGTATTACAGTCTTCTAACATAATTTAGAACAGACAGACATTGCATCTATTTGTTGATAATACAATTTTTCTGCATTGTTGGGAAGCGCTTTTTTGTCCCAAATAATACTATTGTTTTAACAAGTCGCGACCTTAAAGTAAAAAGGTTCTATCTGCACCGCAGTAAATTTTACAGGAGAGCATTTCAAAGTTTTGTCCCTTTCTAAAACAAAAACTATTTTATTAAATGTATTGAAACTTTGTCAGTGTACTTGACATCCAAGTACAAAACTGTAGACTGATAATTATTCTAAAAGCATTGTAACTTTGGTAGAAACGAAGACCCTATTTTTGCAGATAGAACCTTTTTACTCTCAATATGCATTTTCAAGTTCGAGCAAAAAGGTTCTATCTTTGTTGGTAGGAAAATTTGACTGGTATATTACTTAAATAATTGCAAATACACATGTAACTGTATCATTTATTAAATTTTAAAGAATTCAAAGAAATGTGCTTACATTTTAGTAAAATTCTTATTTAGAGTACTCAATTTTAATTTCATATCATTACTTAGCCAACTACAAGTGGTAAAAAGTAACCTATTGTAAATTACTGAATTACACTTAAATTTGAAATGATATATTACAAACACATTAAAGTAAAATGTCGCGTAGCCATAATATTATTTTTGTTTTTTAAGCAATTCTATGAAGTAGGGTTGATCCAGAGTTGGTATACATTTCAACATGTATGCTAAATCGGCTACCTTTTCCTTCTTTAAAAACTTCTCTTTCGCCACATACGTTTGCACAGGCGAATAGATGGGAGAAGAACTTTTCGTCACCCATCTTGTGGAAATGTGTGGTCGCACATTTACGGTGGAAAATTGTGAATCAGAACGTTTAATTGTATACTCTAACTTCAGCTTGTCTTTGAGTGAATTTTAATTGTGAAACTTGAGAGAAAGGTATTTATTAAAATGAAGATGTTTGCTGCTTTTATGGAAATCCTTAAAATGCATTGTTTTCATCTGAATAATATTAAGTGGCTTTTCTCTATTTACTGCCAAATGTATCCGCATGAAAGAAATCGGTGACCAGAATTCACTAGCTCTCAGAGCTTTCTCTATCTGGTAATGAACATTGTGTACTTCCGGAATACACAAATGACCAGCAGTAGAGTATTTCAAAACTATGTCATCGATTTGTGGGTGTTTTTTTTAGAAAGTTCTTCATTGCCAGAGACATCATCTGATTATTGTTTTTGGGTACATAGCTGTCGCTCCACATTATAAAATGTTTTACCTTAGGTGAGTTTTGAATTATTTTTTCCAAAATTTGGGAAACGGCATTTGCAATGTCATTTCCAGAACAGCCTATGTCAGTTTCTGTCCAAATTGCGCAATATACATCTTTGTTTGGGAAAACATGAACTGTCATGTTAAATAAATTTAATTTTCTCCTATAGAAGAAAATACTTGTTTTCTCTCGTAATTCCTATCACATTTTCTAAATGAAAGGACACTGCAATTGTTTGTTCATCTCTGATCTTATGATCTTCCTCTCTTTCGTTTCTCCTGTTTTCCTTGTTATCCTTTTTCAATCTATTTTAATTTTAAATCATTAGAAATATTATCTTCCAACTCATTAATTCTGTATTCACATCTATCCGCTTTTGGCTGAAAGAAATGCAAATTAAATTCTTCATTAAAAATATTCCAATATATAGATAATTTTACAAATTGACATCTTTCGTTTACACAACATTCCTTGTAGAGGTCGTACGTTTTCGTGATATTGAAGTTGGAGGCGAGGCACTCCTTAGTAGTAATAGGACTACAATAGTGACTGTTTTAGGGAAAGATTTAATGTGTGCCCTCACTCTGTCTTTCACGTCTTTTGGTATTTTATCCTTAGTTTTGCTACCTCGATCGTACAATTTTGGTATTCCTGTTATTTTATCTTTGTGTAAAGATGTATTATTTATCATCCTCTGGCATATAGAAAGTGTGTTGAGATAGAACTTCTTACACACAATAGTTTCTTTATTTGAAACATAAAACTTGTAAACGAATGTAATCTTCTTTCGAAGGTTTAGAATATTTTCTGTTGGATTTCTTTTTTTCTGGAAAGGATCTGATGTCCTTAGTATGTAGCTGACCTTTTCAGAATGAGTTTCCAATTTGTAAAACGAAATAAATAATCTCTCTTGCTCTTCTGGAGTGACATTTAGAGTGCAGTTGTGACGACAAAAATTTCCACAATTTGTAGTTTTGTTAAATTGTTAAGCTTGATGACCTTGTCTCTTAAATGTTCTAAGCCAGTTTGATGTTTCTTCGACCCTTGCACTTTTTTCCAATCCTTCTTATTACACGATGCCACCAGATTGCGAAAACTTACAGCCACAACACAGCGAGATATTGAGTTCTTAAAACGGATTGGGTCTACTAGATACAGGCGCTCCTAACGAAGGGTTAACAATACATTTACGTATTAACCGAAAAGAAGTAAAATCGTAATAATCCGGGTTGTAAATAGAATTTACAGGTAACCATTTTTTTTATATTATATCAACATGTGAAGTGGAGTACAAATAGTTTGTGTCGCATAACCTATAAATTCGTTGATTTAGCAAGACATTCACTCCGGCGTCGTAAGGAATATCCAAATGCCCAATTTTGTCGAACTATTATAAATTCTAGATGGCTACCAATTAAACCCGATAAAGAATAAATAGTTCGATATTTATAAAAATATGTTTACCTTCTTGCAGAATTGTTTTGCTTTAACACAAACAGTGCTTACAGCACTGTTTTGCCTCGGTGTCTCGTCTTCTTCAGTACTGCTTGTCGCATTAGAATCGTATTCAGAACAAGAATGCTCAAAAACAGCATCTTCAATTTCACTTTCACACAACATTGCAATTAAATCTGCTTCTCAAAAGATCTTACAATACCTGGACACTTTGCGCAGCCAACAAGATAATGTCCACATACATGTAAATAGATTGGTTTGCGCGGTGAAGCAGATAGAACCTTTTTTCCCGAACTTGAACATACGTTTTGCAGATAGAACCATTTTATCTTATCTGTATCTAAGAAACTAAGCTTCGTAGATCAATGTAACTTAGAGGTTATGTAAATCTTATCGCTACCATTACAAATATAACATAAAGTCATTTTTGGAAAAAATGTTAGATAGAACCTTTTTACTTTAAGGTCGCGAAGTGTGCTACTGTGGGGCCAATAAAAGCAACCACAAAGGTGGATTAATGTTATATTAGGGCGCCATTGAAATTAATTATATGTGAGCGTAGTTATATTTTTACTTTCCCGTATACGTACGTATACACGGAGTGATATACGTATTGTAGGGAAAGTTATGTAATGCTGCGCGAAAAAATGGCAAATTTTCGGCGGAAAAAATTCATTGCCGGGCCGTGATAACGAAAAAGTGGATAAAACCAGTTGCTAAATTAAGAAAACAAAATCCCTAACACGTGGTGTATCCAGAAACCCTGTTTTGTGGGTTCTTGATACCGAAAAAACCAATTGGAAGGAATAATTTAATAATTATAATAATTTTTTACATTTTATTCATTTTTTCCGTGGATTTTCATTCATCTCTTCACACTTTCTGTTCCTGTATTTTAATATTTTTTAAACATTTTTTAAAAAATCCGTCTGTCCGTCCGTCCGCTAGTTGCCCACAGAACAGTTGAATTGATTGATTGATTGCTCGTGATTCTGGGCGCGTCAACTACAGAGGTGTCACTGGTTCCGTAAATGTAGTGCGTGTTTTTCATCGGGAGATGGCGGCGATCTTTCCACGCTGGATGGTGAGACCCGGCGCCGACCTACCGTAGGCTAGCGGGGTTTTCCCCTAACAGGTATTTCCCAACAGCGGGGCACCGCCCCAGCCGGGACAAGCTCCGGACCAGGGACAAGCTCAGCTCCCGACCGGTCTCCCGGTATGTGTGGTAGTGTAGAGCATGTTAGTGGAAGTATGTGTGTAAGGGGTGAAGATAGTACAAGGAATAAGGAGGAAAGATCGCGTGCGGTCCGTGGCCCGTTTGTTAGGGTACTGCTCCGGCATTCGCCTGGTGATGTTCGGATAAACCACGGAAAACTACCGATCAGAGCAGCCGGCAGCTAGAATTCTCCTCCAGACAGCAACTGAATTCGACCTAGCTGACAAGCTAGGTCGAATTCTGCTTGAGAACAGCTGAGAATTCTGCGGTGAGAACAGCTGGAGCCGTAAATTCTGCCGCCGTCGGGACTCGAACGTAGGACCTCCCGGTCAGAGGGACTGCATTGACATCAATTGATGCTCTGAGCCATCTCTCCCGGTGAGGACAGCTGGAGTCATATGATACCCTGAACAAATTTTATTTTCATTAATGTTTAAAGCTTCACTATCTAACATTCTCAAATGTTCTATCAATCTAATAATTGAGATTGAGAAAACCAGGGTAATGTACTTTTCTCTACATTACTTTTGATACTTTGTCTCAGATCGTTTTTAATTACCTTCAATTTTGTAATAGATCAACGCGGTATACAAATTATTTTTTAAAATAAACAGTTATCTTTATTGGAATTATTTTAATAAGTTTTACTAAAAAAATGTTTTCATTCGCCGCAAGCTGGCCAGTAATAGAGATAACAGCTGAGGGGGATTGTCATTCTCGCAATGAGCAAACCAAAAGAATGAATGACAGTGTTGATGTTAAAAGAAAACCGGACTAATAGTAGATTAGGAGAGGTTCAAGGAGAAAGTCGCTCTACTTTACGTGAATTCGATTCGTGGAGCCAAACCGTCGAAGAGTTGGCTGGAAATTTCGTGGCATTACTCGTACATGTGGAAAATGAGAAATTGGTAGGCAACGAGCATTACGTAGAGGAATTCAAAGACTTTTCTAGACGCTCTTAGAGTAAGAATAATAACTCTTTGTAGACATCACCAATCAGATAACTTATGCGTGCCTTTTGTTTATGCACTTTAAGGCAATCTAAGAAGTGAAAATAAACTAAATGATGATGTCTTGCAGTGTACGAACGTCTAGCAAAACGAGCCCTAGAGACCATTTGAATCGAAACGTGAAAATTCCTTATCGTGAAAGATCCATAAAGTTTCCATGATCCTCAAACACTTTTAACATTCTGTCACACTTCCAATTATTCCTTAAGCATACGGAGCTTTCTTTCTAGTTTCTTTCGTGCCGTTCTTTCTTAGAATGTTCGGAATATTTCAACTCGCGACCTACTTTCACATCTCCATCGCGACAATGCCATTTCTTTCTTCAGGTTTCCTACAGTTCCACATGAAGACTGAACGCGTCCATCTGAGCTGCTGGCGTCTTGTCATCCTGCTTTCATTCAGTCATATTAGTCCGCTCCACAATACTTTGCTCGGGCGTTGGAGGTTCTCATGAATAATTATGTTGATTTTCATTTTCATTATCGGAACTCTCAAATATGGCCCCCCTAAATCATAAGGTTTTGTGATGAGAAGAAATGCTTTAAAATCGCCTTGATGAGGGAAATGAAATCAAAAGAGAAAAAACGAGTTTTAGGGCACTATTGTCAATTAAGAATGTTTAGAAAATTGTATAGCAACGTTCCTATGAACTTTGTCTATACTTGGGCTATGCTACCAGCACTAGCAACTAAATAATCTCTCTGTTACCAGCGTTGGCAACTAACAGAAATTGGTTCGAGTGTGTCTTCTTCAAGGGAGATTAATCCTATTTCTCCTTTCTTCTGCATTTCAGTTGGAATCGCATTTAAGAAAATATTCTGTATTTTACGCAAGAGTATTTTGTACTTTTATAGCTAAAAGAGTACAGTATTTTGAGACGAACTTAAGTTCATGAATCTCATGTTTGCGAAATAGGATGGGGCTCTACTGACTAGAAATAGCATGGCAAAGCAAGAATACTCGGATACAGAGTGAATTAAAAGTAACTGATGCTCGAGTAATGGATTTTTGTGTACTGGAGGCTGAAATTTTGGATGTTTGAATAACTAAGATTTATTTCATTTTAGTTGTTTAATTTGAGTTACGAAGCCCTTTAACTACTACGGGCATTGAAGCCCATCAATGTTGATCTGTTGAGAAGATGGTAGCGACAATGACGATGCTGAAGTGAATGATGATGGAGAAATGGAGGAATGAAAGGCAGGGGAAACGGGAAGACCGCGAGAAAATGTTCGTAGAGCTCGATTTGTGCGCCACATATTCTACGTGGATTGGGAGAAAACGAACCCGGACGGAGGGCGGCTTATATGCTAACCATTTGACCAACAGCCTCCCACTGCAGTTTAAATAATGAATGCTCGAATAATAGGAATTAGAGTTACGGCTGTTGCAATTTCATAAGTTTGTTTTACGAAGGAACGATTTACGGAGGTTTGAGTTTCGGGGATACGAGTTTAGATGATTTGCGATTTGGAAATTCGATTAACGGAAGTTACGTGAGTTTGACTTACGGGAGTATGTCGTACGGGAGGTCGACGTACGGGAGTTCGAGTTACGGGGATTTGCGTTACGGGAGTTAGAGTTACGGGAGTTGGAGGTACGGACTCGGAGGTACGGGAGTCGGAGACACGGGAGTTCGAGTTACGGGAGTTCGAGTTACGGGAGTTCGAGTTACGGGAGTTCGAGTTACGGGAGTTCGAGTTACGGGAGTTCTAGTTACGGGAGTTCTAGTTACGGGAGTTCGAGTTACGGGAGTTCTAGTTACGGGAGTTCGAGTTACGGGAGTTCTAGTTACGGGAGTTCTAGTTACGGGAGTTCTAGTTACGGAAGTTTCAATTACGAGAGTTCAAGTTACGGAAGTTCGGGCTATGATGGTTTGAGAAATGGATTTTCTTATCTAGTGAGAAAGATCCACAACATGAGTATTCGAAAATTACATTACAGCGGGCTAATCTCATTCGTTAATTAGAAATAACACTGACGAGGATTACCTTGCTCCAGTGCAGCCTCACGCGAGGACCTCGCGCTTTCGTGGAGCAAGCTCTGTCGGCAGCGGTGGCGGCGATGGCGGCGCGTCACCTCCCGCGGACGTGGCAAGCAGCGGTGCCGGCGGCGGCGGCGGCGGCGGTGATGGGAGCGGCAACGCCTCCACCCCCCGCCCCCGTCCCTCGCTCTCACCGCCCCGCAGGGCTTAACAAGAGCGGCGACTAAGTGATGAGACTCGTTTCCTCGGGGTAAACTTAATGAACATTCGTAATTTGTCCCCGACGGTGGCGCGCGCGGCGGGCGGCGCCGGCACCCTCCCGTGCCGTGGGGGTGTCCCGCGGGCGGCGGCTCCGGCGGCCGGGCGCGGCGCGACGGAGAGATTTTTTTTTTTTTTTTTAAATTTCGTACTACGTCGCATTTCGGTTGTTAAGACCCATTCACAATGCAGACATAAACATAAGCATGGCGTTAACATAAAAATTAGGACAACGTTTATATGCGGACTCATTCACAATGCATTCGCATAAGCATAACGCGTAAGACGTTAACTTAAAAGCTTCAAGCTTCTGTGCTCATGCTTATGTCGGAAATACGAAATGAACCAATCACAGTACGTGTAACTCAAAATCGAGTATCGAAGTCGATAGATCGAACAAAAGACTTGTTTTCCAAATTGCTTGGTTGATTTTCGACGGTTTTATGCGTTGTTTTGTAGCGTACGATCTTTTTGTGGTTAAGTTTCGTTGTAATATTAATAGAAGTACCATTAGTTTGAATTTTTATTGAAATTAAAATACCTAACCTAAACTAACCCAACTCATGGCCACAAGGCCGAGACGCCGCTGGTAGGCCTTGGCTCGTAAAGAGCTGTTGTGCCACAGTACATACGTATATGTTTATATATGTTATGTATGTTTATATAAACATGCATATTTTAAACAAAATTTCAATATATATAAAATATAGATTCTCACATCTAACCAATAGTAACTAGAATGGCCCCACAGAATATAGAAAATCTTTGCTTACGCTTATGTTGTACATTGTGAATGCTTCAGTCTATCACTTATGTTTAAGTTTATGTCTGCGCGTTACGCTTATGTTTACGTCTGCATTGTGAATGGGCCTTTAACGTTGATTTATTGATTGGTTGATGATTCTGGGTGCGTTAACTGCTAAGGTCATTAGTTCCAAGGGTACATGTTTGTTCTTCGGGAGGTGGTATGTCATCATCCCCCGCTGGATGGTGAGTTCCGGCGTCGTCATTCGTCTGTTAGCGGAGTTTCTCCAACCAGGTATCTCTCACCAGCGGATCACCCACCTAGCCAGGACAAGCTCTAAGGTCTCCCGGCATGTGTGACAGTTTAGTGCATGCACGTGTGTGTATAAGTAAGGGGTGAGGACAGGACAAGGAAGGGGAAGGAAATATCTCTCCTGAATCCGTTTGTTAGGGCACTGCTCCGGCATTCGTCTGGCATTGATCGGAGAAACTACGGAAAACTACCAATCAGAGCTGTCAGTCACTAGTCTGTAGCTCCAAACACCGATTGTTTGCACCAAGAACGCAGGAGCCGGCTGCAACCACGAGAGCGATGCCAGAAGTTTTACTTTTTCGCCCTTACGAAGATACTTCGTAAGAAGAGAAAGTTATGTCATCTTGCGCCAGAAAACAGCAAATTTTCAGCAGAACAACTCTTATTGTCGAGCCCTGGTAACGAAAAAGTCGATAAATCCAGTTGCTCAATAAAGAAAAAAAATCATCTAACACGAGGTGTAGCCAGAATCCGTGTTTTGTGGGTCTTTGGTATCGAAAAATCGATTGACGGCGAAACGTCAGTTCCTCTGTCTGTGAACAGCACTAAAGGCTAAACCGTTCTGACAATATTCTCTAAAATAAATATTTAATTTTTTTGGCGTCTTTCTACAACCAAAATATTGAAGATAGAGATTTCTTCCTTGATGATATCCGTTTTTTAAAGCCAGATTTTGAAATAAGGTCATGTATTTTTTTTCAAAAATTTTTCGTTTTCATATAATATTTCAAAAAATACATGCAATGTTCAATTTTTTAAAACAATTTTTTCTCAAAAACGGCACCAAATTTTTTGATTAAATTTTGACGTCCGATAGCGTATAGAACGCTTAAGATGGTGCAGGTCTCAAGTTCGTTAAAATTCCTAATTTTTCGAAAATGGCAAAATTTCAAAAATTTTCGGAGTCTTCCTACAACTACAATAAATGAAGATATTATTTTTATTAATGAAATGTATTTGCCAGAATCAGATCTTCGTAAAGTCTTGTTTAATTTTTCGAGTATTTTTGCTTAATTTGGCGTCAAACAGGCACTTTTCAAATTGTAGGAAAGGCTCCAAATTTTTTTCTTTCAACTTTTTTTCACGGATGTAGAAATGAACAATAAAGAAAGTACTGGTTCTATTTTCGACGCACTCTGTATTTTCGAAAATTGAAAAAAACGAAATGGTAAACACGAATTTCCCGTGTTTCTTTTCAGGCAGTTACACTCCAATGGGAATGTAATTTGAAAGGTGCTTGGAAGTATCATTCGAATCTTGAAAAGAAAGATTACCTTTAATATTATTTATGCATTAAATCTCTTTTAAATTGCGTCATTTGAGTTAAATGTGAAAGGGAATGGGTAATTTCTCTTTGCATAATAAGGTGCGGGCTTGAGTATTTCGTGTAAAAACGAAGAATTTTGATGAATATAACAATATTATATTTAATTATATCTTTTTCTATCCATTTGTATTTTGTTACTAGCGGTATCAAGAATGCTTATTTGCAAAATATGTATGTTATACGAATCAGCGGCTATTGCCGCTTGTTGCAACCCATAGTTGAAATGTACTGATAACAAAAGCGACAGTGACAACTGTCGTTGGTTCACGTTAATATAAACTAATTTTATTTACGGCTAAAATGCGCATCGCGCATCTTTGGCACATTTATGTAGAACGTAAATACACCGAATTCATTGGCAGAAAACTGTTTTCGTTTAAGCATTCGAATTAAAAAATATATGTATTTTTTGCGTTTCCCTGTTTAAAGAAGTTTTCAAAAGGTCGTTAAAGTGTAAGACAGAAATAGTCATTTTATAATTTTACATAATCTTTATCATTATCGCGAGAAATTATGTGCTGTTGCAGCACCACTAGCATTTTGTAATGTAACTATCCAAAATGTCTTTCGTATGTAATCGTGAATTTACCTTAAACCATCAATAAAACGAAATTACTTTGATGAAAATATGATGTTCATATGAACACGAATAAGTTGAAACTTTCTGAAAGTTTCTACTTCAACAACGTGCCGCGGGGTGACATATCTTTACCGGCATTCATTCTCTGCATGCAACAAGATTTTCTTTCGCAATTTATAGTTTATTTATTCAAAAAACAGTAAAAACTGTATATGACATGTGGGGAAAGGGATTTATCTGCGCACATTTTCTTGAGGGCCAGAATAATATATATATAAACCGAAAAAATGAATTTCGAAAATAATTATTTTAGAAAAATAAAAATATTTGAAAAATGTTTGTTCCCGAGTTATAGAAAATCAATTTCAACGGTAAATGAACTACAAGCAAAAGAAGAGCTCAACGAAACGTGCGCACAGTGAAGCTACATTTACGTCCAGAAGCAAAACAAGGGGCCATCTCAGCATTTGCTCAATGGATCAGGGAAACTGGACTAAAACCTGATCGAGATGGACTTATACTTATACTTCCGTTTCCACAGTGTCGATTGTCATTTAGAGGTTACATTGTGCGCCAGATATCTTACTCCACGGCGTTTTGCTGGCTACGGTGGCTCAGGCCATCAATTGATGTCAATGGGAGGTCCTAGGTTTTGATACCCGACGGTGGCAAGATTTTCGACTCTAGATAGACAGCTGGGTCGAGTTCAGTCGCTCTCTGGAGGAGAATTCTAGCTGCCGGCTGCTCTGATCGGCAGTTTTCCGTGGTTTCCCCGAACATGACCAGACAAATGCCGGAGGAATTCCCTAACAAACGGGCCACGAACCGCGCTCGATCTTTCCTCCTTTTCTTTGTCCTATTCTGTTCCTTTATTTACAAACAGACTTGCATGCACTCCACTACCTCACATACCGGGAGACCGGTCGGGAGCTTAGAGCTTGGTGGGATGGTGCCCGGCTGAAGTGGTGCTCCGCTGGTAGGAGATACCTGGTTGTGGAAAACTCCACAAGCCGAGATAAGTCGGCGCCGTATCGCACTATCGAGCGGGGAAAGATCACTGCCACCTCCTGAGGACAAATCATGCACTACACTTATGGACTAATGTTATAATCAATCAATAAATGGGGAACATTGTAGCTGGAAACATCTGAACGCCAGGATCAAGGAAAAGTTACGGAATGCCAATAGTGACTAAATTCCGAGAATGCGGAATTGGTCGACGTTAACTTTGAGGGGAAGTTATTCTGTGAATATTTTTCTCTACAAAAAAAGCCAAGCTCAGGTATTTCTGTATTTCGATTATCCGAAGGGGACAAGTCCACCTTTTCTTTCTCGATTCTTCGAGGTTCAACTGTCATATAAAGCAGAAGATCGTTGCCAGGCGACGGCGCTGAAGCGGAGGTAGGAGGCCATGGAAACGCCTTCGGCCCGGGCCGCCGGGCGGGCACACGCCGGCCATGACTTGCACACAGGCGATCGGCCACCCCCGCCCGGCCCTCGCCTGCCGTCCGCCTGCAGAACGTCTGCACCGCGGCCTTGGGGCACACCGGCAATGGCAAGCGAAGGTCCGTCAAGACGCGACGACCCTACTCGACGTTTGAACATTTCCTTGAAAGATGACGAACCTCTGGGTTAGACTGTGTCGTGAGTGAGATCTTGAAAGAGGTACTCTTATTCTAAATTTAGGAACTAAAACAACTTTTTGAAGGATTAATAATAATAATAATAATAATAATAATAATAATAATAATAACAATAATAATTAATTACCTCCATTTTGTTTTTCGATTTCATAACTTGGGAACTTAGTTGTATTTTGATGTTGATCAACCTAATGTTAAAAATTCCCCAGGAACTCGAAATGCAAGTTGAATCGACCAAATTTCTTGGCGAGGAAATATGTTGCATGTTATATAAAATGCATTGAGTGAATATTTATATTTTCTACAGATGCGTGTCTTTTATTTCACTTCACGTTATGACAACATTCTACACTGAAGAAGCAAAAGAGCAGCTTACGTGGAGATAAAATAATTTCAACAAAAGGCGTAGCGATATTATTGTGCATTCTTGATTATACAATGGCAAATCGACAGTACTCCAGCACTTGAATGTACGTTGCAAGATGTGCAAGGCTTGCAGAAGTGAGAAGCTATGAAAAGGAAGACAAACTAAAGAGGTGAGGAAGTGAAAAATATAAAGGTAGAAACGTGATAAAGAGATATCAAGGACATACTTTCTTTTTTAACTTATGTTATCTACTTAGTATAAAGTCAGTATGCAATGATACAAAACAACAGTCTCATGATTTTTAATAGAATTGTAGGATTTGGCGGGATTTTTGTTTAAACGGAATCCTCTATACACTGAAAACATAACTCTGAGGGTAAGATAGGAGATTTGTAAGGCCCAATCAGCGACTGTGGATTCTGTCATCAGTGAAGAGTAAATTCTGCTAATTGGCTGTGCAGCGTGGGCCAAACAGATTTTAGAGGAAGCATCGCACGTTAGTGCCATATTCTTGAGAGTACTGCTTGGTGTGTGACAAATGCTTCGTTAGCCGCGTGATTTTTCTCTGCGGCAGCCGCAACGTATAAATTATCCTCGCTCTACTACCGGCGGGGCGATCCACAGGGCAGTAGAGATTCATTAAAATATTTGTAGTGTATGGACGCAGCCACGGCGTATTTTCGCTTCACTTATCATATCATTCGGCGCACTCTGTTGCGGGCCTAAGGCCTCATTCACAATGCAAACTTAAACGTAACGTAATGTTGTAAACTTAGCCGTAAAATTTACACGTAAAAACGAGCATTCACAATGACGAAAGTTAGCCGGTACGTAAAGTTTCGCATGAACCAATCAGAATTCAATGTACTGAAACTTGATCGATTCGTTAGTAGCGTGGTCTTTCTACCATGGTTTGTAGCTTTTCCTTCGACATTCCTATACATTTGTCTTTATACTATATATGCGAGTAGCTGTTGTAGTAGTACTCACATTTCCTTCATCTTATAAACAAGGATTCTCTTGTGCCAGTTTCACGAGTAATTCGTGGAACATTATTAGTTTATTGGCTATGTCAGGTTAAAGTCACAATAAAAATTGTCCAAATTCTTACATTGAATTCACCACACGCATCAAAACCGTTCGCAAACTAGTTCTCTACACTACAATAACAATGACATAACCACAAACTACCTGAACACAATCTGATATCGAACTTCCATGCTGCTCTCTGATTGGTCTTCGGTAGAAATCCGACTTAAACTTAACGTAAAAGCTTGGAGCTTGTGAACTCTTTAAGTTTACGGATATACGTTTACGGTTACGTCAAAGCATTGTGAATGGTCTCGCTTAGTAACACATTTCTAGGTTTTGCGGCTACGTTACGTTTACGTTCAAGTTTGCAGTGTGAATGAGGCGTAACAGTCATTCTTCAATCTGAATCATTAAAATTACGTAAAAAATAAAGTTATGTACCACGAGCGTTAAACGGTTCTAATGATCTCGGGCGACAAAAAGCCCTCGAACCAAATGCTTCTCAGACCTTCTGTCGCCGCTCGATCATTAGAACCCTAATAACGCTCTTGGTGCATAAATAACTGATATAAACGTAAGTGTAGCATTTATTCTGAGACGTCTGTCGCTGTCCGGTAGCCACGCACCAACCGCCCGTTGTGACGCCATGGCGCACGGCGGCAGGCGGGGCAAGGTGGGCAAGGTGCGGCCCCAGCGCCCGCCCACGCTCATCCGCTGCCCCTCGCAGCTGGGGCCGCCGCGCGGGAAGGCCAGCGACGCCTCCGGTAGGCCCACCAGACACACACAGAGAGACAGAGAGAGAGAAAAGAAAGAGAAAGGAAAAACAGAGAAATGAGAGAGAAAAGAGAAACAGGGGAAAGATAAAGAGAGAAAAGAGAAAGAGAGGAATGAGAGAGAAAAGAGAAAGAGAAAAAGAGAAAGATAGAAAACAGAGAGAAAAGAGAAAGAAAACAGAGAGAGAGAAATGAGAGAAAGAAATAAGAGGAAAGAGAAAGACAAAGTGAGAGAGGGGAAGGGAGAAAGAGAGAAAGAAAAGGAGAGAGATAAGAAAGAGAAAGAGAGAAATAAGGAGAGAAAAAGAATAAGAAAGAGAGAAAAGAGAAAGGCATAAACAGAGAGAGGGTAAGAGAGAAAGAGAGAGAGATGAAAGAGAAAGAAATAGAAAGGGAGAGATAGAAAGAACGCCGAATCATGGAATGTGTTAATTAAAAAAATATTCTTAGAATTAATTAATAGAAGGTTTTGAATATTTTTTGGGGATAAATCGATTTCGAGAATTGATAGTAGACTTTTGAAAAATCGATTAACTTTTTCTCGAAAAAACATAATTATTATTTTCATGCGAAAACCTATGAATAAAATTATTCCAGCCTTATAAACATCCTTTTTCGTTACAAGAAATTATTCATAAAATGGCATCTTACGGCACAGTTTATGACGCAATTGCCGTTGTACGAGTAATTGCATCATCACACTTTCAGCCAATTGCAGCGAGAGAATCGTGAAGAAGCAGCTGCAAACCGATCAGTCGACGAGAGTTTTTTCGATGTCAAATACCCGTAACATAAAAAGCAAGATTTTTGTTTCCATCCAAACTATAATAGTTCATCCTGCACATCTGGCAAAGGACTACTAAGCTTGTTCACTGTTCGGAGTAGATCAAAAAGCTCATTAAATCCAATTTAATAAATATTCCTGCAGCTGATAAAATTGTTATGCAGGCCTACCGTTAGAAAATATTTCAAAATGTTAAAGGACGATTGGCTAAATTTAAACAATTTACACTTGCAATAGTTAAAACACCTTGTGTTAGTAATGATACACTCGCTACCGCGCTTGTAAATTAATTATCCAACTTGCCCCCAATTGTCTCTTTTTGCCATTTGTAAGATAAATAACTATTATACAAAATGATAAAGATATGGTAGACAATCATTATCGTTATAGGAAATGTTTAATTTTTGTCTCCATTTGTTTCATTAAAGTAAAAATGCAAGTTCGTAATTTTATGTAAGTTTGTTGTGCTAGTTTGTCAGCATGCCGCAAAGAGCGTCTATGAGATTAGTTGAACATTTTATCACCTGCGGGGAATAAACAGGTTGTTTAGCATATTATTTACCATTAATAAGAGTATTTGGTTTTCTCAATAACATAAAAATAACAAATTAATTGAGAACTAAAAGCCTGAAGCAGAAAAAATGCTATTCTGAGACCTTCCTCAGCACGAAGTGCATTTCGCCCTGAGGAAGATCTCAGAGTGGTGGCCGAAACGTTGGCACCTGTGCCTAGAACGGGGAGTCTCCCGAACAGCCAAGTAATTTCTTTCTTCTGGCCATTCTCAGACTTCCTTCCATTTTCAGGCAAAATAGAAATATTTCATTGTTTTTGTATTTTCTCCAGACTTCTTGGGCATCAAACGAAACAATTGACACTTTTCACATGACCATCGGCTGCTTTGTTTTCTGTCGGTTTTTGCATATATTCGAAATTAGTAATGTGGATAATTTTGTTATCGTCTATTCCTAGTGCTCGGTGACAGCGGTGTTGACGGTGTCACTTCCTCGGCGAGCGGCCACATCAGCAGCTTTGTCTTCCAACCGCTGGGAGCGCCGTCGTCGAATCTCCCCGACGCGAGCGTCTCCAAACTCCCCTTCGGTTCCGCCAGCCGCTCGCCATCCAGACCGCCCGGTGGATCGCGAGCGACCGTGGACTTCACAGCGCTACGGCGATCCGCGACGGCGAAAAGCGGCAACGCTGCAGCGACATCCGGTGCGCCATCGCGTACGACCTCGGGGAAGTCCCGTGCCGATGATGAGAAGCGGTCACTCACACAGAACTTCATAATGTCGCGGGAAACGGCGACTGCAAAAAGCGGCAACGCTGCTGCGGCGTTCGGCGCGCCATTTTGTATGACATCGGGGAAGTCCCGTGCCGATGTGGAGAAACTGCAACCACCCACACAGAACTTTACAATGTCGCGGGAATCTGCGATCGGAAAAAGCGGCAACGCTGCCGCGACATCTCGCGTGACCTCGGGAAAGTCCCGTGTTGATGACGAGAATCGGCAACAACCCATACAGAATTTTACTATGTCCCGGGAAACTGCGACTGGAAAAAGCGGCAACGCTGCTGTGACGTTTGACGCGCCTTCTCGTGTGACATCGGGGAAGTCCCGTGTCGATGAGGAGAAGCGGCAACAACCCACACTAAACTTCACAATGTCGCGGGAAACGGCGACTGGAAAAAGCGGCAACGCTGCCTCGGCGTTCGGCGCGCCACCGCGTGCGACCTCGGGGAAGTCCCGTGTCGATGAGGAGAAGCGGCAGCAGCATACTCGAGTTCCACTTCAACAGGGTAAATAGCCGCATGTCGCTGCCAAGATGTTTGCCGAATTAACTCTCGTTAAGATGAGTGTCATTTGCATTGCTGAGTGCAGGCAATGTAGGCTAGGCAAAATCGTTGACGTTGAAAATAATTTTTATATCACGAGGGCAAACATTATGTATTTTCCAATTTTACCAACTGCACTCGTTTTTACTTTTATTTTTAATTCAACTATTGTGGTGAAAGATAGGGAGTTCAAAACTCTGCACTCCCTTCTCTCCACACAGTTTTTACTGTTTCTTTGACGATCAATAAATCAATGAGACATCACCTCTATCAGATATTATCAATCAGATGTGGTGTTGGCATAGTTAAATGTATAGTGAAATCTCTTTCAAGAATTGAACTTGTTACATAGTGTTATGACTACTTTCATATTTATAGAAAAATACTTGTATCTAAGTGGACGGTGTTATGCATCAACCGGCTGTGCGACATCATACAAGTTTTGAGATAATCGTGTTCAAAGGTTTTAATACATTTTCAGCTCTAAAAACTGTAATTTAATTATTTCATTCATTGAAGCGCCAAACTACACAAACATAAGTGGAATGTCTGGCGCTTACCTGCATAATGTGAAATTAAGAACAGCAGATTTGAAGATCTAGGTTTATAGCCGGTTGTTGCGAAACAAAATCCCTGATGTGACTGATGACGTTTACATTTTTCATTACTTATACGGCTATTTTTACAGATTTGGCGCCAAAACTTTGCGTACACTTAGAACAGGGTCCAACGGAACTGATGGCGTCCACATCTCATTTCTTTTTCAAAAATGGCACTTAGCCGGTTGATGCATAACACCGTTCAATTGAAAAAGGACCTTCATTTCACAACGGCTTCTCTTACATTAAATACTGTTCACAAGGATCGAGCATAGCATTTTTTTGCATTTCAAACTTACTTTAACAAAACAGTATATCATTAATCGTTTTTTAAAATTATCTTAACCTCTCAACATTTTAACGCACGAAAGTATGCAAGCAAGTATGACGTATGTACGTTTGTTCAAAGTAAATATTTAAACCACTAAAGCGATTATTCTGAAATTTGAACCAACAGTTTAGTGAAATCGAGAAAAAAAGGAAGGGCATGGACTTCAAAAGGTAAGAGCGAAGCAAATTGAATTGTCCGGATCAGTTTGGCGATAGGTTTGCCAAACTAACTTTTCCGCATTACCGTACCATATACTTTTGAATCAACACTCGAAAAGTTAAAGGTGCTTAACGTTCCATTTCACTGTTTGCTTGAACTGTTTCTGAAACTAGTGGTACTGCAACAACATATACTTTATCGCATTATTTCTAAATTTGCAATTCTCGGAAAATCAGAGAGTTCACCAAAAAAGACTCACGTTATTATTTTAACCATGCCTTCTATCCGTGAAAAAAAATTGGAGAAGTTTTTGAATTTTTTGAAAATTGCCTATATTTGACGCCAAATTACACGAAAACTAATATTTTCGAAACATTGAACATGGACGTATTTAAAGATCCGTCTTTAGGGAAAAAGACTTTATTAAAGTAAAAATCTCGATCTTCAATATTATAGATGAGGATGCCCAAAAAATGCACTTTTGTAATTATCAAAAATCAGTCAAAGACAGTCAGACGTTTTGCATCAATCGATTTTTCGGTATCAAGGACCCACAAAACATGGATTCTGGCTACACCATGTGGTAAGAGGAATTTTTTCTCTATTGAACAACATGATTTATCCACTTTTTCGTTACCAGTGCCCTACAATAAGAGTTTTTCTGTCGAAAATTCACCGTTTTCCGGCGCCCGATGACATAACTTTCTCTTCTTACGAAATATCTTTGCGAGGGTGAGAAAGTAAAACTGCTGGTGTCGCTCTCGTGGTTGCAGCCGCCTCTTCAGTCCCTGCTGCGGACCCAATGGCGCTGACTGTAGAGCGCTCGGCGGCGATCAGCGACGCGATGAAGCGCTGGGAGCAATGGAGGGTAGGCAAGACTTTTGCAAGTTCGAAAAACGTGAGTCATATCCGAATCTGACCGGAAGGTGATTTTCTTCAGGTTATGATATCGTGGTTGATGATACAGGAACTCACGCACACATACACACTAACAATCTCTCGAGATACACGAGTTTTAGCCTTAGTGTTTTATCCGTCCGGATGAACATGTGCGTCTGTAGCCACATCTATTAATACAATTTGATCGGAACAAAACCTGTTGAATTCCGATTTCCTTCAGAATATGAGTTCTTCTTCTTAACCTTTTATATAGGTTGAAAATGTTTTTTCTTCACGCTTTATCCTGGATAAAAATAATCATTTTCTCTTCATATTTTCTGCGGTCTACCGGGGTATCTCCTTCCTAGTGTATCACATCCCTGTATATCTTCAGCAGTCCATCGCCACTGATTCATGTGATGTGGTTATTCCATTCTTTTTTCTTTTCATAATTTGGTAATATCAGTTACATTTTACACTGGTTTCTTATATGCTGATTTATTATCTTGTCACTCCTGGCCTTTCCTATTATCGAGTGTAATGTGTTCATTTCTACAGATCGGTATAGTCTTTTTGTTTTCTTAGTTTAAGCTCACGTTTCAGCTACATATAAGGTTTCTCCCAAAAGTAATGCGTCGCAATTTTTTTGACACGCCTATAAGTCGTAGAGCGGCCAGTCTGGTTTGGATAGGGTAATGTGAGGTTTAGCATTCCAACGGTTCCTAGCTCAGTTGATTCCGTGCCCTGAGGAGGTTAGAACCTATCAGTTTGTGAGCTCTTGTAGTCGCGTCTTACTTGTGATGGAGAAATCTTTGGATCAAAGATACGCGACCAAGTTTTCCTTCAAGTAGAACAAACGCGTCGGGAACTTCCGAGATATTTCATCCCAGGACGAACGGTTTCGTCCTAACATTAAAAAAGTACATTTAAATACTTGGACAACATCGAAGCAAGTACTACGAGGTCTAAAGGACTTCTTCGCCGAGGATTTCCGAGAGCGTATGTGGCATAAAATTCCCGCTGACTAAAATATATCGTCGCACAAGGGTCATACTTTAAAGAATTTTAATTGCTGTACCTATCTGATTAATAAATTTGATGATAAATTTGATGCGTCGCATTACTTTTGGAACATACCTTGTATGTTAAAATTTGTCTTGCGGCTCACGTTTCAGCTCCATCTGTCAAAAGTGGGACACCGCCTGCAGTGGGCGCTAGGGGGATCGAGTTCGTCAGTGGCCTCTGTTGCCGATCCCAAGACCGGAGAAAAGAAAATGGTTTCAGACCAGGTTAGCTCCCTCTCTGAGTCAAACAACAGTCCTGAGTACAAACCTGTGTACCCACAGTGTACTGAATACAAAACTCTGTTCAGAGAACCACATAAAATCTCGGTTACGAGTGAATGACTGTATTAATAGTGGCACAGACACGCAGAGGATACGGAACCGAATGTACACCTCCGGATAAACACGAGCTGCCGTAGCTGTAAAGCAGCAGGTAAAACTGTGACGAAGGAATCTCGACGGCTACTAATGTTCTCCAGGTTATAAGATCATGGTTGGTTATACAAGGCTACAAACACACATACACACACCTTCGGGTACGTAAGTTTTATTAGTACTGTCTTACCCGTCAGGGTAAACACGAGGGTCTTGGCAATAACTGCGGGAAAATAATAGTTATTGTCACGAACGAAATCTGATTTATTTAGGATTCTGGTTTGTGGTTGAGCATATTATACTCAAGTGTCTCTACAAATGAATCGAAGTATAGTAATAGTAGTAAACTTAGATTACATGGGATCCTTGGTGATCCCCGAAGATAATTTATTCTAAGCCGTTATAAGCCAGCCTCGTTTTCGACCCAGGCCTCCTGGAGAGCCTACCTTCGACGCCCACCTGGGGATCTTTCGAGCAGGCGCGCCTCTCGGGCGGTCCCCTGATGCGCCTGGGATGTGATTCTCACTTTCTCCACCAGATGTGGTGTCAATTACATCCGAACTACGTGTTTGGGAGAAAGTGAGATATCATTAAGGCGGGGTTTTGTCGGAGGGATTTAATTTTACCTGGCATTCGCCAGGGTTCTTTTACATGCCACCAGAGAGACATGGCTACTGTGGATTTTCCTCCCTTCGAAAATCCATGCACCTCGACCGCGATCAAACTCGCACTCTGGAGATGAAGTGTAATATAAGGAGTATTCAAAAATGAACGAACCGGACGCTTAGGAACAAAAGCCAGTACATATACGTCATAGTATTGGCTCTTGATGTTGAGTACATTAATGAAAATAAGAAGAAAACATGAACTATCTCAAGAACTTGCAAATTATATCATAAATTAATTAATGTTTAAAACTCAAAGAACCCAAAGAGACACTTGTAAATAGTTTTAATATTAAGATTAATTAGTATATTTACCATAAATGCCCTCCACAAATTCCACAAGCCATGAAGGCTGGAATTCTTCGTAACCCAAAACTTGAATAAATTCCCCCCTCTCCAGGGCAACTAGAGAGGGGAAAATTAAAAAAAGGCTGTTGAGGTACTTGTCCGACTGCGACACAATGCGGTGAATGGCTATCTCGTTAAATTCCCGCTGCTGCGTTGTGAACCAGTTCCGCACGTACTGCTTGTCGTCATCGTTTGAGGTGAATCGTTTGCCCCTCAGAGCCGTTTTTAGGGGACCAAAAATGACGTAACCGCAAGGAGGGAGGTCTGGATTACATTAAGGGTGACGGAGAACCTCCCATATGAATTTGTGCAAAAGAACTGTAATTGTGTTGGACGTATGAATTGTTTGTTGGGATTTTGAATTGTCGTGGAGCGAAATGACCCCATGGATGAGCTGGTCTGGTCGTTTCTTGCAGAAATACATATGCGAGGTTCTCTGTCATCCTCAATACAGGCCAGGCCTCTCTGCCTATTACGCTATTTTTAGGCTCCTAAAAAGGCTCTGAGGGGCAAACAATTCACCTCGACGACGACGTCAAGCAGTACATGCGGAACTTGTTGACAACTCAACACCGGGACTTTTACGAAACAGCCATTCACCGCATTGTGTCGCAGTTTCACAAGTGCCTCAACAGCCAGGGCCAATACTTCCGACGTACTGGTACTGGCTTTTGTTCCTAGGCTTCCGGATCATTTCTATTTAAATTTTGCTTATATTTTTTATTTAATAAGTATTTATTCCGTATATAAATTATATAACTTGTTGTCTATGTTGGAAGTAGTAGTTCCCCATTCCCATCCATTTTTCTGTCTATTTTTTGGTCGCACAGCAATTTAAAAGGGTGTGGATCCAATCTTCCCTATCACCGCGAAGCAAACAAATTCCGTTACAATTCGCGTCTTTCAATCTATATTGTATCCATTCCTCGACCCTGAACCAAGCGTATCCCCCTCTTGGGTGCCTTCTGAGTGCGTGAACGTAACTTTCGCAACCCCGTACCGAACTCGTGTGAATTTTCTTGAGATTCAGAATGAAAAAAAGCGCGAGATTAGCAATATTTCAAAATCTAGACATTGTTGTTCCCTAGTTATAGAAAACATAATTGCAACGGTAAACCAATTGCTGATTTGATTTTTCTGAATTGCTAGAAAAATAGTAACTCGCCTTCAGTTCTACTCCTACCACTACAAGCAAATGGAATGCTCAACAAACGTGCGCATAGTGAAGCTACATTTACGTCCAGAAGCAAAAGAAGGGGCCATCCCAGCCTTTGCTCAATGGATCAGGGAAACTGGTAAAAAACCTGATCGAGATGGGTGTCAATGACCCGGAAGGTGAAGTACATTTGTTGAGGCAGCGAAATAAAACTTCAAATGATGTGCTGGGAGAGCTATGATGTGGGGTATGATACATAAATTCTGGAAAGTTCTCTTGATCTCTGCAAACACACAATGGATCTCTCTTATTAGAAGATTTATATGCAAGAATAAGTGAGCATTGAATGAATAATTAACCTTCACCTGTATTGGCGCGGGGAGCAACCGTTTTGCATTAATTTCTTTAGCAACTTATGTTAAATTACGTTAACACCGTATTCGAGCGGGAGAATTAATACGCTCTTTGAAACGTCTGTCGGCTCTCGTACCAACTGTTTAGGTTTAAATCCACCTATCGCGGCACGTTAATACACTCACGATACAGCTTGCTTCCATATGCGGAAACAATACTGCTATGACATCACCGTCTTGACGTTTTGAATTTTGCCGTATGTTAAAACGGAAATCTTCAAGCCATTTTAATAATGAATACAGCGTCTGGACTCATGGCTAGTAGGCTCGGCCATTTGGCGGTGGGGTTGGTAAGTACTTAACCAACATGTAGAGAGTTGGCGCCAAAGAGCCTATCCCCCCTCACCTCAAAACACTCCGTGAAAAGAAGTGTTTGCGCCTTTCTTTAGAAATAGCGCGCGGATTTGGGGGGAAATATTCATAAAGCATATTCAATATAAACGCGGGACGTTTAAAATGTAAATTCTGAGCTGGTAATTAATGCCAAAGATTGTTAGTTAATAATCGATTTCCTGGAATGGCGCCAAATTTGAATCATTTATTAGTGCCCATGCGCCAACAACATTACTAGTCGCGCGACTTTTCTTGACGTCTCCCAGCGCGGGGTGCGGGGAGAGGACGTTACTGTCTACGTCACAACATGCGTGTGTTGCTAAGTGTAACATTATTAATACTATTCGCGCCTCTTTCGCTCTTAATACGTGATATTATAGGCGATCAAATAGAATAAATAATAAAGTAATTATTAGCAACCAAAAGTGAAAATAATTAATGATAATATTGCTTATTAATTGGATGTGATATTCGTGTGTGTACTTAATTTTCATTTTATGAATAATTTGAATCATCGTTTGAATTTGAAAGCAGCGGTAGGCAGGCCTGATAATTTTGCCATGCCGTTCCGTGTGACACCAAGATTTTGACCAGGCCGTGCCGGGTTGAGCACTAGGGAGCTCAGACGTCAAGAAAAGTCGCGCGACTATACAGCGATTTTCGTAACTTTGTCCCTGACAGAAATCAGCTGTTCACGGTTTCATTCAATCGGGAGGTTGAACGTCGCCATGATGACGTCACTGTCGCAAAATATAAGCTCCCGATTGAATGGCAGCAAAACAGCTGATTCCCCTCAGGGACAAAGTTACGAAAATCGCAGTATAGTAGTTATTTTTTATTTAATAGGTAATTATAACACATTGATACATAATTTCAATTCTTTTAACTATGTGGCTAGGCTTACGCCATTACAGTACCTACATCTTACCACATTCTAACCTTTCGAATTCTGGTATTCACCCCTAATGGTCTCTTCATCGCATCAAAGCCGCGGAAAGGAGACCATAAGGTACGGCTGAGGAAAAAAACCCTGAAGGGGGAGAAACCTGCCGTCAGAAGATGAGTACATGCTAAACTACTAGATTTTTTCTAATCTATTTATTTCCTGGCGTGGGCATCTTCTCCATCCAGTCTTTGGCCTCCTCAGCCCCAGAAATCGAACACCGCCACGGAAGATCGCCCGCACCACCGCCTCTCCGAACAATTTACTTAATTGATTAATTGATTAATTTAATTATCGCTTACTGATTAATTTAATTATTACTGACTAACTTACTAATTAATATTTATGATTAGCATTACTGATTAGCTTAATAGTTAACTTAATTATCTCTTGCTTTTTTAATTAATTATTTCATCTCCAGTCTAGGCTCCGCTCGTACTACTAACCAGTGCTGTTTTCCCACTCCCTGATTACCGTTTCCCTGATAGTTCGAACTTTTCCTAAAAATGTTTCTAATTCTTTCATGAAACGAGATCTATTATCAACTAATATGTTTTGAGCGAGCGTTATGTTTCTAAATTGGAAGCAATAATAGTTGTTACAGCGTCAACCTGGATGTGCGTAGACGGCGGAGACCACCCCGGCGCTGCGAGCGGGCGCGGACGGCTGGGAGAAGGCGACGCACCCGCGGGCGAGCAACTGGCGCAGCTTCCAGTGGGCCGCCCCGCCCCCTCAGTGGCACCCTGCCCCTCCCCCTCCCGCGTCACTCCCCCCTCCGCCACCGGCGGCCCCGCCGCCGCCGCCGCAGCCCAGCCACTTCACGCGCGACGGCAAGCGCTTCTACCTGTCGCGCGCCCAGCCGCTGCGCCGCTCCGTCAGCTCCGAGAGCCTGCAGAACCTGGCGGGCGGGGGCGGGGGAGGCGGTCCCGCGTCGTGTCTCGACATCTTCCAGCCCCTGCCCTCGCTCAGGCA
Organism: Acheta domesticus; assembly: GCA_031308135.1. Lineage (NCBI taxonomy): Eukaryota > Metazoa > Arthropoda > Insecta > Orthoptera > Gryllidae > Acheta > Acheta domesticus. The sequence goes on from JAHLJT010002630.1 coordinate 4,259,440, forward strand.
CGTGTCAGGGAGGGCATGAGTCTAGGCATTTTTTTGCGTTTAATTTTGTTCGGTTTCGCGCAAAAGAATCAGCACGTGCATCAGTGCATGCTGATTCATGCCCTCGCTCAGGCAGGTGTCAGGAAGGGCATGAATCTAGGCATTGTGTTTATCGTGTTTAATTTCGTCGGTTTGGGGAAAACAATCAGCGGGACGGCTGAGGCAGGAGCTTTCGCTGGAGATGTACAAATGACGGCGGTGGGCCAACGACATAACTCGTCTTCTTGTCGCGTTTCCTCTCCTTCAGGCATGTGTAAGGAAGGGCATGAATCTAGGCATTGTTTTTATCGTGTTTAATTTCGTCGGTTTGGGGAAAAGAATCAGCGGGACGGCTGTGGCAGGAGCTTTCGCTGGAGATGTACAAATGACGGCGGTGGGCCAACGACATAACTCGTCTTCTTGTCGCGTTTCCTCTCCTTCAGGCATGTGTAAGGAAGGGCATGAATCTAGGCATTGTTTTTATCGTGTTTAATTTCGTCGGTTTGGGGAAAACAATCAGCGGGACGGCTGAGGCAGGAGCTTTCGCTGGAGATGTACAAATGACGGCGGTGGGCCAACGACATAACTCGTCTTCTTGTCGCGTTTCCTCTCCTTCAGGCATGTGTAAGGAAGGGCATTGTTTCTATCGTGTTTAATTTCGTCGGTTTGGGGAAAAGAATCAGCATGTGCATCTGTGCACAGTGAGCGACCTCAACGTACCATGGGCTACCCATCACACTATTCTAGTTGTTGTGTGTTTTATTCCCTTGCCTCTATGTACGATTTGAGGGACCACTGATTAGATGGTTGTTCCTTCTCTTCTAACCGTTAACTTGGATCTATTCGACTTTGCGCGGGTCGACTTTCAGGTATCACTACCAGTTCTGTCTAACCTTCAGTCGTGGCCACCAATTCTATCTACCCAGGCATAGCATCCACTTCAGTCTAACCTTCAGGCATGGCCAGCATTTCTATCTAACCTTTAGGCATAGCCAGCATTTCTGTCTAACCTTCAGGTATGGTCACCACTTCTGTCTAATCTTTAGTCACCATCACATTTGCCGTACTTCCTCATTCTAATCTCCTCACTCTAAGCTCCTAAGGTAGTAGTGTAGTAGATGTGAGTGTGTAAGTAAGGGGTGAGGGTAGGACAAAGAAGGAGAAGAAGGAAAGATCGCGATTGGCACGTTTGTTAGGGTACTGCTCCGGCATTCGCCTGTTGTTGATCGAAAAATCTACGGAAAATGCCGATCAGAGCAGCCAGCCGTAGAGCTCTCTTCCAGGGAAGAGGACTGAATTCGACCTAGCTGACACGCTAGTGCCGAAAATCCTGCCTCTGTCGGGACTCGAACCTGGAACCACCCGGTGAGAGGCACTGCAGTGATATCAGTTGATGCCCTGAGCCACCTTCCCCGGCCTGAAACTTGTCATAAGCAAATGAATGACAGTCAGTGAAGCACAGTCAATCTTCAGGCAATTATAACTAGTGCCCGAAAGTTTGGCGAATTACCTTTTAAATATTGTTACGATTTTATGACTTTCAACAATAGTGATTACTTAATTGTACTTCTGGAGTCGTTTTAGAACATTTTCATTTTGCCTACTTTAGCTTCTGTTGCCAATTCTTGGCATTTTGCCTGCTTTATGCCTTTTCCTCTCTGATTTTTGCCCTTTTCTACCTTTTTCGTAATTATTTTTCCTTTTCCCCTCCTGGCACCAATCTCTATGAAGCTGGAAACATACCTGCAAGCCTGGGCAACATGAAGGCGTTGTCGTGTATTCTCTTTCTGTGGACGCAGAGACTCCAGTGTCAGGTTGTATGGAAAATCTAAAAGGGAAAGGAAAATTATACCAATGAAGATTTTTGATATTTTTCATTGTTGCTTACAGACTTGTTCGCTCTCGAGAAATCTCATTTTATGTTTGTGTATGGCCTCAGATCGCTTTTGAGGACAGAGATGTCTGTACATGATATACCATTCTCAGCTCCTGATTCTCTCTTACCTTCTGGCGATTACACAAATGCAAAAAATCTACAATTCGGTTTTCACTGATACCATTTCAAAATTCAAAAGGGAGTCCGCAATAGAATTTCGTAGACAGCGACGCCTGTAAAGTAAATTCGTGTTCGTTATCCGGATAGTCATGTGCAATCGATTCCAAAGAAAAGGTAGTTTCCTTCCATGGGAATGTTAATGTAAATTTTAGACTTAGAATAAAAACGTGAATCATTTTACGAGTAATTATTAGTTTGTTATTCTAATTACTTTTAAATCGTTATTTTCTAAATGTTTTCTGTGTTATTACCTCCTACAGAATTACTTATTTTCTGTGTTTTTACCGCCGCCAGAATTATGTATTTTTGCACATCTATTTTAGAAAAAAATGCCTTTTTGCCTACCTATTTTGGGTAAAAAAATGAATGTATTTACGCGCTCTAATTATAACGAAAGAAAACACAGATATTTTCAGCTCAGAAAGAACAGGTACTTTCTGAGGTACCCTCGTACACGTATTTGTTTGTGCCCTTTTCTGCCTTTTTCGTTATTATTTTTTCTTTTCCTCTTTTGGCACCAATCTTTATGAAGCTGGAAACGTACCTGCAAGCCTGGGCAACATGAAGGCGTGGTCGTGTATTCACTTTCTGTGGACGCCGAGGCTCGTGTATCCGTAATAGAACAGCCTGAGGTCTGCTAAATTTGAGCCGGTGGAGGATCATTGACCAGACCTAGGTAGCACTATGCATTGTTCCGCGCGGAACGCAATCTGTTAACGCCAATCCTGCACCATTCACGATGGTATTAGAACTATTAGAGACTGGGACAGTTTGCCTGCGACAGTCTTTGAACCCTTTCCTCAAAGCTTGAGAAAATTTAAAAATAAATTAGTTCCCTAGCTATTAATCTATATTTTAGGTCTTTGTATTATTGTTACGTTTCTACTGTTAAATTACTAGTATTTCCCATACAGTAATTTGTTTTAATTTTTATTAGTAGTAGTTATAGAAGTATTGTCATTATTATTATTATTATTATTATTATTATTATTATTATTATTATTATTATTGTATTTCTATTCGTGTAGTTCCGTGCAGTGTTGTGTAGTGGATGGAAAGAAATGAATCACAGTTATGTGTTGGGAAGTGAAGTGGGGTAAAATGCAAATGGAGTAAGGCTTGCGCTGTGAAATTGTGTACTATTATTCTTAATTATTATTCTTTTATAAATTAACTACTCTCTTGTAATTTATTGTTAGTCAATGTAAGCTTAATGTATGTTATGTTAAGATATTCTGCCACCAAGTAATGGTACTCAGTTGCAGAATTAATAGTAAATCTATTCTAAAAATGGTCCGCTTGCCGTTTGCAGGCACATCCCGCCGGCGTGGAACATCCGCTTCGCGGTCCGCGGCAAGGGCGCTCCCCGCAAGGCGAAACCCGCCACCAAACGCGAGAGCATCGAGAGCCTGCGGCGGCTGGGAGTGGCCGACGCTTCCAAGTTCCGCCAGCAGCCGCCGATCAGCGTTCTGGCCGCCACGGCCGCCCACAACCGGAAAAAGAAGTCCAAATCCAAGTGCAAGAAAAATGCGGGGAAGTCGAAGAAGAAACCGTTGAGTTCCTGCTGCGGACGGACAGAGGAGGAGGAGGAGGAAGAACCGCCCCCACTCCCACCAACCCCGCCCCCTCGTCCGCCTCCACCCCCAGTGGTGATAGAATGTCCGTACGACAAACCGGTCCAGCGGTTGAAATGCCGGTCGGTGGTGGTGAGCTGTGACGGGGAGGTTAAGAAGACAGGGACAGGCAAGTCCACCGACAGACCGGTCAAGCGGTTGTACCCCATGCCGGTACGGTATGACGAGGACGCGTCGGCGGCTGGGAAGAAGGGGAGGACCAGGGGTGCCAAAAAACCGGGCAGAATAGAGCCGCTGGTGGCGGCGACGGCTGCGGCTGCGGCGGTGAAAGCCTTGACGCGTTCGCGGGAGGCGGAGTCCGGCGAGGACCCTTCAGATTTACCGATCAAGTTGAGCGAGACCAGCTTGGAGAAGTTCATGATAGCCAGCAGCGCGGCCACCGACGACGAGACGGCCTCTCAGAAGACACACCGGGTACGACGTTTCGATTGACTATACCACTCGAGAAATTAAAAATTTGGAGCTGCTTTTGAGAAAATTTTGAAAACGTCCGGGGGGCTTCGTGTAAAGTACCCCCAAATTTTACAGAATATTTTTCAAAATCTCAAAGCTTCTACTAGAATCAGATCGACCGGGGAATATCCATTTTGGAGAGAAATCTTACGTATGGTTTAGGCGCTAGCAGTTTTCACAGACGGACGTTTTCCTTACAATTGGTTTTTCGGTATCAAGGACCCACAAAATAGGGTTTCTGGCTACATCACGTGTTAGGGGATTTTGTTTTCTTAATTTAGCAACTAGTTTTATCCACTCCTTCGTTTTCACGGCCCGGCAATTAATTTTTTTCCGCCGAAAATTGGCCATTTTTTCGCGCAGCATTACATAACTTTCCTTATACCACGTAAATCACTCCGTGTATACGTACATATACGGGAAAGTAGAAAGCAGTAGAGTTTAACTACACACGGTATATACAAAACTAGGAAAACCCGGCGGACATTGTTCTGCACTTCATCTCCTTCTTTCCCCTCCCATCTCCATTTCTCACTGTCTCTCTCTCCCTCAACCTTTTCCTGTCTGTCTGCTTGTCTCTGCTGTCTCTGTCGCTCTCTGTCCCTCTCATTCACATTTACGTGCAGATTTTACGTGTCTCTGACCAGGTGAGGTAATATCGGGAAGCGCCAGGTCAGCAAAAATGTAATAGAATGTTCAGGAAGAGGAGTTATTAGGTTTAGGAGTTATTTCACGATATAGATTCAAAATGATGCTGAGTGTTTTGCAGGTTGCATTTGACGTGAATATTTAGTTTTGGTTGACAACGCCATGTAGTGGAGTTATAACAGGATTAACAACACATAAACTTTCTGGGTGAAAAATCACATAGAAGTCACTTTCATGGAGATCGGGCCAACAGTGTCGGAGTTTTTCTCTTATATACGTATATTATATATACACACATATATATATATATATATATATATATATATATATATATATATAAAAAATATACATACATACCTACATCCAGTTTTATGTATATAGAAGAGAAGATTCTCCAATCAGAGGGATGCATCTCAAATCGTTTATAGCTTTTTCTATCCGATTTTGTTTGCTTCTCCCTGCCGGCCAATCATAGTGGCTCATCTACCAGTATTTTAGGAGGGGATATACATTGATCGCTACGTCGATGTCCAATAAACTGCTTATGTACCGTAACAAAACCTCTTTAATTTTATTAAACTAATATTAAAACTTGATAATCTGATGATTGATTTGTTATAATTGATGATTACTAAAACTTTAGGAAATTAACTCTGGTGCATTTACAAATTTATGGTGCTGCTTCACAGAAAATAGCGTATAAAACTAATTTATAAGATTGATTTATTGCATTCGTACGAATTTGAAAACGTGCTCCAAACATAGGTCATTTTCAAAACATAACTTACACAATAACTTAATACGCCTTAACATTAATAACTTGTTGCGTAATACAATATTTCACGAATTTGACGTTTGGATTCGTGTTAACGGATTATTTCCTTTATTTCAAAGGTTAACATGGACACCAGTACGTCTGATACGAGCGTGCGGCCTCGGTCGAAACACAAGCCATACACCTCAGCGGAGAGTGCGGACTCCCTGAAAAGGCACCAGAAGGGGCCACACTCTCCCCAAAGGCAATATCCCTACTGGCGCAGCCACCATGCGTACCGCTGGCAAGCGCACCCCAAGTCTAAGGCAAGTCCATCACCAAAATGAATTAAACTGGATCCTTGTTTTACATGGCGAGACTCAGGCCATGAGACCTGCTCTTCCGTCTGACCACGCAAATTTCGCTACGCTCCTTTCACCAACGGGGGGAGAAAGCTGGTATTATTTGGGTGACGAAACAGGCAATTTGAATTTAGCTTACAGGTTATATTTAGGCTTGAGGATACTTACATGCAGTAAACCTACTAATATGAGACCGCCGGCTTTACTTCCCCTCGGAAGGAAGGCTTACGAAGGATTTTTTCCGCCTTTAAAATACACGGCTTCCATCGGGTTTGAACCCGCGTACTTGGGTATAACGCCACCGAATCCGCCGCCGCCATCATCGCCACCCATCGCCGCCGCCGAATGATACATTCTGATAAACCGTTTTTGTTTTCACAATTTGTTTTTTTCTTCGTTACATCCATGCAGATGTAGGGTTCGCAATACCTACGCTTTGGCGTTTGTCAATTACGGCAGGGTGGGTTAGGACGGAATCTACACTTCAACGGCGTCCCAGTCGAATTTGGGGAGATGTGGGGGGTGATGATGATGTTGGTGTTGATGTTGATGATGATGGTGATGATGATGGTGGGAAGGAAAGATCACGCGTCGTTCTTGGCTCATTGTGTATAGATTGAGGTTATTACTATTTTACAGTACAACAGTCAGTAAAAATCCATATACTATTCCTAACCTCTAACTGAGCGCACTTGGGACATTAACTGCTGGCGCTCGGCGCATCTGATTGGCGGAAGAATACATTCGGAGAGCGAAGCAGAGCATTCATTGTCATCGGCGATATTCAACTAATTTAAAACCTACCAAAACTGCAACAGCAAACCTTTCTCTTATTATTTATAACGTTTGCAATTTTCGATAATTCAGAGAATTAATCGAAAATAAGACCTGCACTATTTTTTAGCATTCTTTGCTCTACAGACGGAAAAGAAAACCCGACAACAACAACAAAACAAAGGTACTACAAAATCATATACTTTCTCGCATTACTTGAAATAATTACGTAATATTGAAAAATTATGACTTCTGCTATACAAAAACTCAAGTATAACTTTAAAAAGTCCAGTTCAAACGAAGCACCTCTGCTTGGAACAGAAGTCTTGTCTACTTTTACAAATGAAACTAACGAATAAATTTAACTTTTACAGTACCTGCAGCATACTCAGAAAAGACAGAAAGCATATGCAAAAAAGAAAGTAAATAGTACATTATGAAACGATGATGGGTATTAATACACGAGTGTCATATTACGATACTCGCTCTTTCTTCGTTAGCTTCGCTAGCTATCGTTAACTTCACACGAGTGTATTATTACTAATTACATCGTTTTTCATACGGTACTTTTTCTACGATTTTTATAAGTTAAACTTTTGCAATGAATAGTTTCGTGGCAGGTGATTCAGCCAAGGTCACCTACACGACAGCTACCTCGCATGCTGCCGTAGGTGGCTGTTGTTACCTGTCCTCCTGCGAGGGAGTACTGTGCTAGTCAAATAGGATCAAAGTGAAATTACGATCCACTTTATTTATAATAATATTCCACGAAAAAATACTACTAATAAAAGAAATTAAACTATTGCTCATAATGTAATATTTAATGCAATTTTAATACACACTCGAACGAAACATTTATTGTAACGATTCTCAATTAATAATTAAGTGACAATACTTGGTTCGTAAACTTCTCTGTGATTGGCAAAGAACCTGTATCATAATGAAAACTGTATCGAAATGACTACCATTATGCAACTGGTTGCAGCCATCAAATGACACCATTATATAATGGGAGTATATGTGTATACGTGCATGCCATTTTTTGACACTCTTTGACACACTTGTACTGTATTTGGGGGCAAGCCCCGGGGTGAGTACCTAGGCGTTAGGCTCTAACCTGCACCCCTCTCAGGAGTACAAGTACCCCCTCGGAATATCCGGATCCCGCCGGAACGCAGTTGGCCTTCTCGGCAACCTCCCCATACAATGCCTGGATCTAAAGCCGCTCCGCCAGCTCAGAGCTACTAGCTATCCGGGCTAGTGCCGGAGTCAATATCGCCTGTATAACGACGCGCCACTCACATGCGCCGGGACACCAAGTCCCTCCTCTATGCCCAGAGTATCGGACCACTTCCACGACGAAGCCAAGAGCCCAACTGGGGGCCATCCGAACTAAGGTCCGGGCGGCTCGGGGCCCCCATCCCGTCTTCCCACTGCCTGCACCTTCAGGCTCTCGATCTGCGTGGGACCGAGACCAAGGCAACCTGGCGGATGGTCGTTTAACCGCTGGACTTCTAATTGTGAGATTCAGAGCACCCCGAGGGGATGCAATGGGAGTAGAACAGAAATCGTCTTGAGGTCCTGAAGGGCGTGCATTTGCGTGTGTGCAGGAGAACCTGCGTCGTCGATGGTGGCCGCCCGCCCGTCCGCCGGTGTCGCGGCGGGCAGCGCGCGTGCGCGAGAATGACACAAACTTTCCCGTATTAGTCTTCTATTTCCTTGGCTCTGGGAGAGCTATTGCCACATACTCGTGCCAGCTGCCATCTATCGCCGCCCAAAGTAGCGCTTGGTGGAACGGAATTTAAATGTTAGAATATTAAAGAACACAAAAACCTCGTCTTAAATGTCAATTTTCTTTTAAAAATTTGCAGCCATTTTTGAGAAAATGTCCGTGGGTCTTCATGTAAAGTACCCCCCAAAATTAAAATATCCGTTTCAAACTCAAGTGGCCACGAGATCAGCCAGATCGTTCGGAGAGTATCAATTTTGGAGAAGATCGGCTGAGCGGTTTAGCCGTTGGCGTTTGTTCACAGACGGACGGACGGAGGAACAGACAGACGGACAGACGTTTTGCTTTCAACTGGATTTTCGGCATCAAGGACGCACTAAATAGGGATTTTGGCTGCACCACGTATTAGGAGATTTTTTCCTTCATTTATCTACTAGATTTATCAACTTTTTCGTTACATGGGCCCTGTAATACGAGTTTTTCTGCCGAAAATCCGCCGTCTTTTCGCGCAGCATTACATAACTTGCCCTATTGTGTACGTACGTACAATCCGTATACTAAATTCGGAAAGATCATGGCTTCAAAATTCGCCAAAGAAAACCGAGAACAGATGTAGGTAAATTCTCATTTATTAATAGAACCATACAAAATTGGAACAAATTACCTGCATTAGTGCTAGAGACTTTCTCTCAGAATGTCAAAAATTTTAAAATTAGATTAAATAAATTGTAATTTTTTTAGAATATGTTAATATTAAAATTAATTTTTTTTGTATTATTCTTGTTATTTTATGTTACGGTTAGCTTTAGCGTAGGGTTAATACATTAATTTTATAAAATTGAATTCAGTAATGTTGTTTGATGTCCATTTTGTGTATTTGTTGTATTTATGTAGTGGTTTGATGTTTGTTTTATGTAGATTAATTGATTAGAAAACGCTACCACCGGAATTATTTCATGTATCCTAAGTAGCGAAATAAATATTCTATTCTAACCTATAAAGGCCCATTCACAATGCAGACGTAAGCGTAACGCACAGACGTAAACTTAAACATAAGCGATAGACTGAAGCATTCACAATGTACAACATAAGCGTAAGCAAAGATTTTCTATTTTCTGTGGGCCATTCTAGTTACTATTGGTTGGATGTGAGAATCTATATTTTATATATATTGAAATTTTGTTTAAATATGCATTTTTATATAAACATATATAACATACTATATACACATGTACGTATGTACTGTGGCACAACAGCTCTTTACGAGCCAAGACCTACCAGCGGCGTCTCGGCCTTGCGGCCGAGTTGGGTTAGGTTAGGTTAGGTATTTTAATTTCAATAAAAATTCAAACTAAATGGTACTTCTATGAATATTACAACGAAACTAAACTACAAAAAGATCGTACGCTACAAAACAATGCAGAAAACCGTCGAAAATCAACCAAGCAATTTGGAAAACAAGTCTTTTGTTCGATCTATCGACTTCGATCCTATTTCGATACTCGATTTTGAGTTAAACGTACTGTGATTGGTTCATTTCTTATTTCCGACATAAGCACAAGCACAGAAGCTTGAAGCTTGCAAGCTTTTAAGTTAACGTCTTATGCGTTATGCTTACGCGAATGCATTGTGAATGAGTCCGCTTATAAACGTTGTCAACTTTTATGTTAACGCAATGCTAATGTTTATGTCTGCATTTTGAATGGGGCCTTAAACGTACGTATAGTGTACGAGAAAGTAAAACCCGTCTTGAGGTCCTAAAAGTTGTGCGTGTGCGTGTGCGTGTGCGCAGGAGAATCTGCGGCGTCGGTGGTGGCCGCCCGCGCGTCCGCCGGTGTCGCGGCGCGCGGCGCGCGTGCGCGAGGCGGCCTCCCGCGCCGCCTGGGCGCAGAAGAAGGCCGTGCGCGACCTGCGCGCCGCCGCCCAGGAGCGCGAGGACAAGGCGCGCGAGCGGGGCAAGGCCGCGCCCTGGGTGCCGCCCGCCCGCGCCCGCGCCCGCGCCGCCGACGCCGCCCCGCCCGACGCCAAGAGTGCGTCGCTCCTTTGTTTGATTGTCGTACTCTCTGAATTTGAATCAGTGGAATTGTCACTGATTCAATCAGTGAGAGCCGAAGTCACTGATGTCTTCAGTCGAAATGGGTAGTTTTGCTGACAATAAGCGAACATGCAAACCTTTTTATAATGACCGCCAGCATTTCACTGGTCGTCAGTGGTAAAAGTGCCGCGCCACCATCGCTCGCTGATCGTTCAGTCGTTACGTTCAATTAGTGTCACACATTTCACTGATTCAATCAGTGAAGTTTCACTGATTGGTTCAGCTCAATTCACTGATTGTCAGTGGCAGGGTTATAGCTGACACCATCAGTGAATAGTCACTGTCAATCAGTAGTGTTTCATTGATTCAGACTGAGAGAGTATGTTGATTGATTCGTTTTTCCGGGCGCGTCAACTACTTTGGTCATTAGTCCCGTAACTGTAGTGCCTGTTTTTCTCGGGAGGTGGAGATGCTCTTTTCCCCACTGGATGGGGAGATCTGGCGCCGACCTACCGTCGACTAGTGGGGTTGTCCCCTCAACCAGGTATCTCCCACCAGCGGGGCACCGCCCCAGATAGGACAAGTTGTAAGCTCCCGACCGGTCTCCCTGCATGTGTGGTAGTGTAGTGCATGATAGTGTAAGTGTGTGTGTAAGAGGAGAGGATAGGACAAGGAAGAGGAAGGAAAGATCTTACGCAGTCCGGGCCGGCTTGTTAGGGTACTGCTCCGGCATTTGCCTGGTGTTGATCGGAGAAACCACGGAAAACTACCGATCAGAGCAGCCATTCGCTAGAATTCTCCTCCAGACAGCAACTGAATTCGACCTAGCTGACAAGCTAGTGTCGAAAATCCTGCCGCTGTCGGGACTCGAACCTAGGACCTCCCGGTCAGAGGGACTGCAGTGGCATCAGGTGGATGCATCTCTCCCGGTGATTGTGGTATGGAATGGTCTGGTAGTGGTCGGCTGAAAGTGGTTGTGAGTGTTTGTTGATTCCAGCCGCGTCAATTGATTGATAATTCCAGGCGCGACAACTGCTAAGGTCATTAGTCCCGTAAATATAGGGCATACTTTTTTCCTCGGAATGTGCCGGTGTTCTTCACCCACTGGATGGGGAGATCCGGTGCCGTTCTACGTCAACTTGCGGGGATTTTCCCGACCAGGTATCTCCCAGCAGCGGGGCATCGCCCCAGCCGGGACAAGCTGTAAGCTCGCGAACGGTCTCACGACATCGGGGGGAGGAGGTAGATCACCGCTAACTCACGGGGGAACATGCACTAAAATTACGGGACTAACTACATTAACAGTTGTCGCGCCTAGAATTACTAATCAATCAGCTGTCAACTACGAAAATCTATGTTGAGATCAACGAAACCCCAGACCTTTCCAACGAAAATTGCACACTAGTCATCAAATTCCATGAAGTTTATGCCACCTGAATTGAACGTCAAAACACAGTCTGTTCACAAAAAATCTTTAAAAAATTATGATATATGAGCTGTACTTAAATTTTCAACTTAAAACCACTCACAGGTATTTACAGACAACTCCAAGGTATTTAATTTTGAGGAATCTTACAATAATAAAATGTGGTATTTTTGTGGTACATTGTTATTTTGCAAGAAATTCGGTTGGTAAATCTTCGCCGAGATAAACAGTACAAGTCTACAGTTTTAGTTTCAACAATGCGTGGGTAAACAATGTACTTGAGCACAGCAGCTCTTTACGAACTAAGGGCTATCAGCGACGTGCGGCCATGGGTTAAGGGGTACGTGTGGTTAGCACATACCTGTGCGTACACCGTATCTCTGGTCTTCTAAACCTGAGAAGTGAGCTTTCTCATCGTCACACAACAACTGATACTGGGAAATTGCAAGGAAAGCTCACAGTTAATTATTGCACCGACCGGGAATCTAACCCGGGGTTGCGCTGTGGAAAGCGAGCACGCTAACCAACGGGCTGAGGGCCTTTATTTCAATAATAAAGTATTATTAATAAACTTCTTATTGCACTTAATCCTCAGAATATATTTGTATTCCATGGTACATTTCAGAAATAAGAATTGATTGATTATTCTGGACGCGTCAACTGCTAAGTGCTCTAGTCCCGTAAGAGTAGTGCATGTTCATCCCGCGGGAGTTGGCGGTCGTCTTTCCCCGCTCAATGGTGCGGTCTGGTGCCGACTAGCGCGGGTTTCCCCAACCAGAAATCTCCCACCAGCGGGGCACCGCCCCAGTCGTGACAAGCTGTATTTTCCTGACAGGTCTTCCGGCGTATGTGGTAGTGTAGTGCTTGTTAGTGTAAACGTATGTAAGGAAGAGGAAGGAATGATCTGCGCTCGGTCTGTGGCCCGTTGGTTAGGGTACTGCTCCGGCGTTCGCCTGGTGTTGATCGGAGACCACGGAAAATTACTTATAAGGGTAGCCAACCGTTAAAGCACAAGCCCGCGCCTGACATCAACCTAGCTGACAAGCTAGTGTCGAAAATCCTACCACTCTCAGAACAAGAACCTCCCAGTGAGAGGCACTGCAGTGACATCAGTAGATATGCTGAGCCACTTCTTCCGCTTTGAACTAAGAAAATGGTTTAAATCTTTAAGAACATTTTAGTTGTTTCTAATGAAATGCTATAAATCGAATTGCCTCAAGAGGAACTTTCTAGACTAGTACTGTTTCCCACTAGACTTGTACTGTTTCAATTGAGTATTCGTCGATTTCGCGTACCGGGAGAGATGGTTCAGTGCTTCAACTGATGTCACTGCAGTCCCTCTGACCGGGAGGTCCTAGGTTCGAGTCCCGACGGCGGCAGGATTTTCGACACTAGCTTGTCAGCTGGCTTCTCCGATGAACACCAGGGGAATGCCGGAGCAGTACCCTAACAAACGGACCACGGACCGCGCGCGATCTTTCCTTCTTCTTCCTTGCGTATCCTCACCCCTTACACACACACACACACACACACACTAAAATGCACTACACTATTACACATGCCGGAAGACCAGTCGGGAACTTACAGCTTGTCTCGGCTGGGGCGGTGCCCCGCTGGTGGGAGATACCTGGTTGAGGGTAAACCCCGCTAGCCGACGGTTGGTCGGTGCCGGATCTTGCCATTCAGCGGGGAAAAGATCGCCGCCATCTCCCGATGAAAAACTCGCACTACAATTACGGGACTAATGACCTACGTAGTTGACGCGCCCGTAATCACGATCATTCAATCAATCAATCAATCAATCGATTCCGCTAGATGGTCGCGACGCGGACTCGGAAGAGAGTCGACGCGTGGACTCCGCCCCCAGAAGCAAGCCGTCGTCCAAGGGGAAGTCGTCCTCCAAGGACAAAGAGGAAGAAGAGGAGGACTACTGCAGGGACTGCTATCGGCGCCAGCAGCGCTGCACACCGACCTTCGTCGTCGAGTGCAAATCGTCGCGGCCCAACCTCAAACCCACGCGGCCCAGCGTCTGCAGCCTCAAAGGTGTCGCTCTTGCTCCCTCTTGCTCCCTTTTGCTCCCTCTTGCTCCCTTATGCTCCCTCTTGCTCCCTATGCTCCCTCTTGCTCTCTCTTGCTCCCTTTTGCTCCCTCTTGCTCCCTTATGCTCCCTCTTGTTCTCTCTTGCTCCCTCTCGCTCCCTCGTGTTCTCTCATGCTCCCTCTTGCTCCCTCTCGCTCCCTCTTGTTCTCTCTTGTTCTCTCTTGCTCACTCTTGCTCCCTCTCGCTCCCTCTTGTTCTCTCTTGCTCCCTCTTGCTCGCTCTTGCTCCCTCTCGTTCCCTCTTGCTCCCTCTTGTTCCCTCTTGCTCTCTCTTGCTTGGTTGATCTAAATCTCTTTTCGCGAAATGGTTGATCCTTTTTCGCAAAGTACAAAAGGTAACTCGAAAGAAATAACGCCTCTGCGTGATTGTGCTCTCCACTGTGCGCTCGAGCCGTTTCCTCTGCTCTCTCTCTCGGGCCAGCGGCGCGCTCGAGCACGTGCAGCGTGCGGCGCGGGCGGTCCGGGAGCGCGCGCTGGGCCTTCTGCCGTCGGGCGAAGCGCCCGCCCAAGAGTTTCAAGAGCTCCGTCAAGGACCGCTGCAGGGACTGCAAGCAACGCATGGCCCCCAGGAGCAGCTCCTCCTCCCAGGACTCGGAGTTCGAGGACTCGGACGACTCCTCGGCCAGCAGTCGCCGCCGCCGCCGTCGCCGCCGCCGACGCGGTGGAGGGAAGGACGAGAAAAATGACAGACGGCGGGTAGGGGCAATGCAATATTGTTTTTGCACCAAGGGCGCTCGTTCACTCACCCGCTCTCATCACTCACCCGCTCTCATCACTCACCCGCTCTCATTCACTCACTCTCTCACTCTCATTCACTCTCTCACTCTCATTCACTCTCCCACTCTCATCCACTCTCTCACTCTCATTCACTCTCTCACTCTCATTCACTCTCTCACAATCATTCACTCTCTCACTCTCACTCTCATTCACTCACTCTCATTCACTCTCACTCTCACTCACTAATGGTGCTTCGGCGTCGGAGAGAAACGACGTCCGCATTTGAGTCTCATTCACTCTCTCACTCTCATTCTCTCTCTCACTCTCATTCACTCTCCCACTCTCATCCACTCTCTCACTCTCATTCACTCTCTCACCCTCATTCACTCTCACTCTCATTCACTCACTCTCATTCACTCACTCTCATTCACTCTCACTCTCATTCACTCTCACTCTCATTCACTCACAAATGGTGCTTCGGCGTCGGAGAGAAACGACGTCCGCATATGAGTCTCATTCACTCTCTCACTCTCATTCACTCTCCCACTCTCATCCACTCTCTCACTCATTCACTCTCTCACTCTCATTCTCTCTCTCACTCTCTCACTCTCATTCACTCTCTCACTCTCATTCACTCTCTCACTCTCATTCTATCTCTCACTCTCTCACTCTCATTCACTCTCTCACTCTCATTCACTCTCTCATTCTCATTCTCTCTCTCACTCTCATTCACTCTCTCACTCTCATTCACTCTCTCACTCTCATTCACTCTCTCACTCTCATTCACTCTCACTCTCATTCACTCACTAATGGTGCTTCGGCGTCGGAGAGAAACGACGTCCGCATATGAGTCTCATTCACTCTCTCACTCTCATTCTCTCTCATTCACTCCCTCACTCTCATTCACTCTCTCATTCTCATTCTCTCTCTCACTCTCATTCACTCTCTCACTCTCATTCACTCTCTCACTCTCATTCACTCTCTCACTCTCATTCACTCTCTCACTCTCATTCACTCACTCTCATTCACTCTCTCACTCTCATTCACTCATTCAAGGGCTCACTTCAAGGGCGTTACGTTCTAATGATAGAGCGGTGACAAAACCCGAGGGCCTTTGCCACGAGAGCTTTTTGTCGCCCGAAATCTTTAGAACCAGTTAACGTCCGTGGTACATAATTTTATTTTTACCTAATATTACTGGTTCAAATTTATTTATTTACTAATTAGCTAGATGTTTACTTGACTCTGTGTTTTCAAATTTCCCTCTCATAATTCCTTTTAATAACATCCTCCACAAGAGAACATGCAGCACCATTCAACTGTTTTCATGTATAGATGGCAAATCATAGATGTAGATGGCAAATGAAAGAGTAAACAGAGCAACTAAACTAGAAGTGCATTGATTTTGACAACTATTTCTCGAAGTTGTTTTTTTTGTCGGTTTCATAAACGCTATTTGTCATCCCATTAGCCTTTATTGCAAAGCGCACGTACTTCGCATTGCCATTCCTGTTCGCGGACTATTGTGGAACAGCCTTTACTAAAGTGCTGCCAACTCCGATGCACGTGTGTAGAACCAAGAGAGGAGCGCTGGAAAGGTCAGAGGCAAGTCGAGCCCCAAAGGGTCGCGCAGCTCGTCCCGCATTTTTCCAAGCAAATATTTATTATTCATAGCACCATGATGGCAAATCAGAGATATAGATGGCAAATAAAGGAAAGAACCGAGTAGCAAAACTAGAAGTTTCGGCGTTTGTTTCGGCCACTGTTTCTTGAAGTTCTCTTTCTTGTCGCTACACGTTCATAGCGCTATTTCTCATCACGTTAACGTTTATTGTGAAGCGCACGAACCTCGCGTTCCCGTTCTCGCCCTCACCTTCGTGTTGCCGTTCCCGTTCGCGGGCTTTTGTGGACCAGCCTTTCCTACAGTGCTGCCAACTCTGATGCACGTGAGTAGGACGGAGAGCGGAGCGGCGGCAGGGGCAGGAGCCCCAAGGGGTGGCGCAACTCGCCCCGCATTCTTCCTTCTAAATATTTATTATTCATAGCAGCATGATGGCAAATCAAGGAATGAACACAGCAGCGAAGCTAGAAGTGCGTTTGTTTCGGCCGCTGTTTCTTGAAGTTCTCTTTCTTGCCGCTACACGTTCATAGCGCTATTTCACATCCCGTTAGCCTTTATTGTGAAGCGCACGAATCTCGCGTTCCCGTTCGCGTCCTCACCTTCGCGTTGCCGTTCCCGTTCGCGTTCTCCCCTTCGCGTTGCCGTTCCCGTTCGCGTTCTCCCCTTCGCGTTGCCGTTCCCGTTCGCGTTCTCCCCTTCGCGTTGCCGTTCCCGTTCGCGGGCTGCTGTGGAACAGCCTTTACGATTTTCCTACTGTGCTGCCAAGTCTGATGCGCGTGTGCAGGACCGAGAGCGGAGCGGCGGCAGGGGCAGGAGCCCCAAGGGGTCGCGCAACTCGTCCCGCATTCTTCCGTCCAAATATTTATTATTCATAGCAGCATGATGGCATATCAAGGAATGAACACAGCAGCGAAGCTAGAAGCGCGTTTGTTTCGGCCACTGTTTCTTGAAGTTCTCTTTTTTGCCGGTACTCGTTGGTAGCGCTATTCTTCATCCCATTAACGTTTATTGTGAAGATAATTGTATCATGCGTTCCCGTTCGCGTTCTCCCCTTCGCGGTTGCCGCTCCCGTTCGCGTTCTCCCCTTCGTGTTGCCGTTCCCGTTCGCGGTCTCCCCTTCGCGTTGCCGTTCCCGTTCGCGTTCTCCCCTTCGCATTGGCGTTCCCGTTCACGAGTTGTTATGGGACGGCCTTTACGATTTTCCTACAGTGCTGCCAACTCTGATACGCGTGTGCAGAACCGCGAGCGGAGCGGCGGCAGGGGCAGGAGCCCCAAGGGGTCGCGCAACTCGTCCCGCATTGTTCCGTTCAAATATTTGTTATTCGTAGAAGTATGATGGCAAATCAGAGATATAGATAGCAAATCCGAGATATAGATGGCAACTCAAGAAATGAACAGAGCAGCGAAACTAGAAGTGCGTTTGTTTCGGCCACTGTTTCTTGAAGTTCTCTTTCTTTCCGCTACATGTTCATAGTGCTATTTCTCATCAAATTAACGTTTACTGTGAAGCGCACGAATCTCGCGTTCCCGTTCGCGTCCTCACCTTCGCGTTGTCGTTCCCGTTCGCGTTCTCCCCTTCGCGTTGCCGTTCCCGTTCTCCCCTTTGCGTTGCCGTTCCCGTTCGCGTTCTCCCCTTCGCGTTGCCGTTCCCGTTCGCGGGCTTTTGTGGAGCAGCCTTTCCTTCAGTGCTGCCAAGTCTGATGCGCGTGTGCAGGACCGCGAGCGGAGCGGCGGCAGGGGCAGGAGCCCCAAGGGGTCGCGCAGCCCGTCCCGCAAGCGCTCCAAGGGCAGGGGCCGCCGCGACGCGCGGGACTCCCCGCCGTCGTCCCCGCGGCCCCGCTCGCGCCGTCCCCGCTCGCGCCCGCGCCCGCGCGCGCGCCGGCGCAAGGGCGGCACCGGCGGCGAGGGCGGCGGCAACGTCAAGTGGCCCGGACGCAAGGGGAGGGACGGGGATCGCGGCGACGACAGGTGAGTGTCACGTCGCACTCGGCCAACACTTGCGTCTGCCGTTACAATTACTGGAGCTAATTACCTTCGAAACGAACGGGCCACGGACCGCGCGCGATCTTTCCTTCCTCTTCCTTGTCCTATCCTCTCCACTTACACTAACATGCACTACACTACCACACATGCCGGGAGACCGGTTGGGAGCTTACAGCTTGTCCCGGCTGGGGCGGTGCCCCGCTGGTGGGAGATATCTGGTTGAGGGGAAAACCCCGCTAGTCGACGGTAGGTCGGCGCCAGATCTCACCATCCAGCGGGGAGAAGATCATCGCCACCTCCCGAGACAAAAACACACACTACACTTACGGGACTAGTGACCTGAGTAGTTGACGCGCTCGGAAACACGAATCAATCAATCAATCAATTACCTTGGACGCGGCGTCACCCAGACAGCCAAGATCATTCACATAAACAGGGAATTCAAGAAGTAGTATACAGGGTGAGTTACATTACTTTAGCACCTCCTGATGTTTTTGAACGGTTGAAATTATTGCAATGCAGTTTTCAGGGAAGTGCATGAGGGAATGGGGCTAATTGCTACATGCATTTTTTTGAGTAAAATTGATTTTTTTGCGACTGGTTTTTAACGGATATTTTGATTGTAACAAGTCCTCCACATAAGGTCACGCAGCTCTCCACTGCTTACGTGCGCTCTGGCAAGGAATGCTGAGAACAAAAATTTAAAATGACTCAAAAAATGCTTATCTAATATATTTATTTTTTCTGACATATTACAATATGTATATCATTAGTTTCAACGTTTTAAGCTCATCATGATAAGCTAAAAATATATAGGTTCGTTTAAAACAAAACAAATTTACCTCCATATCTCGTAATATACAAATGATAAAATAAAAATGAGCACATGTATCAATTAGCACAATTATCCCTGGACTTCCCTGAAAATGGCATTGAAATAACTTCAACAGTTCAAAATCTGCAGGAGGTGCTAAAGTTACATGACTCACCCTATGTAGAGAGATGACTATAAGCAAGGATCGGTTTGACAGCTACAGCTTCGACACTTCTAGCAATATAACTGCAAGTTACGTCCATGCACTCATTTTGTCAGTGCGATCCTTTACAGTTAACTCAATTCTAAATGGCTTCATCACTATCTCTCGCCATTTCATCACTCTGCATGACGTTCATTTGTTTCACGATCTGTCCAAGTGGTTCCTTCTTACAGTAACTCGTCTGTATAAAAATATATCTTATCTGTAGGAGGCGGATATTAATGAATTGTCATTTTTTCTTTTCACTTTAGAACAGTGTCTTTTAGTAGAGACATTAATTCTATTAGTAGAGACAGTAACAAAAGGAAATGACCCATTTTTATATGTAAAGTTTTTCCATTTTTCGTTTATTTCGACTAATTAGTCATCTTTTACCTTTTTACGTAATTTTAATGCATTTCATGACTATTACTGATCATTATGTACATTGGTGTGCCATTTTTTCCGGATTAATATTGAAATTTAACCCAAAACTGTAATACATTGAAATTTTCACAAAGTGCATAAACCGGCATACGATATTCGTATTGCAACGTCTTACTATAATTCTTATTTCCAAATAGAAAGTTACGTTAACCAAAGTGGACTTGCAGCAAGGCAATCATACAAGCGGCTTTCGTTTGCAGCGATGAAAAAGCCGGCCTGAAAGTCCCTGATAGCGACAAGCCCAACAAGTTTTGGGATCCGGCGCTCAAAACCCTCAACGCTTTGGATAACATTCGACGACACAGCCAATCGGAAATGTGGAGTGTCAGCACGGAATCCGCAAACGGTGGCATGTGGAGGATGTCCACGCCCGATTATTCGAAGGAAACAAGCTTCAAGGTCATGAGAAACAACAACTCCCGCTTCTCCAACCAGAGCTTTCCGACGAAAGGCGACGACAAGCCAAGCGCGCAAAGTTTCGACGACAGACGCAAACAGCACGGGCATGCCTGCATGGATCCTCGGAGATGCTTTTCGGGTGAATGCGTCGACAACGGGGAACCAAGACGCTTCAGCGGGGAGAGCGAGTGCGACAAGCGAAGACGAGTCGCCGCGGACAGCGAGTGCGACAAGCGATGCGCTGGTCTAGACGGTTTCAGAGGCGATCGAAACTCGCGAGTGGAGAGCCTCAACATCGAGCGGAAGTACAACCTCGGGGACGAGTCCTCAGCTCGTTGGTTCCTCTCCTGGACGGACGAGCCGGTCGGCGACGGGTCGTCCGGCTTCCGGTGCCCCGGATCGACGACCTCCCAGCAGGAGAAGAGCCCCGTGCCCGAGGAGATGGCCGGGAAGCTGGACTCGCTGCTGGGACAGCTGTGCAACGCCATCTCCACAGCCCGCGGCGGCCAGAACGCGTCGCCTTGCGCCAAGCGGTTTGCACCGCTGCCATCCCAAAGCGACTCTCTGAATCCCTTGGTAGCCCTGTTAGAGCCCGGAGAGGTTGATTCTCTCCCGCCTTCCATCAAAGCGTCCCTGCTGCAGGCGGAGGATTCGGCCATGAGAAACGTCCTGCACGCCGACGGCGGCAGCAAGTTGTCGAGCTCGACCACCGCCGGGCGATCGGAGAACGGTGGGATACTCTCGTCGTCCACTCTCGCATCGTCCCTCGGCAGCGGCGTCAAACTCTCCTCCACCTACGCCAGGAGCCTCCTGAGTAACGACATCCCCTCATCGCAGAATCAGTCACTCCTATCGTCCTCGCTCGGCACCTCCTCCGTCGGCGGGGCGTCCCAACGGTCGACGACCGTCGGCTCGTCCTTGTCGAGCATCGGAAGAGCCCCGACGACCTCGTCGAGCATCGTCGGGTCGAAGCTGAGCCAGCTGTTGTCGAGCGTCGGGGAGGAGTGCGCGGGAGACGTGTCCCGGGCTCCCAGCGCCTGCTCCAGGTTCCGCTCGTTGCTGAAGGAGCTGCGCGGTTGCCCGGGCACGTGCGAGAAGACGGTGCAGACGGAGGCCGCCGCCGCCGCTGCCGCCGCCCCGTGCCGCGGTCCCGCGCCCGCCCGCCCGTCCTCGCTCCGCATTGTCGGGATTCCGCTGACCGGCGCGGGCGCGGCGTCGGTAGGGATGGCAGAGACAACATTTGTGTGGTCACGGGGTAAAAGTTCTTAATTAACCTTCCAGCGGGCGCGCGTAAAATGTTCACACCAGCAGGCGCGTGTCGTAAATTTTACGACATTCAATGACTCTTGAAAAAAATGAAAGAAATTGTAGAACAATGGAATTTATGTCGCATTATAATATCTAAGAATTATATTTACTACCAAAAAGCAAAACCGTTGATAAACGTTCGTATTTTGTATCAAAAAGATTATGTTCCGATCCAGTATCGTTCTGATGCTAGTCCATATTTTCAACATTCGTTTACTGTCACTGTCACCATCCAATTCATGACCTTCCTCCGATCAGATAGCTCTTGAAGAATATTCTGATTTTCGTTCACATGAATTCTTTATCTGGACATTTTACAGAAAATGTCGATTAGGCCAAATTATTATACAATATTTTAGCACAACACCCGGCGCGCAGTGCGTAAAGTTTATGTCACTATGCACTTATCCCGAATAGAGCTTTACAAAAACTGAATATAGAATGCAAACTAAACAGTGGCTGCAGGAATGCATCGCTAAAGATACCTGCAAGGAGTTCCAAGAACGCAGATGTCTTTCACAACAACGAGTTGACAGCAAAACAAAAAAAAAGTCTGCTATTGTCGTAAAATTTACGACAGCGCGCCCGCTGGAAGGTTAAAGTTCTTCGCTTCGTTCAGGGCTTATTAAATAATATAGATTCAAAAATCGTCACTTGTGTTGCAGGTTGCATTTACATGAATATTTAGATGTATTTCTTAAACAAATCCTTCAAATTTTTAAAGTCAAATTGCAATTCGTCACGTCTCTATGAAATTCGCTTGCTTTTGAGACACCATTTATAAAGATTGGTTGTGTGTGAGAGCCGCAAGTCAAAAATCTTAATTTGGAGAAAAGGGTTAGATTTTCGAGCCACCGCTTGTTCCTACGCTAAACGCTATTTCTTAATGTTTTTTCTCGTTAAGGAGGTTAAACATTTGAATTCGGTCGTTTTACTAAAATAATGTATAGATACTTAACTTATATTTTCAGTACTTAACCCAATTTTGCCAAAAATTGACTTAAGAACTTTTATTCCGTGACCACAGATTTAATGAAGAACTTGGGGCAATAACATGCTATGCCATATTTCTGGTGAAATTGAGATTTTAGTGTACTAGCGTACCCGTGCAGGAACTCTCGCATGCTATACCCCACCCTCTTCCCCATTTTTCCATTTCCATGTCGAGCCTATAATATATATTTTTCTTCCAGACTCTCTTATCCTCCGTCACTTGCTTTGTATGTCACCTTGTAATTGATAACAACCTTGTCTTATCTAATTTTATTATCGAGCAAATAGGTACACCCGTGTAATTCACTTGCATAAAATATCAAGTAATTAGTAATTTCACATTCACTTGCAGATTCTACAGGCTCTAAACAGGTCGGATAGAATAGAGATGCGTCGAACCAGTAAAAAAGTAATAGAATGGTCAGGAAGATATCTTGTAGATTACGGTGTGGGGAACGTTTCTTTGGTGGCCTCAAAATGTTAGTTTTCAAGGCCTTGGAGCGCTTCGTTCAGGGCTTATTAAATAATATAGATTCAAAAATCGTGACTTGTGTTGCAGGTTGCATTTACATGAATATTTAGATGCGTTTCTTAAACAAATCCTTCAAATTTTTAAAGTAAAAGTGCAATTCGTCACGTCTCTACAAAATTCTCTTTCTTTAGAGACATTATTTATATAGATTGGTTGTGTGTGAGAGCCGCAAAGGGAAAGTATACTACTGAAATAATCTAGGAGACAATTCGACGCCCAATAGATGTATCTAGATGTTGGGTTAAAGTTAAAATCTTAAAGATGCGTTGCAAAATGCCAGTGTAATTCATAAATCAATGTTCTTTATCCCGATGTATAGAATGCAATATCTAAACCTTTACTTTCCTTTTTATTGAAACTTACGAACAATGGCATAGCGTATTATTGCCGCGAGGTCTTCAAATCAAGTCGCAACGTAATGTTTTGGAAGTTAGCGTTAAGAAACGTCGTAACGTAATCTATCGTAATGAAAAGTAATGAAATAGTAACAAAACGTAATGAAACTTACCACAATGTAAGTAAACGTAATATAATTTAATGTAATATCAACAACATGCCAAATTGAAACGTATCACATTATATCATAAGATATAAAGTAAGAAAATGTAACGTTACATAATTGAACGTAGCTCGGTGCAAAGACACACAAAGAACACTATAGAAGGAAACACATTGAAGCGTAGCATAGTGAAATGTAACGCAGTGGAACGTAACTCAGTGGAATGTATTTCTCTCCCTCTCTCTCCCTCTCATTCCATCGCCCCTTCACCATTCTCCCTGTCTCTCTGGCTCTGTCCCCCTCTGTCCCTCTCTGTCTCACTCCCTACTTCTCCCTCTCTCTCCCTCTCTCTCCCTCTTTCTGCCGGCCCCGTTACCCCCTCGACCACGCTCCACCTCACACGGCAACACTCAGCAACAATGAAGCCCAGATGGATTGGGAATATTTAACTGAAGTGCTATCTTGTGCTGCATCACCATATAGTGAAGTTACAACAAAATGAACAGAATAAAAACCTTCATGAAAAAACATGTAGATGTGCCGTCTTTCATAGAGGTTGTTCAAGAGATGTTGGGAGTTCATCGATCTGGTAAATACTAACATCCATTTTTATATTGAATGCCGCAGTAAAGTCTCTCCGCAGTGATACCGGTGCTGATGAGAGTGCTAGCTACAGAAGTTATGTTGGTAGTAAGAGCTGCAGCTTGTAACAAAAGAAAACCTAAATTGCGTACTCACCACAGTCATAGTAGATGCTGCAAGTGTAATCCCCTTCAGTTGTTTCCTAGAGATCTGGTTGCTCCTAGTAATATAAATGCAAATTTAAGGAGGAACTCTTGATTCTGCTCGGTACGGAGAGTTTTCTGGTGCACTGTATATAGAACACTTGCATTTACGGGGCATCATATGTCCCGTAAAGAGCAATTGGCCTGGGGGTCTTTAAAAACCGGGCTTCCTAGTAGGTCACCCAAACAGTAACCCGCGATGTCTCGAATTCGCGTAACCCTCGTGATTTCACGTAGTTAACCCTGGAGAGGTGGCGGTTGCTAGAGTTACGTTAGAGGTGGCGCGGGGTCATTTCTGACCCCTTTAAACTATTTCTTTATAAAATTATATTTAGCAAGAAATAAGTACGAAATTAGTTTTTTTAATAATAACAAATCATTTTTAAGGTCGTATAAACATAATACACTATTATAAACAAACATGTAAATGAGGAATTGATACAAATAAAAGGGCAAAATTATCATTTATCTTTAATTTTATATAGTTACTCCATTTTCATTTTTCTGAATATTTCAGCGACAAAGGTATCAGAATATTCAGTAAGTTTCATTTTCTAACATTGTCTTACATAAGAACAAACAATTTCTTGAAAATGGTTCAAATCCAATCAATACAACTTAGAAAAAGTACGAAATTTAAGGCATTTGTATTGGTTTCACAAATATTTATAGATAGATTATTACATATAAAATATTGAAAAAATTCAGACAAAAGGTAAAGAATGTGGTGAAAGGTATGTGAAATGTAAAGGTTCTGACTCGCAAAATTAGGCAACTGCAGCTAAACAAAGATACGTGGGGTCACAAAAGACCCCACGCCACTTCTCCCAGGTTAACTAATTCCGCTAACGACACCGGTTTCGCAGTCGTGGCCATTCAGTAGAACCATCCCAGCACTCGCCTGGATGAGCGAGGGAAGCCACGAAAACCCCAGTCAGGATGGCCTGAGATTGAACCCTGACCTCCCAAATGCGAAGCCCTGAGCCATTTCTCTCGGTATATATACTTCGATTTTTCAATGATGACCAATGGCATAAGGTCATTGTTATACCTCGCACCTTATATAATTAAATCTTTGTAATTAATTCGCGAATATCCTTCTCAACGGGGCTCGTGGCTTCAGAAATGTACTTACCACTGTTTAAAAACATTCATTTTGTTAGGCAGGAGGTGAAACAATGACCTAATATCATCGGCCACTACAGGAAATCGAAGGGCGTGTGTGTTTGTAGATATGAAATACTAGGAAAACCCGGCAGATGTGTTTCTGCCCCTCATCTCCCTCTTTCCCCTCCCATTTCCGTTTCTCTCTGTCTCACCCTCTCTCCCTCACCCTGCCCGTCTGTGTGTCTCTGTCTGCCGCTTTCTGTCCCTCTCATTCACATTTACTTGCAGATTCTGCTCATCTCTGAGCAGGTGAGGTAATATCGGGAAGCGCCATACCAGCAAAAATATAATAGAATGTTCAGGAAGAGTTCATTCTGTAGATTACGGTGTGAGAAACGTTGCTTTGAGGCTTTCGGCCTCAAATTTTATTTTTTAAGGCCCTAGATCGCCTCGTTTATAAGTTATTAAACAATATAGATTCAAAATGCTGCCGAGTAGGTTGCATTTGACGTGAACATGTAATGAATATGTTGTGAATATGTAGCGCCATGTAGTGGAGTTAGAACCGAATTAACAACACATAAACCTTCTCGGTGAAAAAACACGTAGA
Source organism: Acheta domesticus (assembly GCA_031308135.1). Classification (NCBI taxonomy): domain Eukaryota; kingdom Metazoa; phylum Arthropoda; class Insecta; order Orthoptera; family Gryllidae; genus Acheta; species Acheta domesticus. The sequence goes on from JAHLJT010002630.1 coordinate 4,285,445, forward strand.
AGTGCCAACTTTCATGGAGATCGGTCCAACGGTGTTGGAGTTTTGCTCTTATATACATACCAACATCCTGTTTCATATATAAAGAAAATATATTAGATAGACAAAAAAATACGCAGAGAAAGTTTATTAGATTGTATTGTATTTAAAATACGTAAATAGAGAAGCGGTAGAAATAAGCATAAATTGTCGTTTCTCTGTTTACAGGTAAGAGTAAAGTATTATAAATAGTTTTGTGTAATAATGTAATTGATAAAACGTGAATAAAACTTTTTCTCTGTTTACAGTGAAACATTTTGGCTTAATATTACACTAATATTTTATTTATATAGATATACAGGTACATCTATATATATATATATATATATATATATATATATATATATATATTGTAACGCGTTAACCCTTGCCGCCTCACCGCCCCCAGCAGTCGGTGTGCGCTCAGCGCGTCGAATGCCACGTCAACGCTGAGGGCGAGTGCGTGGAGGGCGGGGGCGGCGGCGGCGGCACCGCTGGCGATGGCGGTGGGAGCGCGGGTACGCACGGCGATGCACTGCCAACACAGGGAGTATGGAGACACTGGGTTTTTTATCGATCAGAAATCTTGGAAGAATTGTGGGAATGCTGATGTGGTGGTGTCGTAATTTTGATGAAATAATTGAAGTCGTGTGTATCAACTTAATGGATTTATTTAAAGAGCCAGGTTTCGACGGCTTTGCCTTCATTAGTCTCGCTGTGTGTGGTAATAGTCTGGAGACTGCAGTCACTCGACTTTTAGAGAGCACGTCGCATATTGGATCAACCCTAAGAGGAAAGAACACACAGAGGCAAGCACACACACACAGGCACGGACGCTCAGAGGTATAGATACACAGAGGCATGGAGGTACAGTCACGGAGACGCAGAGGCCCGGACACACAGACGCACGGACACACAGAGGCACGGACACACAGATTCACAAACACACAGATGCACGAACACACAGATGCACGAACACAGATGCACGAACATACAGATGCATGAATACACAGAGGCAAGAACACACAGAGGCAAGAACAGAGACAAGAACACAGAGACAAGAACTCACAGAGGCAATAACACACAGAGGCAATAACACACAGAGGCAATAACACACAGAGGCAATAACACACACAGGCAAGAACACACACAGCCAAGAACACACAGCCAAGAACACACACAGGCAAGAACACACACAGCCAAGAACACACAGCCAAGAACACACACAGGCAAGAACACACACAGGCAAGAACACACAGAGGCAAGAAAATGCGAAGTTTACCCATTTACAGTATGTAGGATAACGCCCTGGGTCCATCCCCTTAGGCGCGGGCGAGGCGCAAGGGTGCACGTGCCCCGTCGGGGTGTGCCGTCCGTCTCCATGCACGCACCCCAGGCCTGCCAACGTGGAGAGCACGTACGCGTCGGCAGGGAAGTGCCACGGCGCCGGGCGTGAGTAATGGGCTTGCACGCTTATAAAAAGGGTCGACATGGGGATGATTTAACTGGGAAACCGGGAGAGGTGGTTCAGATTATCAACTGATGCCACTGCTCTGCTTCTCACCTGAAGGTCCTAGTTGTCGAGTCCTGACGGTGTCAGGATTTTCGGCTTTAGCTAGACAGCTAGGTGATGTCACTGCAGTCCCTCTGACCGGGAGGTCCTAGGTTCGAGTGCCGACGGCGGCAGCATTTTCGACACTAGCTTGTCGGCTAGGTCGAATTCAGTCGCTGTCTGGAGGAGAATTCTAGTGGCCGGCTGCTCTGATCGGTAGTTTTCCGTGGTTTCTCCGATCAACACTAGGCGAATGCCGGAGCAGTATCCTAACAAACAGACCACGGACCGCGCGCGATCTTTTCTTCCTCTTCCTTGTCGTATCCTCTCTTCTTACACACACACTAACATACACTACACTACCTCACATTCCGGGAGACCGGTGGGAGCTTACAGCATGTCCCGGGTGGGGCGGTGCCCCGCTGGTGGGAGATATCTGGTTGTGGGAAAAAAACCCGCTAGTCGACGGTAGGTCGGCGCCAGATCTCGCCATCCAGCGGGGAAAAAGATCATCGCCACCTCCAGAGAAAAACACACGCACTACACTTACGGGACTAATGACCTGAGTAGTTGACGCGCCCGGAAACACGAATCATTCAATCAATAGACCGCTGGGTCGAATTCAGTCGCTGTCCTGAGGAGAATTCTAACGGCCGGCTGTTTTCATTGGTAGTTTTCCGTTCAATACCAGACGAATGCCGGAGCGGTAGCCTCACAAACGGGACACGACCCGCACGTGATCTTTCCTTCCCCTTTGTTGTCCTATTCTCACCCATTATTTAAACTTACACGCACTGCCCTACCACCCATGCCGGAAGACCTGTTGGAAGCTTACAGTTTTTCTGGGTTGGAAGCTTACAGTTTCTTCCCCTCAGTACCATCTGGGGCGGTGCCCGGCTTGTGGAAGATACCTGGTTGGGAAAATCTCCGCTATCCGATGGGCACGTCGGAGCCGAATTGCACCATCCAGCGGAGGAAGATCACCGCCATCTCTTGCGAAAAATATGATGTCCTACACTTACGGGATAATGACCTAAGCAGCTGAAGCTCTCGAATTAAGCAATCACTGAATCAATTTAAGTAGGAAATGGTGCACCTACTGAGGCATGGGAAAGACGGAAGGGTTGGTGTGTTGTCGGTCGTCTTTTTCGCACTTTCCGGCCGCCAGATTCCCTGCAGATGCTTTGAAACAACTCATATCATGTTTTCCAGAGGATTTTGAAACATTAGGAATGAAGTTCCAATTTTTCATCTTGTCAGAAGCAATGGAATTACCTAGGAATCACTTCTAAAACGCATTTAATGTGCGTAAAACCATCCAAAGGACATTGTTTAAAAATTCTCTTCAAAAATTCAGGAAGGATCCAAAGAAAGCCAAGTCTATACTAGTAGATCAAAATGCACCCAATGACACCTTACCGCGAGTGGTAGACCGTGAGTAATGGAGAAAGATATTCACGCACACTCTGACACACGGAGACACAGATTCCGGACACAGGGACATACAGAGACATGGGCACACAAAGGAACGGGCTCTTAGAGGCATGGACACGCAGAGTCACTGACACGGTGAGGAACGGATACACAAATGCACGGACACTGAAATACGGACACAGACACGGACACGCAGTCATGGACACGCAGAGTCACTGACGTTCAGAGTCATGAACATGGAGAGTCACGGAGACACAGAGTAACGGACACAGAGTCACGGACACAGTCACGGACACAAAGTCACGGACACAGTCACGGACACTGAGTCACGGACACTGAGTCACGGACACGGAGTCACGGACACGGAGTCACGGACACGGAGTCTCGGTCACGGACACCGAGTCACGGACGCCGAGTCACGGACGCCGAGTCACGGACGCCGAGTCACGGACACCGAGTCACGGACACCGAGTCACGGACACCGAGTCACGGACACCGAGTCACGGACACTGAGTCACGGACACTGAGTCACGGACACTGAGTCACGGACACTGGGTCACGGACACAGAGTCACGGACACAGAGTCACGGACACAGAGTCACGGACCCAGAGTCACGGACCCAGAGTCACGGACACAGAGTCACGGACACAGAGTCACGGACACAGAGTCACGGACACAGAGTCACGGACACAGAGTCACGGACACAGAGTCACGGACACAGAGTCACGGACACCGAGTCACGGACACCGAGTCACGGACACCGAGTCACGGACACAGAGTCACGGACACAGACCCGCGGACACAGACCCGCGGACATACAGACTCGCGGACACACAGAGTCACGGACATAAGGTCACGGACACACCGGGTTACGGCCATAGTCACGGGCACACAGGGTCACAGACACACAGGGTCACAAACACACAGTCACGGAAAGGAAGAGTCACGGACACACAGAGACATCAATACAGAGTCACAGAAACTCAGAGGCGCTGATACATAGTGGCAGGAACACACGGATGTTATCCTTCTACATCATGTGCGATACCAACCCATGGCGACGTCCCCAGGCGCGGACGAGGCGCGCGGGTGCACGTGTGCGGGCGGGGCGTGCTGCCCGTCGCCGTGCTCGCACCCGGCGCCCGCCCCGCCGCCGCCGCCGCCCGCGGTCGCGTGCTCTCCTCCTCCCCCGAGGCCGTGCGCGGCACCGCCGCGGCCGCTGAGCGCGCGCACCAGCCTGCAGAGCCTGCGCGGCTGCTCGCGCTCCAGCCTGGAGAGCCTGGCCGGCCGCTGGAGCAGCCGCGAGAGCCTGGCGCGCAGCCGCCCCTGCAGCGCCGGAAGCGCCGGGTAGTCATTCAATTGTTGTTAGTTAGTTAATGCCTTATTTTACTTATGCCTTTTGCTTAGTTATTGCCTTGTTGATTACTAGGAAAACCCGGCAGGCGTTGTTCTGTCCTTCATCTCCCTCTTTTCCCTCTCATCACCCTCTCGCTCACTCTCCCTCCCTCCCTACACCCTGTTCCTGTCTGTCTGTCTGTCTCTACCACCCTCGTTCCTCTCATTCACATTTAATTGCAGATTCTGCATGTCTCTGAGAAGGTGAAGTAATATCGGGAAGCGCTGGGTATTCATTCACTTGTTGATTACTAGGAAAATCCGGCAGGCGTTCTTCTGCCCTTCATCTCCGTCTTTCCTCTCCCATCACCCTCTCACTCACTCTCCCTCCCTCCTCTACCCTGTCTCTCTCTGTCAGTCTCTACCACCTTCTGCCCTTCTCATTCACATTTAATTGCAGATTTTGCACGTCTGTGAGCAGGTGAGGTAATATCGGGAAGCGCCGGGTATTAATTCACTTATTGTTAGTTAATGCCTTATTTTACTTATGCCTTTTGCTTAGTTAATGCCTTGTTGATTACTAGGAAAATCCGGGAGGCGTTGTTCTGCCCTTCATCTCCCTCTTTTTCCCTCTCATCACCCTCTCACTCACTCTCCTTTCATCCTCTACCCTGTCTGTCTGTCTCTGCCACCCTCTGTCCTTTTCATTCACATTTAATTGCAGATTCTGAGAAGGTGAGGTAATATCGAGAAGCGCCGGATATTCATTCACTTATTGGTAGTTAGTTAATGACTTATTTTACTTATGCCTTTTGCTTAGTTAATGCCTTATTTATTACTAGGAAAACCCGGCGCTATAATATTATAGATCACGGATTTTCTTTCTGCGCAAGAAGTTGTCCAGATCTAGAAGTAGTAATGCGCTGATCGCGCTCATCTCGAACTCATATCTCTTGTACAAAAAACTGCACTGATTGAGGTCTACACTACTAAACTGGACAAAATGAAGCAAGGAATTCAGAATACCGAAAAGTTTGTTGACAGTAAAACGTCTGTATGTCTGTCTGTCTGCCTGCCTGCCTGCGTGCCTGGCTGTCTGCGTTCCTGCCTGTCTTGCAATCCTGCCTGTCTGTTTGCTTGCTTACCTGTCTGCCTTCCTGCATGTTTGTCCATCGATCCGTCCTTCCGTTTGTGGCCCGTAAGTCTGCATTAGATCGCTAGCGACTAATCGTTCAGATGATATTCGTTATAATTAATATTTTCAATCGATCTGAGGGAACTGGAAGTCCTTAATAGACGAATTTTAAAGGAATAATTTTATTTTAACATGATACCTTACATTTTCAAAAATTTCTTACAAAATGGTAAGGAAGTTTTTTGATTAAATTAACGCTTAAAAATGGCACATGTCTAATTTTTATTGAACTCTCTCAGTTTTCGAAATTTGCGAAAGTTCAAAGTTTCTTGATATCTTACTACAATATTACAATTTCCATTGTAGAAATATTTTATTAATGAATTTCTCTCTCCAAACACAGATTTTTCGAAAATATTAGTGTTTTGACGTAATTTGACATGAAATGTGTGTAATTCAAATAATATATGTTCTCAAAGATGGCTCCAAATTATTCTTTATTTTTTTCTCAAATAAAACAAATACGGTTGTAAAAAATTATGCTAGATCGTTTTCAGTGAACTCTCTGCGTTTTAGGAGATTGCATAAAATTAACAATGCAACATAATAGTATTGATGATAAAGATTTTTTTCTTAAAATCTGTTCTTGAATATTAGACATGCGAATAATAGTATATAATACGTTTAAAAATTACATTATTTAGTCCTCATGAATGAATGTCTTAAATCAATAAATACCAGCGTGTATCAAAATAGCCACCCCAGAAAGCATGTAAGAATAATAAAAAGAGGGAGAGAAAACAAGAAAAAAAAACAATGCAAAAAGAAAAAAATCACATCTACTCTCTTAACTGCTCCCCCCTTCACTTAACCTAAATTTTAACTGTTCAGTCCTTTTTTATCTGTTAACAAACGGACGGACGGAGAGACAGACGTGCAGATAGACGGGCGGACGGGCGGGCGGACGGACGGGCGGGCGGGCGGGCGGGCGGGCGGCAGTGTGACGGGTCGACGGACCCGTCGGACGCACGGACTGACAGGCAGACAGATAGACGGCCGGCCGGCCGGATGGACCGACGATCAGACCGACTGACGGCCGGGCGTCGGCCAGCCGGACGGCGAGACAGACGACCAGACAGACTGGCCGAGAGAGAGACTGACGGACGGAATGATGGAATGGCACATTGTTTTTCGAATCCTCTGCAACGTGGCGTGCCGTGTGGCTTGCGCAGCGGCGGCGCGTCGATGTGGGGCGGGCCGGCGCCGCGCAGCTGCCTCATCTCGCTGCCGCGGCAGATGATGGGCGGGCGCCGCTGCGCGCCCCCGCGCCCGGCCTCTGGCGCCGGCAGGTGCGTCCCCACCCTCCCACAAGATAAGCTTGCATCTACGTTCCACACTGTCGGAAATTCCCGCATTCCTTCAATGAAATGTACATTGTAGTTATTTATGTATCAAGGGCGTTAAGTAGATGTTTTTGCCCCGAGGGCGACTTCCAAGCCCGAGGGCCTCTGGCCCGAAGGGTTGGAAGTCACTGGAGGGGCAAAAACATTTAGTAACTCCCGTGGTGCTTACAAAACGTAATGGTTTACTAGTTCGTTGCTGAATAAAACGAGAATTGGAAACATTTTATTGTATATTCCTTGCGCCCAAAGACGCATTGTAATGGTCATTTGCCAATATGACGTCAGAGAAACAAAACAAAGTTTATATCTAATTACTGTTGCATCGTTATTGGACTTATTTGTTCGTACAAAATGAAAGAATATTGTGAAGTTCCTGCGGAAATGTTTTAGTGTTTTGTTTTAGGTCAGTGAACACACAGCAGTGAACTAGTAAACCATAAAAGTAATCATCATGAACATTAAATTTAATGTACACAAGTACATTAGAATGCAAGAGTCAAAGCCTAATGGAAGGAATCAATGAATAGTCTTGTTGGACTGGTGATTATGAATACATGAGTTGAATGATCAAAGGCAGGGGAAACGGAAGAACCTCTACTTGAAATTTACTGATTTTAACGTACGCTTTAAATTTAATGTACACGTATATTACGATCTTTTTAATGCACACGGTTACATTAAGTTTCACGTACAAAATTATAAAATACAGGGCGACATTGTTTTGCCCTTCATCTCCCTCTTTCCCCTCCCATCACCCTCTCACTGTCTATCCCTCCCTCACCCTGTCCCTTTCTGTCTGTCTATGCCGCTCTCTGTCCTCATTCACATTTAATTGTAGATTCTGCATATCCCTGAGCAGGAGAGGTAATATCGGGAAGCGCCGGATCAGCAAAAATGTAATAGAATGTTCAAGAATGCTTCATTCTGTACATTACAGTGTGAGAAACGTTTCTTAGAGGCCTTCGGACTGAAAATTTTAGTTTTTAAGGCCATAGAACTCATCATTTAGGAGTTATTTCTCGATAAAGATTCAAAATCCTGCCGAATGTGTTGCGGATTGCAGTTGACGTAAATATTTAGTTTTGTTCTACAGCGCCATGTTGTGGACAGCAAATAAACCTCGGTGAAAAAAAACAACAACATATGGAAGTTCCAACTTTCATGGCGATTGGTCTCACTGTGTCGGAGTTGTGTGTGGAAAATATGCTTTCTAGGCAAAAATGTGTATTCCAGAAGCATAGAATCACTCCAGAAATATGTAAATTGTTTATTATTAAGAAAAGAAATGAATGTATTTGACCACAAAGAAAAATTGACCCAGAAATAAAAAGGCACCCAATTTACACAATTTGACTGCCTTTTATTTCTCGGTTAATTTTTCTTTCTGAACAAATATATTAATTTCTTTTGTAAATAATAAATAATTTAAACATTTGTGGAGTGTTTCTACGCTTCTACAATGCACATTGTTTGCCTACAAAGCATATTTTCAAACCAACTTTGAGTACTTATTGTGGCTCATCCATTGGAAATATCCATGTAGTTTATTGGACAAAATATGCTCAAAATTGTCTTAAGAGCTTATTTTCGAAGTTTCGACGTTTCCTCCCAGGACAGCCGGTATATTGATTTCTCGCTTCTCGGAAGCGCTGACGAGTGGCGCTGTGGGAAGACACAGAGGTGAAAGCAGCTGCTGCGATCTGTGGTGACAGGTGCAACCTCGCAATGCGACCTCCCGCGCCGTAGGGTAGCGGCGGTGGGTGCTCGAACGCGTCGGCGCGCGCCAGCATCAACATGATGCCGCGTTACTTTAATGAAATGTACATTAAAGTAACTATTATGAACGTACATTAAAATTTAATGTGCACATGTACATTAGAATGCAAGAGTCAAAGCCACATGGTTATATCAGGATGGAATCAATGAATGGTCTTGATGGACTGATGATTATGAATACAGGAGTTGAATGATGTGATGTAGGGGAAACGGAAGAACCTCTCCAGAAAATCTACACTGATTTACATTTAATGTACACGTATATTATGCTGTTTTTAATGTACACGTTTACATTAAGTTTCATATATAATATTTAAAAATATTTTGATTTCTCGCCACACGGAAGCGCTGCCGAGTGGCGCTGTGGGAAGAAGGAGGCGAAGCAGGTGCTGCGATTTGTGGTGACAGGTGCAACCTCGCCATGCGACCTCCCGCGCCAATGGGCGGTGGCGGCGGCGGTTGCTCCAACGCGTCGGCGCGCGCCAGCATCAGCATGATGCCGCGTTACTTTAATGAAATGTACATTAAAGTAACTATTATGAACGTACATTAAAATTTAATGTACACATGTACACTAGAATGCAAGAATCAAATCCACATGGTTATATCTGGAAGAAATCAATGACTGGTCTTGATGGACTGATGGTTATGAATACATGAGTTGAATGATGTGATGTAGGGAAAACGGAAGAACCTCTGCAGAAAATCTACACTGATTTACATTTAATGTGGACATATATTATGCTGTTTTTAATGTACACGTTTACATTAAGTTTCATGTACAATATTTAAAAATATTTTGATTTCTCGCCACTCGGAAGCGCTGCCGAGTGGCGCTGCGGGAAGACACAGAGGCGAAAGCAGGTGCTGCGATCTGTGGTGACAGGTGCAACCTCGCCATGCGACCTCCCGCGCCAATGGGCGGTGGCGGCGGCGGGTGCTCCAACGCGTCGGCGCGCGCCAGCATCAGCATGATGCCGCGCGGTCCGCCCGCGTCTTGCGCGTCGCAGTCGTCCTTCCCGCTGGCGGGGGCGGCCGGCCGCGACCTCATGAGCAGGCTGTCCAGCATCTCCAGCCACTCCACCTTCCCGCGCCCGCACTTCATCGCCGCCTACGTCACCAGCACCGCGCGCCTCGCCAGCGAGATGCTGGGACGCGCGAACGAGCCTCCGCAAATGGTACAGTTCTTTTTTAAACTTTCGAGCTATCGCTTACGCAGTATCGTTTCTGCAGTTTTTAACCCTTCGACGGGCACGTTCCAGCATTTGCCACCAGCGGGCGCGTGCGGCACTCGGTGCCACATTTATCAACTTCGATTTTCGCGTCAATAGTTATTACTTTTGTTATTGAATGTGCTGTAAATATTCTTTATTTATGTTTTTATACATTTTATTTCATAATAACTAACTAAATACTAAACGAAATAACAATAATAAGAATCTGATCCATAACTCCCTCCCTCCGTGTCTTGGTATGTGTCTAACGTTTCTTTTGAAACAACGCATTTAAACTTGAATTAGTAGTTAGTACTCCAAAATCTATGTTATAAACATCAATACCAAAACCACAGTAAGAATTCTAATGGATAAAATTCGCAAATATTATACTTATATGGTCAAAGCGCGTGTAGTACGGAGTGCCGCAACCGTTGCAGAGTTCAAATTACTAATAAATAACGGTCGATCGGCAGTGTCTAAAATTGTGATTTGAGTGTCATCTGGTTGAAAATGAAATGAATGAAGAGTAACTTGAAGCTCAATTGTGCAACACTAATTATTTACACGAAATCAACAAAAATGTAAGAATGCGGCACAGAGTGCCGCTACGCGCCCGCAGGAGGGTTAATCATGTTCGCATGGCGTCTTTTTGGGTCTCTTCAAACCGGGTCGAGAGAGCTTGGGAGCTTTCGGGGTCGGTGATTATTTTTTATACTCCCAATGTATAATGCTGTCATTTGATGGCTGCAACCAGTTGCATAATGATATTCATTTCGATACAGTTTTCATTATGATACAGATTATTGACCAATCACAAATAAGTTTACAAACCAAGTATTGACACTTTTTATCATTGAGAATTCTTCTAGTAAACGTTTCGTTCGATTGTGTGCATTAAAATTACATTTGATATTATGTTATGCTTGTGAGTTTTAGATTCTTTTATTATTAGTACTTTTTCGTGGAATATTATTTAAAATAGATTGGATCGTAATTTTACTTTGATCTTACTTGACCAGCGCAGAACTCCCTCGCAAGCGGACTGTTGGCCAGAGCCACCTGCGGCAGCATGCGAGGGGTAGGGTTACGAAGCATCCGCTAGGTGGCCTTGGGTGAATCCTTTATTTCTATGACCAGGAAACGATTCAATTAATTCAAGTAAAAGTTTAACTTAAAAAAGTCGTAGAAAAAGTACCGTATGAAATTCGATATAATTGGTATTAATACACTCGTGTGAAGTTTACGATACTTGCTCGTTCCTCGCTCGTATCGTAATATTACACTCGTGTTCTAATACCCATCATTACATCATCGTTTCATAATGTTTTATTGTTGTTTTGACTCCTCCCTTCCGTACAGAACGTGGATTGGGAGTCTGGTAAGTGTTTAGACGGATTATTTTGTTAGGGCTTTGGATGACGGGGTTGGGAGGGGAGGGATGAAGGATGGGAGGGGATGGGGTAAGGTGAGAGGGGGGTGAGTAAGAGGTTGAGAAGGAGGCGGTGAAGTTGCTGTCGACGGCATCTATTGCTGGACAAGTCTGGTCAATTTGTCAGTCATTGTCGTCTGTCGTTTGTCTGCGCCCTGTGGCTCAGGTGGTGGGAAGGGGAAGTTGGACTTACGCAGTAGAGGGAAAATAATGTAATTCTGCATGAGAAAACGCGAATTTTTGTCAGAAAAACTGTAATTAGAAAGCCATGGTAAAGAAAAAGTTGTTAAATTCAGTTCTTAAATTTAGAAAACAAAATTTTCTAACAAGTGGTGAACCCCGAATCCATGTTTTGTGGATCCTTGATACCGAAAAATCAAATGACGGCAATGCATCTGTCTGTCCGTCTGTGAACAACTCTAGTGGCTAAATCGTGCAGCCGCTTTTCTCTAAAATTGTTATTCCTCGATCAATTTAGCTGGTGTCGCGGCCCCGTGAATTTAAAATCTGTATTTTAATTTTGGGGGGTATTTTACATGAAGTCCCTGGGACATTTTCCAAATTTTCAAGAAAATGGCTCTATCGGTTTTTATTAAATTTTGTTGTTGGATAGTGCGAAGGATGTTTAAGAGAATGGCGTAGGTCTCGTGTTCGTTGAAAATATTACTTTTTCGAAAATTGCCGAAGTTCAATTTTTTTAGTGTCTTTCTACAACTATTTTGAAATAAGGTCAATATTCAATTTTTGGAATAATAGTACTTTTCGCGTAATTTTGCGTGAAAGTATGGGCGAGAAATTACGTGCTCTTTTAGCACCACTAAATTTTTATTATAAAAATGTAAATTTACATTCTATAGTATATCAAAATAATTAGTAAATGTGATAAAATAGTTGACAATGACAAATTATTGCGGGTGAACGTATGCCAGTGGTACATTTCACCGTCTTCTTGCGTCTGAAGCCAAAAAACTGAACTTGGTTCTTTTAGTTAGCAATCGAAGTTGAAGAAAATATGTGACTAGTTATATTGTGGCTAATTTGAAAATCTGTGAAGGAATTTAAGGGTGTAATTCTGAGTAATCTGTAGCTTTCTTCACCATAACCGAGGAGGTTTACGGCTAGAAGATTTGGGTGATTTTCCAGACATTGAGGATAGCTTGAGCTGCTTGTTTAGATTCTTTAAAAAAATTTAAGTCTCTGTTTTATTTTTAAGCCTCTGTGTAGCGCTGTGTTTGAGATAGGCCTATACCATGATGTTGCAGCAATCATCGTAAGCGTTTTTGATAGAGATCTCTGTAAAATGGAGACATTTGACCTGCTTGCTGTGCCCCAAATTTGGATGCCGTAGGTCCACATGGGGATTAAATTTTTGTAGATCAATAATGTATTGTCTATAGCTTCGAATGATATCCTAGCAGCGAATATAGGCTTTTCACTTGTAGTTGAAATTACTTCTCCTTTGCTTGTGGGGTTTTCCCGGTAAGCCTTTTGTCCGGATGAATTGCTATGTACTTTACACTTTCAATTTGCAAAATTGGTTTATTACTAAATATTTGCGATGGGGCATTTTTGTCTTCTGAAAGTGAAAGTTATGTGAGTTGATTTATTTTCGTTAATTTTTATTTTCCATTTGCCTGCCCATTCTTCGATCGATACAAGATGCTGTTGTAGTTTTCTTGGCGCTTCGATTGCCCTGTAATCTGTGGCTAAAAGGATGCACAATAATCTGCCAAATTATTGAACCCAGCACAAGAATTTTACAAAAAATTGGTCATTTTTTCGCGCAGCATTACATAACTTTCCCTATAGTACGTATACCAGTCCGTGTATACGTGTGTATACGGGAAAGTTACAAGAATCTTTCAAAAATTAACTTTTATTATTCCAATTGCTGTCGTGATGACGTGCTGGTGGTAACATTCTTGAGCTAAGTATTATTAGCACCGTAAGTAAAAATTCGGCTAGAAGACCTCGGGATTGGATGTCATCCTCGGAGGAGAACAGTTATTTAAAACAATAGATATATAAATAACTATTACGTATAATACACAAGATTTAAGGGGTACACGTGAACGTTACAGAGGCCGCCACTATTATACCACGTGTCATAGTTAATGCAAGAGAACACAACGCCTCGTGGTGAAATATTAAAAGAATCACAACACGAATACGCTGGGCAGCCGTTTTTGTTCTTCAAAAAACTCGTGATTATGAGGAGGTACGAATGTCGCATTTTGGATATCCCTGAGAAATCATTGCGTGTTGGCTTCTTCTTTGAATCCTTGCTGACGCGTGACGTCAGCAATGTCATAAATAGTGACGCACAGAGGATTTGAGAATGACGAGAAATTAGTCGATATGCATAGCACGAGAATAGTCGAAATTAAAGAATCAAATATTTGCATCTTTCAGTAAAAATCAAAACTGGTTCATTGGTTTCGAATTTTTCCAGAGTTCCTAGCAACCTCGTATATAACATGAAACACTTTAAACATGCCGGAGACTCCTCAGTTTTCTTTCAATTTCTGCGATAAGTGGAAATTAGCAATACAGATGTTTTGTGGATTTTTTCCCCAGTTCCTGGGTACATAACAGCACCATAGACACCTCTCATATGGGCAGAGGCAGAATAGTTTTTTTGTTCAATATCTGCGGTTATTGAAATTAATAGTGTTCACACTTTATTACATTTTTAGTGTTTCTCTTCTGCCCTAAAAGTATTGCGGGTTTTGTTCCGAGTTTGCTGGAGGCTTTTTGGTTTCTCTCTTGCTACCTGACGCCTTCTTGTTCCAACACCATATTTCATATCATTAATTTCAGATAACCGATATACGGGACCTTCCAGTTTGAATGTATGTCTCTCTTTGGTCACTACATCAGACAAGCTTTCCTTTAATGATGTGCACACATTTGTGAACGATTTGATTGTAATGCTGATTGGTGGATGCAAACGCATTGGATGAATGATGAGCTTGCTTTACAGAACACCGATCGTATGCGGATTGTTCCTTAATTAGACAAACTGCCAATAAACCAAAATTTCCAAACGGGACAGGTTTCCGCATGTACTTACAATTTCCTATTTTATGCGTTTACTGTTTGTAATACTAACTTCTGAATGTTTTTTTTATAAAAGCATATAACGCATGGATCATTTGAGTAATTTTCGATGATTATGGTACTTTACGTTGTTATATTAAATGTCTCCTTGCTTATGAGAGTGTTTATCGTATCTTCTTTCATACAAAATTAATTATTTAATGTTGACAACTGTAAAGTTTAAGCGTATTTTTCTGACTGATAGGTAGGAATGTTTTACTCGCTGTATGAAACGCGATCGAGTTCGAGAATTTGTGTGGAGTAAATAGCAGTCCCGTCAGTCTCGTGAGTGTCATTAGTCCCGTAAATGTAGTGCATATTATATCCCTGGAGGTAATTGTGTGTATCTCTCGCAGAAATCTAACATTCGAAATCGATCTTCACGTCGTATTGCGGTTTTCCCCCTCTACGCGTAGCATTTCCCCAGCTGACTCCAGCTGAGACAAACACTAAACTCCTGACTGCTCTCCCAACAAATGTGACAACGCAGTGGGTGTACGTGTAATTGCGTTCATAAGGGGAAGGAAAGATCTCCCTTGGTCCTAGGCTCCCTTATTTACTGTTCCTGCACTCACCTGGTTTTGATTGGAAGAGGAACCACGGAAAACCACCTATCAGAGAAGGCGGCTGCTGCAATTCTTCTCCAGACAGTGGTTTAATTCGATCTAGGCTCGAAGCTAGCTTTGAAAATCCGCCAACTTCAAGTAGGTTCCAAATAGGTCCAACTAAAAATGCCATCAAAAGTAAAGTTTCTGTTTACTTTTCATCATCTAATACAGTTCTCATCGGAGGCTTCAATGTTTCCTCATTCTCATTATATCCCCTAATTATTTAGACACAATTATTTAAAACATTAATTAATATACATGTTCACGTTTCCACAAAAACGTTTTTGTCTACTACAGGTGTTGAAAGTTCTTATAAAAGGAACACTCAACGCTTGAAAGGTGATTGTCAAAAATTTCTTACGTCATCTTATTTGATTCGTAGAAAGAAAAGATGATTTGAAGAACTTTATGACAATCACCTTTCAAGTATTCTATGTTCCTGTTATAGGAACTTTTATCACCTGAAGGAGACAATGTTTATGTCGAAACGTTGTGAATTTGTGTATTAATGAATATTTTATAAAACAATGTTATGAAAACTTCAATCTGTCTTCAATTAATTATGAGACGTGATGAAAATCGTATAGACAGTTTTCAAATAATTTTGAGAGAACTCCAATATATCCACCCCTTCTTTGTGCCTCCTAGGATCCGCAGCCGTCTGAAGACTACCCAATCACACCGCCTCTATCGCCGTCCGATTCGTTGGCTGAGATGGCGCCGTCGTCCCCGCCGCCCCCGCCGCCAACACGTCCCTCCCTCTCCAAGGAACTGAGCGCCGCGGGTCGCCTGGGCGGGTATGTACAGCCACGACGACCGTCCGAGGGAGATTTAAGGCTGCCTTCACACGGAGCCACTTGCGGTGTCGCCACCGAAATGCGACAGACCCCTTCACACAGAGCCACACGGTGGCGCCACCGAAATTCCCACAGACCCCTTCACACGGAGCCACACGGCGGCGCCACAGAAATGCGACAGACCCCTTCACACAGAGCCACACGGTGGCGCCACCGAAATTCCCACAGACCCCTTCACACGGAGCCACACGGCGGCGCCACAGAAATGCGACAGACCCCTTCACACAGAGCCACACGGTGGCGCCACCGAAATTCCCACAGACCCCTTCACACGGAGCCACACGGCGGCGCCACAGAAATGCGACAGACCCCTTCACACAGAGCCACACGGTGGCGCCACCGAAATTCCCACAGACCCCTTCACACGGAGCCACACGGCGGCGCCACAGAAATGCGACAGACCCCTTCACACAGAGCCACACGGTGGCGCCACCGAAATTACCACAGACCCCTTCACACGGAGCCACACGGCGGCGCCACCGAGAAACGGCAGACGCCTTCACACGGAGCCACACGGTGGCGCCACCGACAAGCGGGAGAGCCCTTCAGACACAGCTACCGCCGACCCGAATTTCTATCCATGCTACTTGCCCTTCCCCGACGGACGACAGTGTCCATAATAAATTCATTATGACGACGGGGCTGCTGTGAGAGCTCGACCTCCACAGCTCCTGCTAGTTAGGTGCCTTCACACGGAGCCACTCGGTGGTGCCACTGAGTAGCCGCGGAGCCCTTCACACGGTGCCCCTCGGTGGCGCCACCGACTTGCTGCAGAGCCCTTCACAGTGTGTCACTCTGTGGCGCCACCGACAAGCTGCAGAGCCCTTCACACGGTGCCACTCGGTGGCGCCACCGACATGCTGCAGAGCCCTTCACACGGTGCCACTCGGTGGCGCCACCGACATGCTGCAGAGCCCTTCACACAGTGCCACTCGGTGGCGCCACCGACATGCTGCAGAGCCCTTCACACGGTGCTACTCAGTGGCGCCACCGATATTCTGCAGAGCCCTTCACACGGTGCCACTCGGTGGCGTCACCAACATGCTGCAGAGCCCTTCACACGGTGCCACTCAGTGGCGCCATGGAGAAGCCACAGAGCCCTTCAGTCACAGCCACCGCCGCCCGCCACTGATCTCGAGCGAGGAAGGTTTCGTGGATCACACCGCTGTGTGCTCAAGCTGCCGAAAACCAGGCAGCAGGCAAAAACAGGTTCAGTGGCGCGTCTAGTGTAAACGCTGCCATTTAGAACTGTCTTCTTCTGGCGGTGGCGCGCCTGCGCTGTTGGTGGCTAGAGTTCGCCGCCGAGCGCCAAAGCAGCGCGAGTATGCCGTTCGTGCGAATACCTCCATTAAACAAATGTTTTCGCATCAGAGGCGCCACTTGGAAGCGTTGTTGAGTGGCGTCGTGTGAAGGGGTCTTTAGGCTGCCTTCTCACGGAGCCACTAAGAGGCGCCACCGAGAAGCTGCAGAGCCCTTCAGAGAGAGCAACCGCCGACTGCCACTGACCTCGAGGGAGGAAGGTTTCGTGAGACACACGGCTATGGGCTCAGTAAGCCGAAAGACAGGTAGCACTCAAAAACCGGTTCAGTGGAGCCGCTCTTGTGAATAGCTGCATTGAAACCAATGCTTTGCCATCAGGCGCGCCACTTGGAAGCGCTGCTGGGTGGCGCCATGTGAAGGGGCCCTAAGGTGGTGGAGGCCTATTGGGTGTATGTGCGGAATAATTCGGGGGTAAAAGTAACTTCGGCTGACGACACAGAGGAGAGAGACAGCTGCACTGGATACCGTCTCAAAAACATCGATTTCCTAGATTTTTCAGCGGGGAGCCTTGGAAGAAAACCACGAAGAAAACCAATATAACAAATTAATCAAAACAAATTTCTGAACCATTCGTAGCTCGCACCAACCCTAGTTCGCACTAGGGTACCCGGTGTTTCTTGAAGAGGGAGATTATGTTTAGATGCCTCTACTGCGCATTGCTTAGACACCTCTACTGCGCATGCGCAGAGTGTATCTCGTATGTCTCGCTCGCGCTTATCGGTCATCGAGAGCACTGAAATCTCACGCCAACTCTACACCACGGTTTTCTGCGACATCGCCCGGTAGATTAAAGACGCGGGGAGTTGTTGAATGTTGTTTTAACAAGCACCAATTACTACACTAACAGTTTCCAGTTTCAATTTGTAATCTACCGAACGTTTCATCTTTTACATAAAATGTTTCAAAGCGATACTTTCACATTACTATTTTCCTCTAATAAGATGAGAACCGTAACAAATGTAAATAAATAGTTTCGAATTTCGAGAAGCGGTTACAGCCTAAATCGATTGATAATTTGAAATCTTCTTACTTACAGATTGTTAATTGATGAAATTGGCAGTTGTATTGTCAACCCAATAAATTGTACGATTATTATAGATCGTTATATCTGTATTAGTTATTTTGACGATAAATAAATATATTTTATTATAAATTTTCAAAAACACTTGTTAGGGGAAATGTTAAGAACTTAAAAACGCGTTTTGGGAATTTTAAAGCCACGTTCGTAGGTGATCATATTCGACTGCTCTCGTCGAGATGAATCGATTGGCTAATTTTTGGCTAAAAATTCTAAGAATTAAAATTCTGGAAGAATTCTAAGTGCTAAAATTCTGTAAGAATTCTAGAAAAAACATGTTTTTGGAAGATTAAGGGCACCTGAAGTGTTGAATCGTCCTGTATTACGTACTGCCTTTCCAGATCAACGCGAACTCTTAGTACGTGATTCATTATATTATCGAGCGTTTTTCGCTGGATTAGCGATAGTTAAGTCTACTAATGTAATGAAACACGATTGAAAGAATGCCTCTATCTATACTTTTTTCATGTAACGGTTTCTAAGGATTGACGAGACAGACAAATTATTGCTAAAATTTCTTTTCAATACAAACTTGTGTAGCACAAAAATTGTCAACATCAAATTATCCACCATCGGAGTCGCCAGGCAAAGCTAAATTTCCTTATTGCAAAATTGATATTAGAATCGACAGTACTCTTTATTATATCGGCAATGTTAAGAAGTAATTTAATCTTCTAAGTGTATTCGTCAGTAAACAGCATATATATACAGGCAATCGGATTAGTTTGAATGGTTTTGGAGGGTAAATTAAAATTTCACTTTAATTTATAAAGACTGTCATTAATTATTAAGTTTGAGGTTTACTTGTTCCATATTTGTGTTGACAGCTGAAATTAAATTGAAGCACATTTTAATTACTTTTACTCTTTATTGACTACTGTGTTCAATCGTGGTTCATTGTACTTTTCGTAGAGAGCTCTTCTCCATCTTCACTTACTGCAATAATATCGTAATTTACATGAGATTTCTGAAATGAAAATGCTTGTTAAATGCATTAAAAACTTATGAGAGTTTTAAATGTATATAACAAAAATTTTAATTTAAGAAATTTCATGTAAATTATGATATTACTACAGAACTTTAAGATGGAGAAAAACTCCCTACGAAATTTTGTGCTGTACAATGAACCCTATAGTCATACGACTAAAAGTGACACATATAATTAAACTTACTGCCAATAACAATAAGGATCAAGTAAACAACACACTAAATTAAAATCTCCCGTTTACGACTCGGTTCCCCCAGTAGGCCTCCGCTGCAGCCGGTGTTCAGCACCATCATGGAGCAGTCCAACACGTCGCTGCCCGGCGCGGACGCCCGCGCGCCCTGTCCCGCCCCCGGGCACGTCCCCTGCGCCGCGACGCCCTGCTCCCGGACGCCCTGCGCCGCGACGGCCTGCGCGCCGACCCCGCCCCCCGGCTGCGGCACCTGGCGCTACTACCCGGAGCTGGGCAACCGCGACTTCCTGGGCAGGTCCAACATCCCGCCGTTCCACGTCCACCGCACCGCCCAGGGCTACAACCGTCTGCTGGAGCCCTGGCCGTTGCGGCTCAACCTGTGCGACGCCTTCACGGACTCGTATGACTTGGAAGGCAAGAGGGAGTAGACGCGCCGGGGTTGCCTGTTGGAAACGCGGCCAGCCAAATACCGCGTCGTGGGCTCCGAGTGGGAGTAGATGTGCCGGGCTTGCCTGTTGGAAACGCGGCCAGCCAAATACCGTGTCGTGGGCTCGGACAGGGAGTAGATGTGCCGGGCTTGCCTGTTGGAAACGCGGCCAGCCAAATAATCGCGTCGTGGGCTCGAAGACGGAGTAGATGTGCCGGACTTGCCTGTTGGAAACGCGGTCAGCCAAATAACACGTCGTGGGCTCGGAGAGGGAGTAGACGCGCCGGGCTTGCCTGCTGGAAACGCGGCCGCCAAACTCGTGAGGCGAGTGAGTGGAGGAGTAGTCGCACCGAGCTTGTATGATGGAAACGTCGCCGCCGAACTCCCGCTCGTAAATGCGGAAATGGAGTAGATGCTACGGGCTCATCTGATTGAAACGAGGTAGCCTAACTCCCGTGACATTAGCGCGGAGAGGAGTAGCCATGCCTCATGTTCAGGGCGGCCGCCGGTGGTTCAACGTGGAGCGGAGCAACCGCGTCTTCCTGGGTAGGTCCAACATCCCACCGTTCCACGTCCAACGCGCCTCCCAGGGCTACAGGCGTCTGCTGGAGCCGCGGCCGATGCGGCTCAACGTGTGCGAAGCGTACACGAAGTAGATGTGCCGGGCTTGCGTGTTGGAAACGCAGCCGCCCAACTCGTGTGACGTGAGAGCCAAGGAGGTGTTGACGTACCGGACTTGCCTTTTGGAAACGCGGGTACCCAACTCATGTGACTAGTGAGTCAAGGGGGAGTAGACGCGCTGGACTTGCCTCTTGGAAAGTCAGTCACCCAACTCGTGTGACGGGTGTGCGGAGGAGTAGTCACTCCAGGCTTGCCTGTTGGAAACGCGACCGCCCAACTCCTGTGACGGTAGAGAAGAGGAGGATTTGCACCAGGCTTGCCTGTTGGAAACGCAGCCTCCTGTCTCTGCTGACGCAGGCGCGGAGTAGTCGCACGAGGATTGCCCGCTGACTGCCAACACGACCGCCAAACTCCCGCGTCGTAAGCTCGGAAACGGCATAAATGCTCCGGACTTATTTTTTGAAAGGCAGTAGCACAACTCCCGTGACGTTAGTATGGAGAGGGAGTAGCCAAGCCCCTTGCACTGGGCCTCCCTGCACGTAGCCTCCACCCCCCGGAGCTGAGCAACCGCGAGTTCCCGGACTGGTCCAACATCCCGCCGTTCCCCGTGTACCGCACCGCCCAGGTGTACAACCGTCTACTGGAGTCGGTCTGCTGACTCAACGCTGGCTGCCGACGCGACTCAACGCGTGTGACGCGTACGCGGAGAGGGAGTTGATGCTTCGGGCTTGCCTGTTGGAAACGCGGCCGCCCAACTCGTGTGACGTGTGAGCACAGTAGTCGCACCAGGCTTGCCTCTTGGAATCGTGGGCACCAAACTCCCGAGTCATGTGCGCGGAGGAGTAGACACGTCGGGCTTGCCTGTTGGATACGCGGCCGCCCATCTCGTGTGACGTGTGCGCGGAGTAGCGCACCAGGCTTGTCTCTTAGAAACGGGGGAACCCAACTCCCGAGTCATGTGCACGGAGGAGTAGATACGTCGGGCTTGCCTGTTGGGTACGTGGCCGCCCAACTCGTGTGACATGTGCGCCGAGAGGGAGTAAACGCGCTGGATTTCCTTGTTGGAAACGCGGACCCCCAATTCATTTGAAGTGTAAGCCGAGAGGGAGTAAACGTGCCAGACTTGCCTGCTGGGAGTGCGGCCGCCCAACCACTGCGTCTTAAGCGCGAGGAGGGTATACACGAGCCGTGCTTGCCTGTTGGAAACGCGGGCATCCAACTCCTGTGACGCGTGAGCCAAGAAGGAATAGACGCACCAGGCTGGCTTGTTGGAAATGCGGCTGCCGAACTCTCTTGTCGTTAACACGGAGAGGGAATAGACGAGCCGGGCTTACCTGTTGAATGCTCGGCCATTGAACTTCCTCGTCGTGGAAAGAGGGAGAAGACGCACCGGGCTTGCATGTTGGAAACGCGGCCGCCCAACTGGAAAGACATGTTCGCAGAGATGGGACTGATAGGCGATCGTTGCCAATGATGATAAAAGAGGGTCCTAGGGGACTTCTAGCGTGGAGAGAGGATTAATCCTGAATAAGAATATAGCCATTTTCCGAAAGAGTTGCTGCCTACTACGAGAGACTTCGTCTGCTTTGTGAGTTCCACCAACCTTAGGGCATCCCAACTATAAATTGGGCGTTGCCTGGCGAGAGACCTTTACTGTCAGGACGTTTTCGCTTGCCGCATGGTTTAAAAGCTCTGCCTACCAGGAGGGTCGAATTTGCCTTGTGAGTCCCAACTAGCGAAAGGATCTCACCTCCAAAGTGGCCCGTCTGCCGAGACGGACCTCACCGACCTTGAGGGCCTTCTCTGTCAGGAGGAGCATCATATACCGCGTGGGTCTACCTACCAAAGGTGCCCTTCTACCAGCTACAACTGCCCAATAGGTTCCAAGTTTCTTGCTGGCTCCGCCCAGAAGGGCCAGACCCATTCATCACGTGTACCAGATCTGCCTACCCATCTACAGGGTTTGCGTATTTTCTGAAGGACTCCTTTAGTCATATTCACCAATATTGGGCCCAGATACCGCCAGTGTGCTTGGGTAGGTGCCTTGAAAATAATGAATTACTTCTAGTGCGCACTCTGTGGTCATTGACGAAACATTGTAGCAGTATTGTATTTGTGCAGATGTCGAAACACGAAAATATGGAAGTTGAATACCAGTCCCTAGAGTTATGACCCCGATACGCAACAATAGCTGGTAAACAGTTGCACAGTTGTGACGACGACATAAAGAAATACCTCCAAAATGCGTGCGTCATATCAATAAAGATCTATAGAAGAAAGCAAAGTGCATTTCAAAACGGCTGTGATGAATAATTTTTTGAATATGAAGACATTATTGTTTTCAGCAATGTCAAAGATGTAAAGAACAAAATCATATATTTAGACTTTAAAAATTTACATGGAAACAGAATTTTATCCAGGAAGGAATGTCCGTGAACATAAGAACAGCTGGTTTCAGAATCTGCGGAGGCTAAAAGCCATTAAACAATTAGAGGGCAATGAACATGATTAAAGTTGATTGAGAAAGCTGAACTCTCCGTGACTTCACCACAATGTATTCGTTCGGTTGTTTTCAAAGTTTATTGTTCATCGATTTCTATTAAGAGCAAAACATGTAAGTTTCATTCATTTCAGACAAAAAATAAAGCTATTTCGAATATATAACAGTCTTTTTAAATGATTTTTGTAAGACGGTTATTAAATTTTTGAATTCAGAAGTATTCACCAAATATTATATAGAAGACACTCCAATTATCATTCTACGGTGTTCATGAAGTTAAGTTTCAGTTTACAAAGGACGGTACAAAGTCACAAAACCCCGACTGCAGTTTTATCTGGAGGAAAATACTTTCATAATTTAATAACTGTCGTTTATATCTGAAAAACAAGAGGGAATTTTGACAGACATCCGATCGGTCAGGTTCGGAGAAAAAACGTTTCCACAAAGTGGACAACTGATCCTCTTTTTTGTAGGACGAAAATACGATACTTTTTTTATGATATTCATCTCTCACTTCAGTTATATTGCCTATTAATCTCTTAGTACTTTAATCCTACTTCATTGTTAGGTAACTAATTGGATTAATTAATCTATTGTTTCATCTGAAAGGCTTCAAAAAGGTGAACGCTGACAAATGAAGCGGCATGTATTCACGTTCGTTATAATTTCGCTATGCGTCATACGAAGATATGGATCAAATACGCTCCCTTGCAATCAAACTTGGAACACGTTCTTTAATTTCTGAGCGTTTCATGATCCGAAACGAAACACTGAATGAAACTAATTTGCATTTGGTTTTCCGCCTGCGACGGAAACAGTATTTGCTGCGGGCCAGCGGAGTCGCACACGCGGACAAAGTGGCCTTTGACGTGGAGGGAGTTGCAATTGAAGTAAGGGCGACCTGCTCCACCCCATGCCATTCCGCACCGCTCATATTCCTCCCCGCGTCGCGGCCCCCCACTCTGACCCGATCATCTTCGGTCCCCCCCCCATGCAGCGTCTCCTGCTGGCCCCTCCGATCCCTTCTGGTCCCTCCTATCCCTCCCGGCCGCTCCCGCACCCTCCCGGCCCCTCCCGGCCCCCCCCCCCACGGCCCCTCCCGCCCCCTCCCGCCCCCTCCCGCCCCCTCCCGGCCCCTCCCGCCCTCTCCCTGCCCTCCCGCCCCTCCCACCCTCCCGCCCCTCCCGGCCCCTCCCGGCCCCTCCCGCCCCCTCCCGCCCCCTCCCGGCCCCTCCCGCCCCCTCCCGCCCCTCCTGCCCCCTCCTGGCCCCACCCGGCCCCACCCGGCCCCTCCCTCCCCCTCCCAACCTCTCCCTCCTCCTCCCGCCCCTCCCGGCCCCTCCCGGCCCCTCCCGGCCCCTCTCAGACCCTCCCACCCTTCCAGGCCACTCCCGAATCTCGAGGCCCCTCCTGGCCCCTCCCTCCGCCTCCCTCCCCTTCTTCCCCTCACTTTCCCTCCCACCTCCTCCTATTCATGAATGGCCTTCACCGACCCTCCTAGCCCGTCACGGCTCATCCCGGCCCCTCTCTGCCCTCCAGTTCCCCTCCCGCCCCCTCCTATCCCTGAATGACCCTCTCGCTCCTCCCGGCCTCTCCCTCCCCGCCCTGCCCGTCCCGGTTTCCACCACTTCTGGCCCTCTCCCGGTCCCTCCCAGCCACCCCCACCCTCTTCCCGGTCACTACTGTCTTCTCCGTACCCCCTCCTTGGCCCCCTCGGCTTCACCCTACCTACCCCTGCTGCCCCTCTCCTCCTCCCAGGCTCTCCCGGTTCCTCCAAATTCCTTCCCTGCCTTTCACCCTTCTGCCTCTCGCTTCCTTCCCCTTCCCCGCACGGTCCACCCCTGTTAACCCCTCCCGACCGCGGCCTCTACGTCCCCCTTGCTTGATTAGCCCTAGCGGTGACGACCCCAAATTAAAATTCCTCGCTCACCGATGATTGCAAGGGCCGGCGATCGATTTTGCTCTTTGAAAACAATATTTCAGCCCTCCGCCTGCCGCCTCTCCGGTCAGGAAGCTCTTTGGGCCCCGTTCATCCAACTCTCCCCGCCCCACCCACCGCGCGCGTCACCCCGCCAGCCGCACAGTGTTGTCTGCTCTCGCTGCCTTCACGCCGACCCTTCCATCGGGCGGGTTTCCTTTCTTACGGGTGCCAACGATAAATCGTTAGTTTCAAAATATCGGGATGCGGTGAATGCGGGGCAAACCGTTACATAACCGTCCGTTGCTTTGTGTCACATGTGGTCATGATGAAAGGTGGGAGATATTGTTTGGAAAATGTTGTTGAGTACCATTGTTCTAGGTAGGATAGTACGGATGTTATCATTTATTCAAAATGTATTAATGTTTAAAAAACAAAACTTCAAACACTCGTGATGTATTAGTAACTTTGCATATATAGACACATTTCCATTATTAAAACTATGAATAATATGTAAACAGAAAATGAAAAAAATAAATTATTGGATCATAAAACGCAATACTAGGTTAGCACAATATCACTCGCGTGTATCAATTCGAACGTTTAACTGATACCTCCGTTAAGTGCAAAATAGTAGTCACACAGCTGTAAGTGCTAACACTTTTAGAAATTATAAACATGATATTCATTTGTAATATTAATGCACTTCATCCGATAATGCAATTAAATATTAATATATTGCATCTCTTAAATAAAAATCACTTGTTTATTAAAATCTAATGGTGTACAACAGAACGCACAATTTTTCATATGATTTGTAATGATTATGTAAAACTAGCGTACCCGTGCGAGAACTCTCGCCTATTAAATTGCACCCCCTTCCCTATCTTTCCTTTTCCATATTCAGACGGAAAGTTGTTAACGAAACGTGTTAATTTGTTTAAAAAATTTATAATGATAACTTTCAATCTATTTATAGAATATGAAATAAAATGAAAAACAATGAAATTGATGTCTGAAAAGAAATTTTGAATAAATTCAGTAGTATAGGCAATCGGTCTTGGAAAAATTCACTACACTTCCTTGGAAACATTATGTGAAGTAATTATACGGTCTTCCTTGACAGATTTTCGCTTTCCTTGATAGCCACGTAGACTTTTTCTGATAGATTTTACTCTTGAGAAAGCTACGTTAAGTTGGCCATGTGAAAATACAGCATCGGGCAAGTACTACTCTACTCTTTAGAATATTATTTAATTTTATTACCGAATTGAGAGGAACACCCGTGCAATTCAGTCACCTAGAATATCAAGAAATTAGCTTAATTTCATTTACAGCTGCAGATTCTGCACGTCTCCGAATAGGTGAGGTTGTATCGAGAAGCGCCGGACCAACAAAATGTAATAAAATGTCCCAGAAGCTCTCATTCTATAGATTATGTTGCGAAGAATGTTTCTTTGAGGCCTTTGGCCCCACAAATACAAAAGTTTAGTATCTTTGGTTAGGAATTATTAAACTAAATAGATTTTTAAAGTTCTGCCAGAGTGTTGCAAGTTGCATTTGACATAAATATTGAGATGCCTTTTTTTCACCAAACCTTTCATATTTTTAAAGTCAAAGTCCAATTCGCCATGTCCCAGTAAAATTCTCTTTTTTTAGAGACCTCATTTTTAAAGATTCGTGGCATGCGACAGCCGCAAAATGCATCTATACTGCTGAAATAACACAAGAGAGGATTTTATATAATATAAACAAAAAACATGAGGTGATGAAGCAGCATCTGGACTATCGTATGATGGAACAACTGTAATTTTGCCTTTGTTGTCTAAGAAATAATTCCATCTAGCATTAATGAACCAAAGCAGTCTGATTCCTGCAATGTTTTGCATTTTTCCTTAGCACACTTCAAAATATTCTTCTCTGTTTGCTCTTGCTGTGGGGTGATCTTACACACTGAGTACATTTTTTAACTGTTCGTAGCTGTGGAGAGATAACATATCACGAGTTCATTAAAAAATTGTATGTGTGAGGGGAAATAGGAAACAAAATACTGCAGAAAGCAGACAAATCAGTACTGTATCTGTAACACTGTTCTTCAATGACTGACTTTTACTGACATGCTTAAAATAGCATCATTAAATGTACCAAGAGAAAAGTCTTCATAGTTTTCGTGCAAACGATTCGACTTGTTTTCTGTAAATATTCTTGCAAATGCAATATTATGACTGAACACGCTGACTTGAAAAGTTGACCGAATCACTACTGATAACATTACTGGCACAAGTGAAACATACCAATTCGGTTAATTTCGGGATTACTATGCACTTCTTCACTATTATACGAGAGCAGGATATCGCTTGCCTTGACATGACCCATTTCACTTCCATTCGGTGCGCTGGGATGTTATCGTTCACCGGAGAGGAATCGTTTTATTAATTTTTTTTATTACCAGACCTACAAAAGATAATCTTCACCGTTCAGAATCGTCTATTCTTTGCCAATATTGTTTCTTTCTTCTTTTTCCGACGAATAACGTCAAAAGATGTAAAAGCTTTCTCTGTCAATTATAGTTTGACTTAGTTCAAGGCCTCCTGCGCCAAGGCTTGTGATAGAGGTGGTATTGGTAATTTCGGTGAGCGCCGTACCAGAAAAATGTAATAGAATGTCTAGTAAAATATATTTTTGTAGATTCTAATGCGAGGAATAATTCTTTGAGGCCTCTTGCCTCAAAATATCAAGTTTTAAAGCCCTAAAATGCATAGTTTAGAAGTTATTAAACTATATACATTTTGACAATGGGGTCATGTGCTGCGGGTTGCATTTAAAACGAATATTTAGATGCGTTTTTTTCAACACATCCTTCTAATTTTTAAAGTCAAAGTGCAATTCGTTACGTCTCCATGAAATTTTCTTTCTTTTGAGACCTCATTCATAACGAGTGGTTGCGTGTGAGAGCCGCAACGGAAAGATATACTACTGAAATAATACAGCAGACGATGACTAGCGACTCGGACCAAAAAATATGCTATAGAAAAAATCCCTTATGCAAAAAATAAATGAAGTTATCTCTCGCTGTGATTCACGTCTCATTTTAAGGACATTTTTTCTCTCTTTCTTCCCTTCCCTCCACCCCCACTGATTCCCAGTTTCGCCACATCGCGACGTGGCGTCCTCGCACCACTGCCACATCTAAAAGACCGCCATTCGCTTCATTCGGGTCAGCGGTTTTTCGCTGCACACTTACGGGAGTAATGACCTTAGCAGTCGACGCGCCCTTTATCAGTAATCAGTCAGTCAATCCTTTCCCACTTTGGTGAATTATAAAGTGTTGATCAGTTTCTGAAAAGAAACACTGACAACTTTTTTCAGTTCCCTGTATGCAAACTATCGTATATCAGGTCAATACATGTTTAGTTCTTCAACAATTCATACATGAACACCATTTCAACAATTGAACATCACCTGGACTCAATTTCAACAATGTACTCTTACAATCAACATTGTAAACTTACAACACAAAGTCGATACGTATATAAAATATTACACACAATTACAGTTATTATTACGTAGAGTTTGTCCCGGCTGAGGCGGTGCCCCACTAGTGGTATATACCTAGTTGGGGAAAACTCTGCTAGAAGACGGTAGGTCAGCATTCAGCGGGATCTCACTATCCAGCGGGGAAAGATCACCACCACCACCATCATCATCTTCCGAGCAAAAGCGTGCACTACACTTATGGGACCTTAGCAGTTGACGTGACCGGAGTCACTATTTTGTAATCAACACAAAATCGCTAATCAATCAACACAAAACCGATATTTAAATAAAATATCAATACTTACTCGGCTTATTATCTCCTATTTCCTCTCTTCATTTGTTCTGTTTTCCTCTCCCACCTCCGTTTTACGTCTGTATATTTTCCCTCCCTTCCAACCCCTCATCACCACACCGCTGCTTTGCCCCACTGGTTTGCCACGTTGTCGCGCTGAACCACGCCGCGCCGCTGCCACGTGAAAAAGGACCGCCATCAGCCTTATTTGGGTCAGCGTTTTGTCGCTGCTGCACTCACGGCACTAATGACCTTAGCAGTTGACGCGCCCGAAATCACTAGTCGATCAATCCTTCCCACTCACTGTCAAGGAATTATAAAGCGTAGTTCATTTTCTGACAATAAACACGATTGATTAGTGATTCCGGGCGCTTCAACTGCTGAAGTCATTAGTCCCGTATTTCGACAGCTCGATATGTTTGATTCATCTTGAACAACTCGTACATCACCCGGACACTATTTCAACAATGTGCTCTTACAATAAACATATCACATAAAACCAACATTTAAATCAAAACATATCAACACTTACACGCCTC
This sequence comes from Acheta domesticus, assembly GCA_031308135.1. Taxonomy (NCBI): domain Eukaryota; kingdom Metazoa; phylum Arthropoda; class Insecta; order Orthoptera; family Gryllidae; genus Acheta; species Acheta domesticus. Next base: position 4,314,716 of record JAHLJT010002630.1, read on the forward strand.
ATCATTTTCTTCATCTCCCATTTCCTCTCTTTATCTACCCCCTTTCCCTCTCCCCAGCCCACTTTAGCCCAATCCTTTTCCTTCCCTCCCCCCACCTCCCACTGATTCCCAGTTTCGCCACGTCGTCGCGCTGCTGCCGCATGAAAAAGGGCCGCCATTAGCTTTATTTGGGTCAGCCTTCTGTCGCTGCTGCACTTACGGGACTAATGACCTTAGCAGTTGACGTAGTCAGTCAATCCTTCCCACTCACTGTCAAGGAATTATAAAGCGTAGTTCATTTTCTGACAATAAACACGATTGATTAGTGATTCCGGGCGCGTCAACTGCTGAAGTCATTAGTCCCGTATTTCGACAGCTCGATATATGTTTGATTCATCTTGAACAACTCGTACATCACCCGGACACTATTCCAACAATGTGCTCTTACAATAAACATATCACATAAAACCAACATTTAAATCAAAACATATCAACACTTACACGCCTCATCATTTTCTTCATCTCCCATTTCCTCTCTTTATCTACCCCCTTTCCCTCTCCCCAGCCCAATTTAGCCCAATCCTTTTCCTTCCCTCCCCCCACCTCCCACTGATTCCCAGTTTCGCCACGTCGTCGCGCTGCTGCCGCATGAAAAAGGGCCGCCATTAGCTTTATTTGGGTCAGCCTTCTGTCGCTGCTGCACTTACGGGACTAATGACCTTAGCAGTTGACGTAGTCAGTCAATCCTTCCCACTCACTGTCAAGGAATTATAAAGCGTAGTTCATTTTCTGACAATAAACACGATTGATTAGTGATTCGGGGCGCGTCAACTGCTTTAGTCATTATTCCGGTAATTCGACAGCTCGATATATGTTTGATTCATCTTCAACAACTCGTACATCACTCGGACATCACTTCAACAATGTGCTTTTACAATAAACATATCACAAAAAACCAACATTTAAATCAAAACATATCAACACACCCGCCTCATCATTTTCTTCATCTCCCATTTCCTCTCTCTATCTGCCCCCTTTCCCTCTCCCCAGCCCACTTTAGCCCAATCCTTTTCCTTCCCTCCCCTACCTCCCACTGATTCCCAGTTTCGCCACGTCGTCGCGCTGCTGCCGCATGAAAAAGGGCCGCCATTAGCTTTATTTGGGTCAGCGTTTTGTCGCCGCTCTTTTCCATTACGCGCCGCCATTATTGTATCTATCGCCGGATGTAATGGAAGGAGTTCGTTATTGAACGTGGCTTCGCGCCCTTTGCATTACGTTAATTGTCGTAATAATAAAATGATTTACGCGGCGCGGTCCTGCCCCTCCCCCTGGGGGCCTCTTGGCCAGATGGCGCGGCGAACGCCTCGCGGAACGTTTGCTCTTTGCGAGTGAGAGGGCCTGCGTTGGAAGGACGGGTTTTGCCATTCCGTTTTTTTACTGACGTGAATATCGCGCACTGAATTGTTCTGTAAGAGAAGAAACTGTCATTTTAACGCAGACTCAAAACCACTGAGGTTAGAAATACGAAATTTGGAATATTTGTTTGTTTATATTGTGATAAAATAATGAATGATTTTACCTTTAATTTGCTAGCTCAGTTCTTTGGTTCTCATGCTCTCTATACAGAGAAGCCTGGAAGTCTGAAATTATTTATATTCCGAAAGAATTACATACAACGTGGCACAACAATAATTGTGTTTATTAAAAATTGAACTTGGGATTAACAATATAAATTCTCTTGATTGATTGAATGCATTAGGTTCACGGTACCGAATTGTCTGGCGTTGTGAAATGATGGCCCCGCAGTTCGTAGCCCCTTGACTTCCGCGCCGAAAATCCGTCTTCGCGCCGGTCGTCGCCGAAGTCGTCTGCTTCTTTCTTGCTGACTCACTTCTTGCGCTATCGTTCCACAATCTATCCTCCCTATTCACGTCGAAGTCCTACTTAAATAATACAGATTACATTCGCTCCGCTACCAACGTGATGCCAGTCAACCACCAACTCCCTCTAGTCCAGCGCCCCCTTCTAGCCCTTCAACAAGCTTCGTTGCCTAGTAAGCGCGACCGTCCAGATTAAAGCGCGCCGTTTGTTTTGTAATATTTTGTATATTACAGTTCCGTCCGTCCAGATTAAGGCGCGGCGTTTGTTCTGTAATATTTTGTATATTACAATATGTAGTGACCTGACACTTGAATTGATTGATTGATTGATTGATTGTTTCGTGTCTCCGGGTTCGTTAACTGCTGCGGTCATTTGTCACGTACGTTTTTTATCACGAGTGGTGTGTATCACTCAGTCCCTGCTGGATGATGGAATCCGAAGTCGAGCTATACGTCGACTTGTGGGGTTTTCCATCCACCCATCTCCCACCAGCGGGGCACCGCCCCAGCCGGGACAAGCTCCAAGCCCGCGACTGGTCTCCGAACATTTGTGGTAGTGTAGTGCATGTTAGTGTGTGTGTGTGTGTGTGTGTGTGTAAGGGGTGAGGATATGACAAGAAAGAGGAAGGAAAGATCGCGCACAATCTGTGGCCAGTTTGTTAGGATACCTATCTGACTTTCGGCTGGTATTTGTTGGAGAAATCACGGAAAACTACCGATCGGAGTAGCCGGTCGGTAGGATTCTCCTCCAGACAGCGACTGAATTCGACCAAGCTCTATAGCTAGTGTCGAGAAACCAGGCACGGTTCTCGAGCTTTCGGACTTGCCGGTCAGAGTCACTGCAGAAACATCAGTTGATGTTTTGAGCCACCTAAGGCGGTCCTGGTCCGTCCATCCACGATGTGGGCTGAAATTGCTGCCAATTTTCTATAACAGTATAACAGTATAAATCCTCTAGTTTATGGAAGATTAATTCAATGTTAAGACACAATGTACATACTACACAGTGAAGTAAATGTTTGATATAATTTTTATACTTGAGCTTCGAATAAAACAAAATCTGTTCCAAATCTATTGTGAATATTTCAAGGTGTAGAGAAAGTATAGTCTTCTACTCGCGCCTATTGGCTATTTTGATGTCAATGCAGTGCCTCTGACCGGGAGGTCCTGAGTTCCAGTCCTGACGGTGGCAGGGCTTTTCGACACCAGCTTGTCAGTTAGGTTAAATTCAGTTGCTGGTTGGAGGAGAATTCTAACGGCCGGCTGCTCTGATATGTAGGTTTCCGTGGTTTCTCCAATTAACACCAAGCGAATGCCGGAGCAGTACCCTAACAAACAGGCCACGGACCGCGCGCGATCTTTCCTTCCCTTGACCCATCCTTCCCCTCTCACACTTATACTTGCTTGCAGTACACTATGAGTACCACAAATGCTGGGAGACCGGGTAGTAGAGCTTGTCTCGGCTAGAGCAGTGCCGCGCTGGTGAGAGAGACGTGGTTGGGGAAAACCCCGCTAAGTCGGCCCGCTAGGTCGCCAACCAGCGCGGCAAAATCACTTCCACCTCCCGACCAAAACAAGCATTACACTTACAGGACTAATGACCTGAGCAGTTGACGCGCCCAGAATCACTAGTAATCAATTAATCATCAATGCATCCCATCAGGACATAAAGGTAACCGGTTGTTGGCTAGATAAAAACCCTAAAAAAATCTATTTGATTCAGGGCTGGGTACTAATTTCCTATCCAGCACTTGCAGGTTTTTGTGTCGATGTCTTTTTATAAATTGTCAAGAACCGTAAATGAAATACAACTCTAACGAAAGTAATGTCCTAGCATTTTTAATTACAGCTGATAATACGCCATCATTGACGATGAAATATGTGAAGTGAGGGAATACATTTTATCTTCTCATTACTTCTTCTGAACAAGGCAACTAAATGAATTTTACATATAATTAAACGTTGCTTAATTTATTACCTGTAACCTTATATATGTTCCACTCGCTGATGGGTATTGTTACCGTATTTCTTGATGAATGATCGATCACATCAAATTAGTGTCACATCGATCACAGAAAATGCTTTTAAATGTACACCAAAAATAAGATATAGCAATAATTACTTTGACAGTTGGTGAAAGTCACGAGGTTGCATGTAGTATGCTATAACCTCAAAATAGACTACTGTGCTTTGAAGTCCTAAACCTTTACGGCCATTTTCATAGACATCGCTTTAGTATGGTGATAGTCATTTTTACTTTAAAAGGGACTATTAACCACGTAAGTCCGGTCTTGTTCATGAACGCTCTTTCCGGATGAACTATCATAGTCCGGTTCACTCGCTAGGTACAGCGTTGCCAAGGGCAGAAACAAGTAGAGCGCAATAGCGAGAGGTTAATGTGACATTCTTTGGAGGTCGAGGTTTTCAATGGAATCCAAAATAAATCTCCTCGCTTCTTTACTTATGTGCTTGCGCTCATTGTGTTTATTTATTTAACGTGAGAAACAGTTAAAACTATGAGATGTACGGTACTATGGGGATAAGTATATTCTGTGCAAATTTTCTTCAATTACGAGATCTGAATTCTAACCATGCATATGATGAATTATGAATGCAGGTGATTACTACAGTTTTTGACAGGAATTGACAAGAAAGTATTAAGTATTCATTCTTGAGTAATAAAAAAATATTTTGCAGAGGCAAATAAGCTACATTTATGGGCTATTACCCCTTATCATTCCTTTCGTGAAGTAGACGCGAGAACGTAGAGACCGATAATGAATACTTTCATTTTCCACTGAACTATACAAAAGTGCAGAAATAGTGAAGCTTCAATATGCCCAGAAGCAAAACAAAGGGCCATCTTAGCATTGGCTGAAAGGAGTAGGGAAAATGGGAGAAAAATCTGTTCGAGACGGGTGTAATTCGTTTCCTCGTGTGACAGACTTTTTCGATATGGAAAATCAATGCCCAGATAATTGTCTGGCCCTTTGAAGAGAAAGAGAGCCGTTTTCATTTGGTAATTGCCAATATATTAAAATAATCTATAAGAAAATAATTGAAAAAATAAGTAATCGTATAATTGAAAATTAAAAGAGGGACAGCGGCTGACCAGGCACGACAATTTCGTGCCTCAATGGGGATTTTATGCGCTTTCGCAGGTCAATACGGCTCAATTGTACACTCACAATCGTATTAAAAGCAAATGAAAAGAGCAGTGGAAGCGAATGAAGTCGGAAGCCATAATGCATGTAAGGCAGGTTTGTTTATTTTTATATAATGTTTGTTAAAGGAAACTACTGAACAGTTCTTCAGCTATTCAGCCTTTCGGGAAACTTTATGGTCTCCTCTGGAAGCCTACCTTGTATAGCTCCAACAACTTTTCGCACGATAAACTCCCAGACGCTTAACCGATATTATGTAGGTCAGCCAAATCATTTTGGAAACAGCTTCGTGCGATGAACCCAAGAGTCAAGAATACACGAATTTCCAAAGAAATTGGTAGACCATGATTGTAATTATGAGATAGCTAATAATTATTAGTTATCTCTCGGAGGAGAGGGCGCGAAAGTTCTACTAAATTCCCGGCAATTTCTTTACAAAATTATATTTTATTTTTAATAATCATCAATTTTTCAAACGGCAAATACTTTCTCGCATTATTGGAAACAGTTAAGTAACATTGTAAAATTCCACTTGATGTCCTTGCCTGTAACTTGAAATGTCCAATTGGATCAATTCAAAGGTAGTGCCGGTTGTGAATAACTGCATTTATTTCGAAAGGAGCAGCAGTCATTTCTCACTTTAAAAAATGAAACAAACATGAATGTATTTAACTGTTACAGTATTTGCAGTACATAATACAGGAATAAAAGAATAATTTCACTCAAGCTTGTCTTTTATTACATCGAAGTGAGTTTTCAATTTTTGAAAACCATAATGAGCAGTCATAACGTTTTAAGGACAGACGTATGCTTGTTAGCTCTAACTTAAAACTATTATCTTCCGTAAATTTAATTAATTTCTTAAGAATATTATCTACAACATGGGATTATCACGTCAATGTCAAAAATTCTAAGAATTTCCATTTTGCGAACTGACAGCTCGGAAAATTCGAATTTGCAATTCCAATTTATTTTTGTAATTCCCGAAAATATTATATAGGGGAGGAAGGGTTGAGACGGGGCGGAGGGGGGCGGAGGCGGGGCGGAGGCGGGGCGGAGGCGGGGCGGAGGCGGGGCGGAGACGAGGCGGAGGCGGGGTGAAGGCGGGGCGGAGGCGGGGTGAAGGCGGGGCGGAGGCGGGACGGAGGCGGGGCGGAGGCGGGGGGGAGGCGGGGCGGAGGCGGGGCGGAGGCGGGGCGGAGGCGGGGCGGAGGCGGGGCGGAGGCGGGGCGGAGGCGGGGCGGAGGCGGGGCGGAGGCGGGGCGGAGGCGGGGCGGAGGCGCGGCGGAGGCGGGGAGGAGGCTGGGCGGAGGCGGGGGTTGGCGGGGGGAGGCGGGTCGGAGGCTGGTCGGAGTCGGGGTGGAGGCGGGGCGGAGACGGGGCGGAGGCGGGGCGGAGGCGAAGTGGAGTCAGAGGGGCGGTATCAAGGCCGCAGGCGACGAAGCGGAATAGGAAATATCCCGCACTCGCACTTAGCGCTTTAGGTCCAAGCCGTTTCAATTGTAAAACACATCGTTTCGCCCGCAATACACTAGGTCAGTTAACTTTGGCCCATCGATCCACGCACGCAGTTACTGAAGTTTATTGCCTCCTCCCCTCCCGGGCGCAGCCTCGCCGAAGCAAAGAGCGAGGAAAAAAAGAACATACGGCCGCTTGGAGCTGCCAGCCAGCGCTCCCCCTCTGCGGAAGGACATCATTTGGCGCGTCACATCGGTTCGACTTCGCGTTAACACGAAATATCCTCCCGACCCCGCCTGTCCGCTCCTCCCCTCCCCTCTCCCCCTCCTCCCCTCCACCCCTCTTTCGCTCGGCCTCTCGGGCTGGAAGGGGCGCGGCGAGGCAGGGGGTAAGGAGAGCGGGATAGAGTCGGTGTCGAGTGCAGTGGAGGCGGCGTGGAATGCGTTCGGTGCACGGTAGGGCGGTGGCGGGTTTGATTGATTGTTAGTGATTCCTGGAGCGTCAACTGCTAAGGTCATTAGTCTCGGAAGTGTACTGCATGTTTTACCCCTGGGGATGGCGGCGATCTTTCCCTTCTGGATGGTGAGATCCGGCAAGGACCTACCGTCAGCTAGCGGGATTTTCTCGAATCAGACATCTCCCACCAGCGAGGCACCGCACCAGGCGGGGCAAGCTCTAAGCTCCCGACCGGTGTCCCTAGATATGTGTAGTGTATGTTAGTGTGTGTGTGTGTGTGTACGTGAGAGGTGAGAATAGGTAAAGGAAGAAAAAGGTAAGATCGCGCTCGGTCTGTGGCCCGTTTGTTACGGTACTGCTCCGGGATTCGCTTAGTATTGATCGGAGAAACCACGGAATACTATCGAGGCTTTAATGGATGTAATTGCGGGGCTAGGCGAGGGTGGTGGCGGGAGAGGCGTGGTATAGTGAGGGCAAGGATGATAAGTAGTGGGTGTGGTGCGTGGCTGGGCGGGGGCAGGTAATGGAAGAGGTAAATGGGAAAATATGGTGGCGGGGACGAGAATGGGACACTTCTGGCGGGGTATTTGGCCAGGTGCAGCGTGGAGGGGGGATCGTTACGGGAGCAACGTGAGGCAGTGGTGTGTTTAGAGGGAACTGCGGTTGTGAGGCAGCTCAAGTGTAGTAGCAGGGGCAAGTGTAGGGACGGGGACGAGGTGCGGGGACGAGGAGCGGGGACGAGGAGCGGGGACGAGGAGCGGGGACGAGGAGCGGGGACGATGATCGGGAACGAGGAGCGGGGACGAGGAGCGAGGACGAGGAGTGGGGACGGGGGGCGGGGACGAGGAGCGGGGACGAAGAGCGGGGACGAGGAGCGGGAACGAGGAGTGGGGACGATGAGCGGGAACGAGAAGTGGGGACGATGAGCGGGGACGATGAGCGAGGACGATGAGCGGGGACGAGGAGCGGGGACGACGATCGGGGACGAGGAGCAGGGACGAGGAGCAGGGCGGGGAGCAGGGACGAGGAGCGGGGACGAGGAGCGGGGACGGGGAACAGGGACGAGGAGCTTTGACGAAGAGCGGGGACGAGGTTAGGAGGTCGCGAAACGGATAGCGGGTAGTCGGGAGGCAGGGCGGTCAGGGCATGCGGGGACGGCACGGGAGGAGGGCGTGTTGCGGGGCTGGGACAGGGCAAGTAGAACAGGAAATATCCCGCGCCCGCGTCGCCCATTTGCATGTGCGCCCGCCCGCCCGGCAGGCTGCGGAGCTGCGCCTGCAAGGCGAGTGATATATTCTTGATCCGGTGCCAGCGCCGGCCGCTCCCTGCTACTGTGCGGTTGGACAAAGTTGTACCACTGATGATTCAATGTTGCGTAATTCGAAGAAACACATATTCCCCTCTATTTTTCTATTTAAATTTTTGAATTTATGTTTTGCATGTATGTTTAGCATTTATATTTTGGGTGGAGGGCTGCAGGCGGAAGACTGCAAGCAGTACTGCTTGGTACTGTAAAGGGAAATACGTCATGTTTGCATCATGTCTCTCTTACCTCGCAATCGTGGGAATTAAACCAGGCCCATGCATGGGGGACACCGTGAGCTAGCCGGCAAAGTCGGACAGTTATGCCAATTACATACAGTAAGATTGCAGTAGTTAGTAAGAGCCGATTGAAATCATCAAAGTAGTAAATACCAATTTTTATTATAAATTAAATGATGGGATGATTAACCTTCAATTACTCGCGTCTCTTTCTGACACGTAATAACTCGCCCGGCGCACTGAGTGCGCCAACAAAGAAACGATTGTTTATCCAATAACAAAAACAAGAATTGCGGTAAATTAGTGTTATTTGTTAAAAAATGATAACTTATTGTTTAAAATAATATTTATTGGTCATTATAAGGTATATAAGAAATTTACACTACGAAATATATTGTATGCCTCTAATAAGGCATACAGTTGCATAAGGCTTATTGTAAAATTTTAGGTCACGGAACGCGCCCAAAATTAATTATTAATTCAATAGAAATACTTATATATTTATGATATAATAATTATAAATCCCTTAATAACTATAACACTGGTAGCACTGAAACTCCGAAAATATTAAAATAATAGAAAATAAAAAATGAGAGCAATCTACTTTCTTGTATTTACTAATAATTTTATTACATTCGTGGCAATGATACAATGAAATGAACAATTATTTAATTTTGAGCTTACGAAAGTTTGTGAAACTAAAAATCCAATCCAAAAAAAATGCCAAGTGTTGGTCTTCTGCTTTTTGTTTGTTTGTTTGTTTTCCTCCTTAGTTCTTGAGGTAACGGAACGCCGTTTCATTGCATTCTGCCAGAAATATATATATATATATATATATATATATATATATATATATATATATATATATATATATATATATATATATATAGGGTGAGTCACGTAACTTTAGCACCTCCTGTAACTTTTGAACGGTTGAAGATATTGCAATGCAGTTTTCACGGAAGTGAATGAGGGAATGGGGCTAATTGATATGTGTATTGATTTCTCTTTTATCACTTTTATTTTACGAGATATTTGAGGTAACTTTGTTTTTTCAAATGGGACTATACATATTTTTTCAGTCTATCATGACAAGCGTAAAAAGACGAATCCAAAGATATAAATATTGTCATATGTTAGATAAGCATTTTTTTGAGTAATTGTGATTTTTTGCGACTAGTGTTTAACGGATATTTTCATTGTAACTGTCAGCCCCACAATGTCACGCAGCGCTCCCCCAGCAAACGCGGGGTCGGGGAAGGAAAGGGATTTAAGTACTTGAGGATACGAAAAATATTCACAAAACTGTTGCACTTTTTCCTGAACTCTCCTTTTCATCTTAATCCATTTTCAGTAATTTGGGTTTCTTAGGGATTGAAAATACGGATTTGTCTTAAGTAGTATTTATTGAAATAAGATTATTTCTATCCCTAAGTTATTATTATATTCGTATTAACATTGAAATTGTTTGCTCAAAATATACAATATATTTTTGTACAGTTTTAATTATTTATTCTTATTGTGCTTTGTTTCAAGATCCCATTACTACGTATCTTATGAAATCCCACTAAATGGAGTTGAAGTTATAAACAATTTTATTACAATACAAACTTATGATAAATCCTTATTTTCCATCCTTTAATTCCTTCATTCAAAGAAAGACGAAACTGTGAAAATGCAGAAGGATGGAAAGCACAGTTCAGGAAAAAACTGCAATGGTTTTGTGAATACTTGGAATACTATGTTTCGTATTTTCAAATAAGATCCCTCCCCTTCCCTTCCCTTCGCCGGGCGCACGTGTGCTGGTGGAGCGCTGCATGACCTTGTGTGGTGGACTATTCAAAACGTCCGTTAAACCCCGGTCGCAAAAATCAAAATTAATCAAAAAAATCCTTATCTAACATATGACAATATGTACATCATTGGATTCGTCTTTTACGCTCGTCATGGTGGACTGAAAAAATATGTATAGTTCCATTTAAAAAAACAAAGTTACCTAAAAAATCTCGTAAAATACAAGTGATAAAATAGAAATTAATGCACGTATCAATTAGCCCCTTTCACGAAAGTGCATGAGGGAAAGGGGCTAATTGATACGTGCATTAATTTCTATTTTATCACTTGTATTTTACGAGATTTTTTAGGTAACTTTGTTTTTTCAAATGGAACTACATATATTTTTTCAGTCCACCATGACGAGCGTAAAAAGACGAATCCAATGATGTACATATTGTCATATGTTAAATAAGCATTTTTTTGATTAATTTTGATTTTTGCGACTGGGGTTTAACGGACATTTTGAATAGTCCACCACACAAGGTCACGCAGCGCTCCACCAGCAACGCGCGCCCGGGCAAGGGAAGGGAGATTTGAAGATACGAAACATATTCCAAATATTCACAAAACCATTGCAGTTTTTTCCTGAAATGTGCTTTCCATCCTTCCGCATTTTCAGATTTTCGACTTTCTTTGATTGAAGGAATTAAAGGATGGAAAACAAGGATTTGTCATAAGTTTGTATCGTAATAAAATTGTTTTTTAACTTCAACTCCATTTAATGGGGTTTCATAAGATACGTATTAATGGGATCTTAAAACAAAGCACAATAAGAATAAATAATTAAAACTGTACAAAAAATATTGCGTATTTTGAGCAATTTCAATGTTAATAAGAATATAATAATAACTTCGGGATAGAAATAATCTTATTTCAATAAATACTACTTAAGACAAATCCGTATTTTCAATCCCTAAGAAACACAAAATATCTGAAAATGGATCAGGATGGAAAGGAGAGTTCAGGAAAAAATGCAACAGTTTTGTGAATATTTTTCGTATCCTCAAGTACTAAAATCCCTTCCCTTTCCCGATCCCGCGTTTGCTGGGGGAGCGCTGCGTGACCTTGTGGGGCTGACAGTTACAATGAAAATATCCATTAAACACTAGTCGCAAAAAAATCACAATTACTCAAAAAAATGCTTATCTAACATATGACAATATTTATATCTTTGGATTTGTCTTTTTACGCTTGTCATGATAGACTGAAAAAATATGTATAATCCAATTTGAAAAAACAAAGTTACCTCAAATATCTCGTAAAATACAAGTGATAAAAGAGAAATCAATACACATATCAATTAGCCCCATTCCCTCATTCACTTCCGTGAAAACTGCATTGCAATATCTTTAACCGTTCAAAAGTTACAGGAGGTGCTAAATTTACGTGACTCACCCTGTATATTGGCTTCATTTAAAATGTTTTATATTTAAGTAGAATGTGCAAGTATTTTTTCAGTCAAAATCAACAGGCATTGCACTATTATTTTCAGATGATTTTACGTATTATGTTACTGTAAATATGAACGAGTGATTATAAAAATATATATCAATATTTTACACAATATATTTTATCCTAATTTCTTGCCATCATATGTAATAATTGATTTCTCCAACGTCTACATTGAAAAGAAATGATTCTTTATGTATTTACACTATTACTCGCGCGGCGCACACTGTGTGCCGAACGCGTTTTAGACAGAATTCAGCTAGCTTACTCCCACGATTTTCAACGGAGCAGTTGAAACACGAATTCAATCTGTTAAAGAAACTCAGAAGAAAGGTTAGCGGAGGAGATAATGTAATAAGGTATTGTCGTCAGGAACCAAAATAATGCTACTGACGCACTCAGTGCGCCAACGCGAGTAATTGAAGGTTAAGAAACTTAGAAAAACTAAAATAGGACATGCTTCAGAAGATTTGAAAAATAAAGAAAGCAGAGATTTGAGTTTATAAACGTCTAAACTTTACTCAGGTTTTCGAGAATTTTAATTCATCATTTCTAATTTAAATTATTATCAAAAACGTTTGTTCCCTTTGTACTTTGAAAGGTTATGTTATCATATTTTAAAGAATAGTTTGTCTAGATTTAAAAGAAATTAACATATTTCAAGTGTTTTAAAGTATTGCTAATTGCTGAAAAAAGAATCCTACAGTTCTTAGGAGGAGATGCACGATTGTCATTTAAGAGACCAATGTTTGTAAACCGTCTTTTGTGTCCTTCAAATAATGCCTCATTTAGAGTACGGAGAAATCTGAGTATTCAAATAAAGTGAAATTATATTGGATACCGATACTTCGATAAAATATGATTGTGAAGAAAGTAGACCATTCACCGACATAAGTTTAATTAGAAGTAAGCCTCGAGACAAAATGTATTATATAATCACTTCGAAGCGAAAAGAGTTCCGTTAACTATATGAGAATAATATGATCCTAGTCATGAAAGCGGAGATCCTTCTCAACTATTTTTTTTACTTTCTCGCTACTCAGTAGAGAGAAAGTTATGTAATGCTGCCCGAGAAAACGGCGAATTTACTGTAAAAAAACTCCCTGATAACTAAAACGTGTATAAATTCATTTGATAAATTTCAAAAAATCCTCCAATACGTTGTGTAGCCAGAATCTATGTCTTGTGACAGCCAAAACGCTGTCCATCTGTCTGTTCCTCTATCTGTCTGTCTGACGGTCTATCTGTCTGTCTATCCGTCTATCTGTCTGTCTGTTCGACCGTCCGTCCGTCCGTCTGTCCGTCTGTCAACAACGCTAACGGCTAAACGGTTCAGACGATTTTCTCCAAAATTGATATTCCTCAATCAATTTGGCTGGTGTCACGGCCCCTTGAATTCGAAACCTAAGTTTTAATTTTTGGGGGTACTTTACTTGAATCCCCTGAGACATTTTCCCAATTTTCAAAAAAATGGCTCCATCGTTTTTTTAAAAATTGGTGCAGTTCTCATGTTCGTTAAAAAAACTGAGAAAATTGTTCATTGAATTTTTTCGGGAGTCGTCCTACGACTAAAATATTAAAGATAGAATTTTTCCCTTGAATGAAATCTGTTTCTTAAAGATGGATTTTGAAATAAAGTCATGCATTATTTTTCGCAAATTTGAGTACTTTTCGCGTAATTTTGCGTGAAAATACGGGCGAGAAATTACGTGCTGTTTTGGCCCCACTAGTTTATATAAGTTTGAAAGCTCATCACATTGGCTGACATTGAGTTTGAGGAGGGTAATTGATTGTACCATCAAAAGGTATAGAACAGAGAAAATATTACCATGTAAAATGAATATCAAAGTTGAAAATATGTTTTTAATGAAAACATAAGGATGGTCTGTAAATGTAACTTGTGGGTTCTAGGTTGGAGTCTCTACAGTGACGTAAATAGCTGAATAGAAGCCTTCAGCTGTTTTGTTGAGATTGCAAGAGGATCATTGCTAGGTTTCTTGTGAGGTTTCATTCTTCCCAGTGAGGAGTGCACTACAACCTGTCCACAGAACTAATGAGTAGAAACCGTATTTTTATGTAATTACATATTTTTCATTTTCCAACTTACCGTTCTCAAAATTTTATTCTTGACGGATTGTCGTCTTCCTAACACAATATCCAATTTTTTCATTGCATGTTTTTACATATTTGGTAATACAATACATATTTTATTATTTTTTAAACATATGTTTTTATTTGATCAATTTTCTTACATATTTTTATGAAAAAAAGTATTTTGAAAAAAATCAGCACTTTTCCCTACATTATTACTGGATGCTACTGCGTTTTACTCTTGGTAGGCTTCATGAAGACGCGGTCGGAAATTCTCACAGCCGACGTGCCTGCTTCAGTTATCTCAGTGGCGGGAAATGCGCGTCAGACACAAATTATTCTCACCTTTAGGTTTGAAAAGTATCGTTGACGTCGCGTTTGGCGACCTTTAACCTTCATTTCTAAGAAATTTTGGCGATCGCCGTCGTGTAAACACTGCGATGAGAATATTCCATCTGCAGTGATTATTTGCTGGTCCTAGATTTCGCTAGTTTGTAAGATGGCTTCTATTGCGTCTAGTCTGCTAAACTACATTCCTGGACAACAATTTGTGAAGATTTTACTACTGATGAGAAAGTCGTATGGTGCAAGTATATATAAACCTGTGCTTTCCAAATGATTTTAAAACGTTTACATTGTTTTAAATATTTGTATAGGAAATTTTTTATAAATTTAAGTTCGTATTTTTTAAATGAGTTTTATAATTAGAGTGTTTTAATATTACATATTATATCCGATTTTACATATTTGTTACATATGCTTACCATTTTCATTACATATTTATGCACATATTTTGACGTTTCATACTACATTTTTTCTGGTCTCTACTAATGACCTTAGTAGTTGGCGGGCCCGGAATCAATCAATCAATAAATAAATCCATAAACAGGTCAAGAACTGTGTGCGCGTCCGGCTCCCCCGTCCAATACTAATTCCGAAGCTCAAAATAGAGCGTTAAACTGATATTCGATTCTCGAAAGCTCATCGAAAAAATCGCCGACAAGCGTTCAACGTCGGAATGCAGCGATCATTTTGCAGACGAAGGCCGAGATAACGAAAGCAACAATCAAAAAGTTAAATTTAGTCGTGCAATTGCGATTGATAAAAATATGTATATAATAAAACGTTTTAAGCCGGTCCGGACAGGCGAGATCGCGGAGGCAAAAATGGAGTGGCGATCTCGGACGCAAGGATCGCGGGTTCGAGTCCCGCCTCGGGCATGGGTGTGTTTGGTGTGTCATCCTTTCACCCCTCATTTGTCTGTATTTGTGTGTCGTCCTTTCACCCCTCATTACCATCATTTCATCTTCCAGCTAAATGCTAAATCCAGCTAATGCTGATCCCTTAATAAAAATTACATGCTCCTGCTACCGAGATAATGTTAATGAGCCCCGGTAAGTGCATGCACGCGTGGTCCAAAGCGGCGTATTCGTGGGCAAAAGAAAAGTTTTTAAATATTAACTAAAAGTCCACAAAATAAAATAATGTTATATTTAGCATAGAGGAAGATTGTTTTGATAAGAACACATTACACATAAGAACACATTTAAAAAATTGAGTAGCTTTTTTTAAACTGTTGCGTTCTTCGATATTTCAAATGCAAGTTTCCCGCGCTTCTTTTGCTGAAGTCTTTCACGTGATTTAAGTTCGTTATTCTTTGTGAAGCAGTAGCACACACCCTTATGTGTCGATGACTTATAAAAAGCAAAACCTTCACTTTTCCTTAGCGCAATATCTATTATGAATTTCGTGTGAATTCGGACACATCTTATATGGAATCCTGATCCGCCAACTAAACCAGGCAGGGGTGTAAAGCGAATATCTATGATTTCTCGAGAATTCATAACCCTGTTTATTCTCGGAGGCAGGTCAGCGAGTAGAGTGTTGACCGGAGTGTGCAGCGAATATCGCGTGAATTCATAACCCTGTACAATGACGGGGGCAGGCCGGAATGTTGAGTGTTGACCGGAGTGTGGAGCGAATATCTATCATTCCTCTTGAATTCGCATACATCTCGTACACAACCCCGATCCACCAACTATTACAGGCCGGAATGAAGAGCGTCTGTGGGAGTGTAGAGCGAATATCTATGATTTCACGTGAATTCGTAACCGTGTTCATTGTTAGAGGCAGGCGGGAGTGTAGAGTGTCCACCAGAGTATAGAGCTAATATTTATCATTTCGCGTGAATTCGCACACATCTCGTACACACCCTGATCCGCCAACTAAGCCAGGTCGGAGTGTAGAGCGTCGGTCAGAGCTTAGAGCGAATATCTATGGTGTATTCCGCGTGAATTCGGCCACACCTTGTACCTAACCCCAATCCGCCAGCTTAGCCAGGCCGGAGTGAAGAGCTTTGACTGGAGTGTAGAGCTTCGGCCGAAGTGTAGAGTGAATATATATGGAGTATTTCGCGTGAATTCGGACTCATCTTGTACCTTACCCCTATCCGTCAGCCATGCCAGGCTGGAGTGTAGAGCTCCGGTCGGAGTTTAGAACTTCGGCCGGAGTGTAGAGCTTCGGTCGGAGTTTAGAACTTCGGCCGGAGTGTAGAGCTTCGGCCGGAGTGTTGAGCGTTGGCCGGAGAGTAGAGCGTCGGCCGAAGTGTAGAGTTTCAATTAAAAAAAAATTGAGCACAAGATTATTAGAACATAAAAGGAATATTAAAGACTTAGCATGTAAACAAAATTCATTAACGCAACATAGAATTGAAACTTCGCATCATTTTGATTTCAAAGAAATAAAAATATTAGCTCGTGAAAATTTGTCTTATCCTAGATTAATATTAGAAACACTATTCATCAAGACTACAAACAAATTTACAAAAATATATGATGGTTTATTGAACATTTTTTCTAAAAATTAAGATATTTCACTTATTGTTATTTTTAAAAAATTTCTGTCTGTTTTTTACAATCTGTCTCTCTTGGAATATCGTCTTAAAATTTTCTAAAGTTTTTAACAAGGTAGATTATGTTGACCCGTTGTAGCGATCCTGAGCTCGCTCAGTCACTATTTGGCGATAAGAAAGACCTTGTCTGCGTGCTTCGCCGCGCGATTACGTAACCCGTCGCCTTATCAGCGGTCGCTGGAGGGGTGGCGGGGGGAAGACAGTTGTTCCCTCCCCTACGCGGAAAAGAAGGGGTTGTAACGGCGGTGTCTGGAAAGTGCGCAGAATGTTTCGAGAAGCGGCAGCGTGAGGTAGCAGTGTGAATTTGGAAGCTGATGGTGTGGGGCCGCGAGCTCCAGTTAGCGAGAAAGAGGTTTGGCCCAGTGGTGGCTAAATTCACACCGCAGATGCGCGTTCGACGAAGGCATCTGGTCTTGCAGTAAGACGGGGTTACAGAGAGAACCCGTGCTTAGGCCCAGGACAGAGCGTCGGCAGCCGCATTAGTTCGCTGTGAGTTGTGCGCTGGTGGCGAACGCCACGGTCACCGAAATAAGGTCGGTGTTAAAGACAAAACAATTTTGTATGTGATACTATAAAAAGTAATGAGAATTTGCAAGCAATTGACTGTAGAATGCAGGTTGAAGTGTTGTTCCTGTAGTTCACTGTCAGATTGTTTTAATATTTTCTTTGGCCATTAACACTCTTGCATAATGTATGATATACCCGACCATTGGTATTTCCATAATCATTGTGGACTATTTTTAAAAGATATTTGAAGTAGTGTGTCTTTCTAAGGGGAGAACATCACTTATTTATGATAGAATCTTGTCATGTTAATACACTACAAGTGCAGTTTCTGTCTTTAAATCAAAAAGAACATTTTGATGATAGTGTAAAATCCAAATCAAGTTAGAAACAATTTGGGTTATTTATGAACAATTAAAAGGTTATAAAAGTATATTTGCTATGAACTGTTGAATTTAAGTGAACTTAAATATCTTGAAATATTTATTGAAATTTGGATGCCTGTTGAGTAAAAATACAACATATTTTTTTAATTTCAACCAAAGGTGTAGGTTGTAATAAATGTTTCACATTCATGGTGTAAACACACATGTTTAGTTTTTTTCTTTTTGCAATTTCTTTTGAATATTCTGTGTTTTCAAAACTATGTTTATTCATTTTAATTGTACACAACATATGTCTTTGTAATTGAAGTGAATTGTTTTGCAAGAAACTACTATGTATGCTAATGCAGTGTATGTTGAGGAAGGGTTAATTGCAATTTTTTGTAAACAGAAAGTGCTGAGGCATTTTTGTCATCCGAAATGCCTGTGCTCTACCCTCTGATGTACTATTATGTGTACTCATCTCCCCAGAGATATCTTTGATTCAATTTGTTGGATTTCAATTTATTTTTGTCACAGAAGATGTTGCTGTGATGCTAGTTTGTGTCAACTTTGAAATTCATAATTTCTGCAGTTGATTTTTCCTCAAAAAGTTTTTTTTTTACGCTGTTCATTGTTGTATTTTTCTTTGTTCATTTGTTTATCTGTGCATGTTAGGTAATTTTGCAATTTGTGTTTCTTTTTTTTTTTGAGATTCAATTATATTAATGTTTGTGGCTTTCAACTTTGTGTTTTTTTTCAAAATTTCAACAAGAGCCAAATTACCCACGAAATTTCCCCACGGCCGACTTACACGGACGGTCACAAAATGGCGCCCAACTGGCTGGCTTGAAATTTTGAGAAATTTACACTATAGCCAAAGCTATTGGTGGTTCCAGCAGTGTTTTTTTAGTATCTTTGATGTTTGACAAGGTTGTGTTGTGTTTGTTAAAGGTATGCATTTCTATAGATATTGTAGGTGGTAAAATACTCACTGAATAGTTAATATTATTTTTTTGTCAATTTGAACTCAAATTACGACTGGTTCATTTTGTTAGATAAAATGGCTGATAAATACAACCAAGCTAGGGATTTGGGAGATCTTTCTTCAAATGAGGATGATGGGGAGACTACAGTCAGGGAAATAGTTCAACAGGTAGAATCACCGGTTGCTACCGAAGAATATGCTACTCTTGGTACGTCGGGAACTGAATCTGCGTCTCCTCAAGATCCAACGACATCAGAAATTGACATTGACAGGGCGAATAATATGATGATAAGATTAATGTCGCAGTTTATGATTCAGATAGATGAGAAACTTAGATCCTCGAATTCGGAATTAAAAGACAGTTTATCTTCTCAATTAAATGATAAATTAGCTGAACAGTCCTGTCAATTAAATGATAAATTAGCGGATCAATCTAATCAATTAAAAGACAGTTTATCTTCTCAATTAAATGATAAATTAGCTGAACAGTCCTGTCAATTAAATGATAAATTAGCTCAACAGTCCTGTCAATTAAATGATAAATTAGCTGATCAATCTAATCAATTAAAAGACAGTCTATCCGCTCAGTTAAATGAAAAATTTGCGGAACAATCTATTCAGTTGGAAGTTAGATTAACTGCTAGTTTTAATGCGAGACTAGTTCACTTAGAACAAGCCATAATAGAAAAGACTTCGCAACTTTCATTAGAAACAAAACAACTATCTGAAAATATAGTACAGATGGAAAAGAATTTTCAAGATAGGACGGAACAGTTGTCAAGAGATCTTTCGGACAAAACTTCACAATTGGAACAAAAGTTAACCGATACGACCTCTAAAATTAGAACTGAATTAGAAGAAAAGCTGGAGGAACAGATGTTACGTTTGAATATTAATTTTGAAACAAAAGTTGATAAGGTCAAAACAGAAGTCGACAAAAACGTTTCTGATATAAGGGCAGAAATAGTAGACAACGAGCACAAAATTTTGTCGCAATTAGACTCAAGGAAACGGGAATTAGAAGCTAAGGTAAACGACCTCCAAGAGAAGATTGATGGTTTACCTGCGGGCCCTATGACTACACATCCTATGATGGTTAGCTTACCGCAAGGTTTAACTTTTGGAGCCCATGGGAAGGAGAACCCCTGCGCATTCATAAAGGCAGTAGAAAATTTTTTTACATTGTATAATCTGCCTGAAAGCAAGAAAGTCAGATTGGTTTATCAGATGCTAGTGAGTAATGCGAAAATTTGGGCGGACACTCTGGATCCATTACCGACTTCAATGGAGGGATTTAAAGAAAAGTTCTTCATGAGGTACTGGAATCACGAAACCCAGGTTAATTTTCGGTTGAAGCTTATGTGTAGTACCTGGAAAAAAGGTCAGAGCATGCAAGACTACGCTACGGAAAAGCTAGCCGGCTTCAGATTATGCTCTCCCACGATTCCAGAAAGTGAAACCGTTTGCCTTATAATTAGACATTTTCCAATAGGCATTCAGAATTTGCTAAAAAGTCAACTGCCCATGACAGCAGAAAAGTTAGTGACGCAGTTAGGTCTGTATGATGCAACTTATGAGATGTCGGGTAAGCAGGATACAACAAAACCGACAAGCATTTCATCAGCAGCCATCATACAAACTTCTGGCACTAATATGGAAAATGGAAATGTGAAGAAAAAGGGAAAGAAACACGAGATATCAGGAGATCATGAAGACACTTCTACTCCGTCGAAAGTTGCTAAATCGGCTTATTATCAACCTGAAGCAGCTGCACAACTGTACAACGCAGAAAAGGGAAAGCAGAAAATGGGCAAGGATAATCCAACACCATCTACTTCAAAAGATCCTGGACGAGGGTTAAACTAATGAGGTTTGTCTCGTGTGGTCACCCCGAAACAAACCAAGAAATCAAGGAAGTAGAAGAGGTGACGATACAGTCTGTGACGTGTTTGCAACCATACTCAGAATCTGAAAGGATGCCGTTTACCAGTGTCAACGCAACCAGACGTAGGTGCCCGATGATCAACATAATATGCGAAGGAAAAGAAATCTCAGCATTGGTTGATACAGGGTGCACATGCTCTGTGATTGTAGAAGATCTGTAAATGAAATCTCTAAATTGAATCCGAATATACCGCAACTCCCTATGCACAAATCATATATTGTTGGAGCGAACAAAAAGAGGTCGCGTCCAATATCTCGACAGGTCCTATTGCAGTTGACAATTGGCCTAAAGATGTATGATGTTGTCTGCATAGTAGCAAAGGAATTGCTGTATCCACTCATATTAGGGATGGATTTTCTGCACGACTACGGAGTGGTGATTGACCTATCTAGGAATGCTATACAATTCCCGTTGGACAACACTGTAAACTGTAATCCAGAAGACGACGAGCAGTGCATGGATCTTCACATCAACTGTGTTACTTCTACTAACTTATTAACATCCATTGAAGATACTATCCACAAGAATGAGAACCTGAATCAACTACAACAGACTCAACTGTCTCGATTACTTGTTGAAAATAAGAAAGTATTTGAAAAATGCGACCAACCCATCAAGAATTTCGAATTCACTTTAGAATTAACCGATGAGGATCCGTTTGTGGGGCACAACTATCCTATTCCGGTTGCGTATAGGGAATCACTGGACGAGTTAATACAGTCTATGGTAGCTGAAGGAATAATCAAGAGGTTGAATGATGAAGATACGATTAACAAAATTGAAGAAAAAACCATCAGCAAGGAAGAAGGGCGTTGAATTTCAAGATTATTTTTTTCTTACCATTTCAAGACGTTGATGATGCGAAAAAAAAATCTTATTCATTGGGGGGCTATGTAGCGATCCTGAGCTCGCTCAGTCACTATTTGGCGATAAGAAAGACCTTGTCTGCGTGCTTCGCCGCGCGATTACGTAACCCGTCGCCTTATCAGCGGTCGCTGGAGGGGTGGCGGGGGGAAGACAGTTGTTCCCTCCCCTACGCGGAAAAGAAGGGGTTGTAACGGCGGTGTCTGGAAAGTGCGCAGAATGTTTCGAGAAGCGGCAGCGTGAGGTAGCAGTGTGAATTTGGAAGCTGATGGTGTGGGGCCGCGAGCTCCAGTTAGCGAGAAAGAGGTTTGGCCCAGTGGTGGCTAAATTCACACCGCAGATGCGCGTTCGACGAAGGCATCTGGTCTTGCAGTAAGACGGGGTTACAGAGAGAACCCGTGCTTAGGCCCAGGACAGAGCGTCGGCAGCCGCATTAGTTCGCTGTGAGTTGTGCGCTGGTGGCGAACGCCACGGTCACCGAAATAAGGTCGGTGTTAAAGACAAAACAATTTTGTATGTGATACTATAAAAAGTAATGAGAATTTGCAAGCAATTGACTGTAGAATGCAGGTTGAAGTGTTGTTCCTGTAGTTCACTGTCAGATTGTTTAATATTTTTTTTGGCCATTAACACTCTTGCATAATGTATGATATACCCGACCATTGGTATTTCCATAATCATTGTGGACTATTTTTAAAAGATATTTGAAGTAGTGTGTCTTTCTAAGGGGAGAACATCACTTATTTATGATAGAATCTTGTCATGTTAATACACTACAAGTGCAGTTTCTGTCTTTAAATCAAAAAGAACATTTTGATGATAGTGTAAAATCCAAATCAAGTTAGAAACAATTTGGGTTATTTATGAACAATTAAAAGGTTATAAAAGTATATTTGCTATGAACTGTTGAATTTAAGTGAACTTAAATATCTTGAAATATTTATTGAAATTTGGATGCCTGTTGAGTAAAAATACAACATATTTTTTTAATTTCAACCAAAGGTGTAGGTTGTAATAAATGTTTCACATTCATGGTGTAAACACACATGTTTAGTTTTTTTCTTTTTGCAATTTCTTTTGAATATTCTGTGTTTTCAAAACTATGTTTATTCATTTTAATTGTACACAACATATGTCTTTGTAATTGAAGTGAATTGTTTTGCAAGAAACTACTATGTATGCTAATGCAGTGTATGTTGAGGAAGGGTTAATTGCAATTTTTTGTAAACAGAAAGTGCTGAGGCATTTTTGTCATCCGAAATGCCTGTGCTCTACCCTCTGATGTACTATTATGTGTACTCATCTCCCCAGAGATATCTTTGATTCAATTTGTTGGATTTCAATTTATTTTTGTCACAGAAGATGTTGCTGTGATGCTAGTTTGTGTCAACTTTGAAATTCATAATTTCTGCAGTTGATTTTTCCTCAAAAAGTTTTTTTTTTACGCTGTTCATTGTTGTATTTTTCTTTGTTCATTTGTTTATCTGTGCATGTTAGGTAATTTTGCAATTTGTGTTTCTTTTTTTTTTTGAGATTCAATTATATTAATGTTTGTGGCTTTCAACTTTGTGTTTTTTTTTCAAAATTTCAACAAGAGCCAAATTACCCACGAAATTTCCCCACGGCCGACTTACACGGACGGTCACACCGTGTATATTAATTTTTTGTAATTCTTCTGTTTTGCACTTTTCCATTGTTTTTATATGTTATAATTATTTGTCACCTGATGATGGAAACCAAATGTTTCCGAAACGTTGTGGGAAATTTGTATTCTTTTAATATATAAAGCTGTTATTTCAAAGATTTCTGTCTTATAAATGATGGACCAACTGATGATATATATTAGTAATATAGACAGAAACAAAAAATTTAAATACGAATATAATATTGTATTTCGCGTGAATTCGGACCCATCTTGTACCCAACCCTGATCCGCCAACTAAGCCAGGCCGGAGTTAAGAGCTTTGGCCGGAGTGTAGAGCGAATATCTATGGTGTATTTCGCGTGAATTCGGACCATCTTGTACCAAACCCCTATCCACCAAGTAAGCTTGGCGTGAAGAGCTTCGGCCGGAGTGTAGAGCGTCGGCCGGAGTGTAGAGCGTCGGCCGGAGTGTAGAGCGTCGGCCGGAGTGTAGAGCGTCGGCCGGGGTGCAGAGCGAATATCTTTGATGTATTTCGCGTGAACGCAACCCCGATCCGCCAACTAAGCCAGTCCGGAGCGTAGATCGGCGTCGGCGGCTGCGTGCCGGGCGTGCTTTACGTAATGATATCGCGTTGTGGCGGCGATAAACCGCGAGAAGAAGGGCGAGACGACGCGGGCCGGAACGGAACGCCGCTGTCGGATTATAAACAGCAGCGCTCGGTCAATGCGATGCCTCACCTCATTCGCGCGGCCGCCGCCGCTACGGATCGAGTTACGGCTCTTTCGACTTTTGGCCTCTTGGCCCCGCGCCACCGCGCCGCCCCCCTCTCCCCTGCCACCCACGGCTCCTTGTGTGACCCCGCCGCCGCCCCCGCTGTCCCTCCCCGCCGCCGGGCAAACCGCGCGGAACGAATGCGATTGTATAATGTGCGGCGAGAGCCGAAAAGATATTAGGGAGTTTAAGCACTATACGGCTATCCACAGCGATGTCGATATTCTGCTCGATGCAGACGCTCGAAAGTTACGGAGTTTTTGCACCCTTGAACGTGAAGCACTATCGATATTCTGCTCATGCGCAGTTCCAGTTTCGCATCACTTTACTGCATCTATTGATTGATTGATTGATTCGTGTTTCCGGGCGCGTCTACAACTTCGGTGACGAGTCCCGTAAGTTTAGTGCGTGTTTCACTCTCGTGAGGTGGCGATGGTCTTTTCTCTGCTGGATAGTGAGATCTGGTGCCGACCTACCGTCGACAAGCGGGGATTTCCCCTCAACCTGGTATCTCCCACCAGTGGGGCACCACCCCAGCCGGGATAGACTGTAAGCTCCCTACCGGTCTCCCGGCATGTGTGATAGTGTAGTGCGTGTTAGTGTAAGTGTGTGTAGGAGGAGAGGATATGACAAGGAAGAGGAAGGAATGATCGTGCGCGGTCCGTGGCCCGTTTGTTGGAGTACTGCTCTGGCATTCGCCTGGTGTTGATCGGAGAAACCCGGCCGCTAGAATTCTCCTCCAGACAGCGACTGAATTCGACCTAGCTGGCAAGATAATGTCGAAAATCCTACCGCCGTCGGGACTCGAACCAAGGACGTGCCGGTCAGAGGGACTGCAGTGACATCAGGTTGATGCATTGAGCCATCTCTCCCGGTTTTAGTGCATCTACGCATATGCAGAAGATCGATAGTGCTTCGCGTTCGAGGGTGCAAAAGCTCTCTAATGATGTCAAACTTGGACTGAGCATGCGCAGAATATCGATATTGCTTTCGATTGATTTATTTCGAGTTTCTGGGCGTGCCAGCTACCATTGGTACTGGTTCCGTAAGTGAAGTTCATGTTTTTGTCATGGGAGATGGTTGTGTTCTTCCTCTTCTGCATGATGAGATCCGGCGCCGACCCACATGGTGGCTTGCGGGGTTTCCCCTTCCAGGTATCTCCCACCAGTGGAGCACTTCGAGAGGGCAAGCTCGAGACCCACAGACGTAGTAGTGTAGTACATGCAACTATGTGTATACGAAAGGGGTGAGGATAGACCAAGAAAGAGGAAAGAAAGATCGCGCGCTGATCATTTGTTACGGTAGTGCTTCGGCATTCGCCCGGTATTAATCGGAGAAACCACGTAAAATTACTGATCAGAACAGCTGGCCGATCTCCTCCAGGCAGCGGCTGAATTCGACTTTTGCTTCTAGCCAGTGTCGAAAATCCTGATACCGTCGGGACTCAAACCCAAGGACCTCCCGCTCAGAGACACGGCAGTGACTTCAATTGATGTTCTGAGCCTCCACAACCGGGCGATATTGCCATCGATTACTGTACGATACGCTGTGTTTAAAACCCCTATTAGGGAATTTTTGCAGCAATCTACTTATAGCACTCGTAAGCGATCTCGAGGTTTGGCCATGCGCAGTTCCGGTTTCGCATGCGCAGATTCTCTAGTTGTGAAATAGAAAGATGTAGTTGGTCGAGGGAGTGCTATAGATTGCTAGATTCTACGCTGTGCAGAAAATCTATCCTACTCGTCTCTGATGAAATCTGTCAACTACAAAGTTTTCTTCATTCAATAGGGGTTCAGCTCGATTTGTGTTTTGACCTGACTTCTGCGAACCCGCACTTCTGACGGAGTGTATTCTTGATTGTGGGGGACCAAACAAAAATGACGAATCATGCCGTAGCTGTAAGGACTGGAATGGGGACAGGTTGGGGAAGGAAAGAAGTAACGCTGTTTTTTTATTTTATTTATTTATTTAAGGTCGCTTTTAAACAACAGTCATAAGCAACCACGAGTATCAATTTACAATTCACATAAGATTATACATTTATATAATTATTCCATTATACAATTACGGTTCATACAAAGATTAAATTGTCATAAAGTGTCAATATGTCGGGTTCTTATATGATAGGGATAGACGGACATATTTTTTTATTTTAAAAATACAGATCTTTGTTATTTATAATGCTTCTGAAGGAAAATATAATACAAGATAATTGAATAATTCCAGTTAAATAAAATGTCACTTTGTACACCCAGACGAAAGGACCTTGAATTTTACGTAGACCAGCACATATGGGTGCTTGGAAACCTTCCTAGCGGCTAGTTCCCGAGTGACTAAATGTGCCGGTGAATTTCGAATTCAAGGCCATTTCGTCTAGTCGTACAAAGTTACGTTTTATCTTCTTGTAATTCTTCATTATCTTGTAATCTTGTAAACCTTCAATTATCTTGTAATATATTTTCCATTAGTATTAGTTTTCCACTTAAAATTAATGTTTCTCGAGCAAATTATGGACTATACAAACAAGTCTGTTACCAACTGTACTACGTTACTTTCAGCTACAGCGCTACAACCCAGTCAGACGTTTATGGATCCTGATATCCCGTACTTGTTCTCCTGCAGTCATTCTATTTCAAGCCTTCCTGACAAAGTGGATTCAAGGCATTGTGCCCTGGAAATTGCCCGAAGCAACGCAAATGCCTCTTCCATCCTTCATCATTCTGCCCTTCCCCTGATCCTTTTCTGTCTGGTTTCCTTTCCGATGGCTCCTCTTGACTTCCGCGGAAATTGCGTTGGCATTACTTTTTTTGCGATTCCAGGAGCTTTTCCTAAGTGTTTTCGAGAAAAAAGGCGTAGGAGACTTTACTGATAGTTTTGCAAACGAAATCAGCAGAAAAATAAGTCTTTGTTGATTAGAAACATTATTCATCTCGCTTATCTGGAAGGTACAACTCTGACAGAATAATTCTATTTTCGAAATTATAGATCAGAAGAATGTCATCGGAATCAGTAACAGTTTATTTTTAAAATCATATTTATCATCTATTTTACGTTTTTTGTACTTGCTGGATTTGCAACCAGAATACAAAATAATGTCGCTATTTCACTCAGTCTATGATAACTGCACTTTCCATTCCTACCTTTTCAGATAATTTGTTTTCCTTCATCAAGTTTGTGGAATCTTTAATTTTTCGTTTTACTATTAAAACACTGGACAAGTACCGCGCATCAGACATTCGGTTTCTCGCAAAAACATCTTTCTTCTTTGCCATCTAACGGATTTTGGGTGAAATGCTGTGACTCTCTTTTATTGATTAATTCACTGATTAGTAATTTCGAGTTCGTCAACTGCTAAGACCATTAGTCCCACAGTGTTGTGCATGCGTTTTCCTCAAGATATGGCGGCGCTCTTCCCCACTGAATGACGAGATTCGGCGCCGACCTACAAGGCAAGTACCGACGTTTTCCCCAATAGGTATCTCCCATCAGAGGGGCACCGCCCAAAGCGGGACAATGTCTAAGCTCCCGACTGGTCTCCCAACAAGTGTGGTAGTGTAGTGCATGTGAATGTGTGTGAAAGTAAGGGCTGAGGGTAGGGCAAAAAAGAGGAAGGAAAGATCGCGCGTGTTCCGTGTCCCGTTTGTTAGGGTACTGATCCGGCATTCGCCTGGTAGAAACCACTGAAAACTACCGATCAGAGCCGCCTGCCGTTACAATTCTTCTGCAGACAGCAGGTGTCTAACTTTCTAGGTTTTGTCTAAAATCCAGCCACAATCGCGACTGAAACCCTAAGACCTTTGGACATAATAGCTGTAGTGGCATTAGTTGATGTCCTGAATCATCTAAGCTGGTGCTTAATTCTCGAACAAAACCGTCTTTTTCCTGCCTAGAAATAATTGGCCTAGGGGAAATTGCAATATAATTCAGGCACATGTGATCTTTTTAACTAGTGGAACCCGGCAGACGTTGTCCTTCATCTTCCTCTTTACCCTTCCATACCCCTTTCTGTCTCTCCCTCCCTCTTTCTCTTTTTTGTCTCTCCGTCTCTCTCTCTGTGTCCCTGTCTCAGTCTGACTGTCTCTGTGTGTCTCTGTCTCTCTCTGCCCCTCTCATTCACATTTAGTTGCATATTCTGCTCGTCTCTGAGCAGGTGAGATAATACCGAGGAACGCCGGACCAGCAAAAATCTAATAGAAAATTCATGAAGGTCTCATCTTGTAGATTACGATGTGAGAAACGTTTCTTTTAGTTTTTAATGCCCTAGACGTTTACGAGTTATTTGACGATATACAAGTAGATTCAAAATAATACCGAGTGTTACAGGCTGCATTGGACGTGAAATATTTAGTTTTGTTCTACAGCGTCATGTAGAGGAGTTACAATAGAATGAATAGCACATAAACGTGGGTGCCAACCTAGAAGTGCCAACTTTCATCGACATCGGTCTTACGGCTTCGGAGTCTTATTTTACATGGCGAGACTCAGGCCATCGGGCATGGTCTTCCGTCTGACCACGCAAATTTTGCTACGCTCCTTTCACCAACTAGCGGAAAGAAAGAAGGTATTATCTCGGGCGACGAAACAGGCGATTTGAACTTAGCTCAGAGGCGTCATTTAGGTTTGAGGATATTTTAAATGCACTAAATCTACTAACTTGGGACAGCCAGCTTTACTTCCCCTCCGAAGGAAGGCGTACGAAGGAATTTTTTCGCCCCTAAAGGTCCGCGGCTTCGATTGGATTTGAACCCGCGAACTTGAGTATAACGGTCCGATACGCTAACCGTAAATGCTACCTATATATACCAACATTCATTTATATATACAAAACAAATAAAACTTGTTTTATCAATGTTTTATCAATTTATAATGATTTTCTGCAAATGTTTGTTAAAATATTTTCAGTTGTTGAGATATAGCGAGAAAAAAATGTGAATATTTTAAAATTGCGGTGCGTTCCACGGGGACAGAGATGACCACGTACATGTAGAAACGCTATACTTTTGTAAGAACTTCAATTTCCCCGTGATGGTGAGGTTGCAGAACTGTTACCTAATTTTTTATCATTCGTGGGCTACAATAGTGGCTCACAAAACATCAGCTGTTGAGATAAATTATATTGAATTTTTTACCTTGTTTTGAAATGCATCATTGTTGCATTAACCCTTCTGCCACTTGTTGGTGCAACACTGTTCTGTAAGATATGCTGCTGGAAGGTTAATTAATCTGCAATTTTCGAGAGTGTATGAATTGAAAATTCGTAGTTTTTGAAAAATTTGTGCCCCAATTCCAGACCGTGCCCTCGAGGGGCCGTCGGTTAGCGTGCTCGCTTTCCACGGCGCAAACCGAAATTCAATTACCGGTTGGGGCAAAAATTAATTGTGCGGTTGCCTTGCAGTATCTGTTGCTGTGTGACTATGGGAAGGCTCACATCTCTGGTTGAGGTCAGAATGAGGCGTACGTGCTAACCACACGCACCCCTTAACCCATGACCGCATGGCCGGTTACCGTTTGCGCTGGTATGCCTTAGCTCGTAAAGACCTGTTGTGCCAAAGTACATATTACTCGTTTACTTTACATTTGCAGACGGAGCGCTGCGATCTCTTTACATGAGGTCACCGCCGACTCAATGAGAAACACGCGTCTGCAGTAGGTACTGACCGTTTAATATGATATAGATGGCGGTGAGCAGCACACATAACCCCGGCGGGGCAAGAACATAACCATTAAGCAGTAGATAAGTGCGAAGAAGAAATAAAAATATTGTACGTGAATGTTGTGAATAGCGTGTGGTGTGATCTATTTTATTGTATATTAACTTATTTGTTTAATGGCGCGACTCCAGTTTACTGTCAGAAAGGCGTAATTCGTCAGCTGCGTCCTTAGTGCTTGTTCTGCCTTCGGAGACAGTTGATTGGTCAGATGCTGATTGACATCGGGACCATTTGTGTATTCTCGGTTGTATGTTCGGGCCTTCACTTTCAAAACAACATTAGTTCCTAATTCTGCCGTCCGCAAATGTAAAGTGAACGAGTAATACATACATACGTACCATTGCAGACCACGAACGATATACTAAAGCAAGATTGCACCATGTTTATTGGCAGGTCTGGCTATAAGATAGGCATGTGAAGGTATCTAGCTTTCTAGAGTTCTTAGACAAACTTATTGGTTATTTGAGGATGAGGTCAGCCTATTATCGTGCCCTAAGGATGAAAATGAGTACGGGATAAGGAAGGAAGAATCGCGCGGAGGAAAGAAACACGCGATAAGAACTGAACATAGTTACGAGCAAATGAAGACCATAACGCTCGTTTTGATTGATCGATTGATTGTTGTTGTCTCCTCCCGCATCATCTGCTGAAGTCATTAGTGCCGCATGTGCATGTTTTGTTCCGGGAAGGGAAGTGGCGGTGATCTTCCCCGCCAGATGGCGAAATCCGGCGCTGAACTGCACGTCGGCTTGCGAGGTTTTCCTAACTAGGTATCTCCCACCATCGCGGCAAGAAGAAGCTCTAAACTCCTGACTTGCCTCCCGGCATATGTAATCGTGTAGTGCACGTAAGTGTAAGTAATGATAACAGGAGTAGTAACAGTAAGTAGGACAAGGAAGAGGAAAGCAAGATCGCGAGTGGTCCGTGACCCATTCGTTGGGGTACTACTCCGGCATTCGCCTGATGTTGATCGGAGAAACCACGGAAAACCGGGGAAGATCACAGCTACCTCCCGATAAAAACATGCACTTACAGCACTAATGAGCTTAGCAGATAACGTTGCAGGAAACAACAACAATCAATCAGTCAATCAATATGTGCGTTCTGGTCATTTGCTTTCATTTGTCCGAAACAGTATTAAGATCTTATCGCTTACGAGGAAGGGCCTGATCGAAAACAAGTATACCTGATTCAGTTTTTAATGACTTTGGACATTACAGGGTTCATTGCAGGATGCTTTGGACACATTTCTGTTCATTTGCACTTAATTGTATTGATATTGTGCAAACTTTGATGTTGTATTTTTTGTTTTTTAAGTACTTAAATTTTATTTATTAAGTGTAACCCTATATTACACTTTGAAAGCTAACTGTTTTATCACGCAAACGGTATATCAGTTGAGGTGTTTGTGTGAAATACTAGAAAAGAAAATCCTATGGTATACCAGTTAGTAATAACAGGCCTTTTGTTACAAATAAGGGTGACAAAACGTTCGAATTTCAACAAAGTACAATACATTGCTCATTTCTCCATTTTTTTAAATTGGAGTAACAAAGTTTTTATTTGCGAAGCTTTCAGGTAATGGAAGGATACAATACAGTAAGAGATCTACAGAAATTGTAACTACTCTCCAAAAAATAGAGCTTGAAAAATCAAGATCATGAACAAGAAAACCTAACTGACAATTGCAATTAAACAAATTTTAACCATTCACCGTAAACAGAAAATGCTACATTTCAGGTAATTGTAAACTACTATTTACATTTTTCACATATCTCTTTTTATTCATAACTCTTTGTATATGGACGAATGACCTATTGTTTTAATATTCCTATCGATATTTCACAAAATTCTCTGTTGACACTGCATGCGGGGAAAATCGAAGCGAAACATATTCATAAATCCTGTGTTGGAATCACCACCCATAAATTATGAAAGTTTGTCAGGGGATAGCAATATCGTCCCAAGAAATATATCTAGAAACAAACAGAAAGCAGAAATATTTTCTCGCCGACTGGACTGCCACAAACGAATAAAACACCACGTCCCAGATAACAGGTTTCGAAAAACAGTGTTCCTAAAAACCAACAAAAAAAAGTAGTCCGTTTCTTATCACGTTTCGCGTGCATGCGAAGACGTTATCTACCAATAAACATGCTTGTTTTGCGGACGTTTACGAGGTTACACGGTGCGCGAATCCTTATCTTGGCGGGGCGGCCGGCGTTGGCGGCAGCACGTGGTCGCCATTTATGCGGATCCCAGCAACCGGGAGGGCGGACGCGAGATAAGGGGCGTGCACCTTGCCGGTCTCGAGGGCGGGGTGGGGGTGGGTGGGGCAGCGACCACGTACGCGGGAGTCGAAGGTTGCGAGTTCGAGTTCCTTGTAATTATACGGTCGGTTGATTGTTGGTGATTCCGGGAGCATCAATAGCTAAGAATATTAGTCCCGTTGATTGATTGATTCGTGTTTCCGGCCGCGTCAACTACTTAGGTCATTAGTCCCGTAAGTGTAGTGCGTGCTTTTCCCGGGAGGTGGCGATGATCTTTTCCCCGCTGGATGGCAAGATCTGGTGCCGACCTATTGTGGACTAGCGGGGTTTTCCCCTCAACTAGGTATTTCACACCAGCGGAGCACCGTCCCAGCCGGGACAAGCTGTAAGCTCCCGACCGGTCTCCCGGCATGTGTGGTAGTGTAGTGCATGTTAGTGTAAGTGTGTGTGTGTAAGAGGAGAGGCGAGGACAAGGAAGAGGAAAGAAAGATCGCGCGCGGTCCGTGGCCCTTTTTGTTAGGGTACTGTTCCGGCATTCGCCTGATGTTGATCGGAGAAACTACGGAAAACTATTGAACAGAGCAGCCGGCCGCTATAATTCTCCTCCAGAGAGCGACTGAATTCGACCTAGCTGCCAACCTAGTGTCGAAAATCCTGCCGCCATCGGGATTCGAACCTAGAACCTCCCGGTCAGAGGGACTGCAGTGACAACAGGTTGATGCACTGAGCCATCTCTCCCGGTCATTAGTCCCGTAAAAGTTGTGCATGTTTCCATTTGAGTTGGCGCTGATGTTCCCTCGGTGGCTGGTGAAATCCGGCGACGACCTGCCATCGGCTAGCCGGGTTTTACTCAACCAATTATCTCACATCAGCGTGGCACTGCCCCAGATGGGACAAGATCCAAACTCCCACCCTGTCTCCCGGCATGTGTGGTAGTGTAGTGCATGTAAGTGTGTGTATAAGTAAGGGGTATGATAGGTCAAGGAATGGGATGGAAAGATCGTGCGCGATCCCTGGCCCGTTTGTTAGGGTACTGCTCTGGCATTCGCCTGGTGTTGATCGGAGAAACCATGGAAAACTGCCGATCAGAATTCTTCCTCCAGACTGAATTCGACCTAGCTGACAACTAGTGTCGAAAATTCTGCCACTGTCGGGACTCAGACCTATGACCTCCCGGTCATAGGCACTTTAGTGACAAGTCAAGAAGTTAATACTTCGCGATATTCCAAAATATGATTAATCACCCTCCCCAGAATAACAAAACAATGCTTCATTTATATAGTATGTTGCTGACCTTTTGAATTCGGGAACTATTATCTGAAATAACGATGTTCGCTGATGACACGCAATCATTCACACTTTCGTTCCCTTAGGACACCTGATGGCTGTTGCGAATGTTAATTCGGATTTGCAGAAGATAGGCACCTGGTGTTCGGATAATGGTCTGTTGTAGAAGCTGAAGATAACTGTATATGTATTTGTAGATCCGACTGGTAGATTGTCAGATACTGGTTTGTCATGCGTCAGATTGACTGCTGAGAGTCAATTATTTATTCGTGTAAATAATTGCGAAGACTTGGAGCATTGACTGTACATTTGCTGGAGGTTTGATCATTATACATCATAATGTAATGGCCAAAGGTAAGGTCGCATTCTTGCGACTGAGATCGTTGTATCAATATCGCAAATTACTTCTTACGGATGTAAAGTATAGACTATGTGAATCATTATAACAAGTGATTTGATTACAGTCATACAGTTTACACACCCTGTCTTTTACACAGATGTTTATACAGAATCCAATTTCTGCAGAATGGTTGCTTGAAAATTAGCTACAGTGTTCGCAAACACTCTCACATTTCAGCATGTAGATCATACTCTGGTTGGCTGAGAACAAACCAACGTTGGCTCTGTCATATTTGCCTTTTTATTTGTAATGTTTTGTAGTTTGGACAAACCTTATATTTGTGAAAATGTGCGACTTCTTTCCGACTCAACTGAAAGGAATTTTAGAGCGTTGCGTAATGCTGGCACTACACCTGTCCTGCCTATGCATCATACAACTCGATTTGAGGCAACTTAACGCTATTTTGGATCTAATTTATACAACCAACTCCCGAATTAATTGAATTTCTTAAGTTTTCGTCGCAGGGCTAAAGAGATTATACGCGATTACTTTCGGTGATACATGAGTTTTGATACCTCTTCTTTTTATTTTTTCTACTTTTATCTTTTTGATGTCAATTCATTAAAATGTTTTTATAAAATTTCGTTTTGGAATGTTGAGAGTATGTTCTATCTTGTCCTGTAGTGGACCTTTCTATAAATATTATCGTATTTTTATGTTTATAACTTAGAATTATTCTAATTACATATTGGTTGTTTAAACGGACTTTTAAATTTTTGTCAGCCGGTCTGAAATTATCTACACTGAGACTCGCCGTTACCATTTTCTCAAAATACTATTATTTGTATTTATATATAATTTGTTCGAGAGGAAATTGTGCGCAAAAAAGAATTATTACTATTATTATTATTATTATGTAATATAACAATGATTATGCTTTTCTGTTTTGATTGTTCAATGATCTAGATGCTCAGATGCTCAATTAAGTTTCAGATTGATTTCTTTCCTTTCATTGTTAACTCTTCCCGGAATAAAATAACATGCCACAGAAAATCTAATACTGTGTAGCACCAAGATCCTAGACATTCGTCTCCTATTGACTAAATATCATGTGTGAAATAAAAAAAATGCGAAAGTAAGGAAAATCAATCTAGATCAAAGTACATCGAACATAGATCGTCATTGAATGACGAGTACCTTTTTCCGAGGAACTGATCAAAATTTATAAACTCTATAAGAGCATAAAGCGAGAAATTTTTAAATCAAAACGTTTATCTTCACTTCAATGGGGCTATTCCGCTTGATGGTTCTCGCGCGTAGGGAATGACCCTAGTGAAGCAAAGACTAATCTTTTCAGTTAACTCATTCTCTCCCAAAGCTCTTGAGAAATTAATAGATTTTGATCGGATGCTCCACATTTATTTCAATCGCAGGTAGTAATCGCAGGTTGTTGATACAAAGTGACAAAACAATGACAAAGCGATTTCCGTATGTTTCAATGCTTTTGAAGTTGATAAACAACGGGAGGACGTACTATGTGGTGGAAGTTACGATCGTCATTTATTCGGAATTCGCTGCCGGGAGCAGAGTTACCAACCGTCCCGATTTAGTCCGGACAGTCCCGATTTTTTTGAATATGTCCCGCGTTTCGGCAGTAACCTAGTCGGGATGTCAATTGTCCCGATATTTTAGACTTTTCATTTAAAAAGATAATTTTTGTTTATAAAATTGATTTTTATAATAGTTTTAAGTTTTTAGTATTCCAACCCTAAGGCAAAGAAAATGCCTAAAATTACATTATTTTGCCCTTAATTTTCCAAAATTTACCCCGAACCTCCCCCTTCAGGTGGTTGGACCTGTGTCCCGATTTCAGCTAGACAAAAGTTGGTAACCCTGGCGGGGAGGGTGGTCTACAGATAAGCGTTGTGCACATTACGGGAGAGAAATTGGGGCTGCAGGCATTGGCTGCGATCTCTACTGCACATTATGGTTGCACTTGTTAGCAAGTCACCGTGAAGAAGTTCTGCATCGAGATACCAGACTAAATGTTTGCCGTTGAAGTGGAACACCACATTGTATTACACGTTTACTATCACAAAACAACACATCATACTGCTTTTGTTTCAATGTTTGAAGAATATTTTGTTTCGAGTTTATAATGAGTATTAATGTATCTTTTTTTGACATATGAAATATAATTTTCTTTAGAAATTCTTAATTTCAGTACTAACAAATTAACGTGCCTTTCTTACACTTGTAGGGTTCAATATTTTTCCTTACATTGGGATTTACTCAGATGGTACAAAAAGCTGTTTTATTTTTCTTGATATTTTCTCTTTCAAAGAGTTGATTATTCGCGAAGTGTGTTTAAAACAGTTTTTCGTGACCAGTTTTGAAGAGTTACTCATCGATTTTAATATCATTTTAATGGTACTTGCTTCAAACAATATTTACGAGATGCATCGAATATTCATCACAGAATTTCTTAGTAGCCTATTTGATTTCTTCGCTCATATATTATAATGTCAGCCGTTGTGAGTAGTATGTAATCCAAGATTCCTGTGACTCCTATCGGCGCCATTGCGAGTTCGGCCGATTTCGCGATAAATAAAGGCAGAGCTTTTCTTTTGAATAACAGTCCAAACCAAACGTTTGCAAGCTGAGTTCACTTGAACAAAAGGAAGAAGCCTGGATGTCCTCAGTAACGTATCAAAGTAGCATAAGTTGTTCATATGAATGGTTTTGATTAATTTTTTACGTCATTTTTAGGATTATTACAGGTAGGGATTATTAGGTACATTATGAAAGGATGATGTAATGATGGGTATTAATACACGAGTGTGATATTACTAGAAGAGCGAGGAACGAGCGAACTTCACACGAGTGTATTAATACCCATTACATCGAGTTTCATACGATACTTTTTCTACGACTTATGGCAACTTTTACAGGTTAAACTTTTACATTGAATCGTTTTGTGGGAATTGACATGCAGAATTCAGCAAGGCCACCTAACAGATAGCTCCCTACCCACCCCGCCGCAGGTGGCTTTGGTTTACCAAATCGCCTGCGAGGGAGTGCAGAAGTTGCGGCAATAATTCCGACGTCACCATTTTCGCTTTTCTCTTTTTTCTGGAAGTGTCAAATCCACTTTTGATTCACTATATTTTTTAAACCAGACTTTTTTTTTAAAGGAAACCCACACGGCAGCAACATATAACCCAAAATGACTTGCGTTCAGATCTTAACCTTATCAAATGTTCTCTCCAATAACTACCACTGCGCTAGTCAAATAGGATCAAAGTGAAATTACAATTCATTTTAAATAATATTTCACGTTAAAAATTACTCATAATAAAAGAAATTAAAACTGAGAAGCGTAATATAATATGAAATGCAATTTTAATGTACACGATCCGACGCAATGTTTACTATAAAGATTCTCGATGACTAATTAAGTGCCAATACTTTGTAAGTTTCTCTGTGATTGGTCATGAACCTGTATCATAATGAAAACTGTATCGAAATGGGTATCATTATGCAACCGGTTGCAGCCATCAAATGAGAGAATTATACAATGGGAGTAGATAAAAATATTTTTTTTATATTCCACCATTGTAAACGACCTTTTCTGTTGCAAGAAATCGTTCATAATCAGGCGTTTAATGGCACAAATGATGACGTATTAGATTTAACGGCTCGAACGATTGCGTCATCACACATTCAGCCAATCGCAGCGAGAGAATTAGGGGGAGGTAGAGGTAAACAGAACGGCCGACCACAGTTTTCTCGCACAGATGTCAAATACATCAAAAAAATTATATTCCATTATAAATTGCTCCTAACTCGCTCCTAACGTCGCTCGTTTTCAAAACGTGTACTTACGCAATACGTTTTTATTGATTGTCTATTCTTCATTGCATCAAGAAAGGTTCCATTAATTATAAACAATCAGATCATGTGATAATAAAATATATTTAACGTTGTGAAACTCCAATCTGTAAAACTCCAACTTCGTTTTTCTTCATCTTTGTATTAAATATATTTTATTATCACATGATCTGATTGTCTATACTTACCCAATAAAGCTTAACATTATAAAATAATTGCATTTACTACTATTAAGAACATTTTATTGATCATTTGTGGCACCTTTTTAGGTCATCAAAATCCGCCGCCTGGTTATTTCTGTTTGACCGGAGACCTCGTGCATTGCGCCCCACAGTGCGGCGGGCCGGGTCGGGCTTCGGCGTTTGTGGCGCGAGGTCGCGCGAGGGAAGGCCGCGCTGAAATTGGAGGCGCGCCCCTCGCCGCTTTTATACATATTGACAAAACTGAGTTGCAGCGGCGGCGGCGGCGGCCACAGGACGACCCTCGGGGTCGCCGGCCGCCGGGGAGCGTCGGCGCCAGCCTCCCGCGGGCCCCGCCACGCGCACGCGGTCTGTACGCACTGAGGGGCGTTGCTCCGCTTGGCCCCGCGGCCGCCCCCGCCCGCGAGACGCCGCATCCTGCTCGTCCCCGCCCTCGCGCCAGCGTCATTACCCGCCCCACCCCGCCTCGCCCCCGCCCCGCTCCCGCCCCGCTCCCGCCCCGCTCCCGCCCCGCTCCCGCCCCGCTCCCGCCCCGCTCCCGCCCCGCTCCCGCCCCGCTCCCGCCCCGCTCCCGCCCCGCTCCCGCCCCGCTCCCGCCCCGCTCCCGCCCCGCTCCCGCCCCGCTCCCGCCCCGCTCCCGCCCCGCTCCCGCCCCGCTCCCGCCCCGCTCCCGCCCCGCTCCCGCCCCGCTCCCGCCCCGCTCCCGCCCCGCTCCCGCCCCGCTCCCGCCCCGCTCCCGCCCCGCTCCCGCCCCGCTCCCGCCCCGCTCCCGCCCCGCTCCCGCCCCGCTCCCGCCCCGCTCCCGCCCCGCTCCCGCCCCGCTCCCGCCCCGCTCCCGCCCCGCTCCCGCCCCGCTCCCGCCCCGCTCCCGCCCCGCTCCCGCCCCGCTCCCGCCCCGCTCCCGCCTTCACTCCAGCATTATTCCACACCCCGTCCTACCCCGCCCCCGCTTCGCCCCACCCCGCCCCCATCCCGCCCCACCCCGCCCCCACCCCGCTCCCGCCCCGCTCCTGCCCCGCTACCGCCTCACCCCACACCACCCCCGTCCCGCCGTCGCCCCGCCCCCGCCCGGCCCCATACCCGCACGCCCCACCACGCCCCCGCTGCCACCCCTCGACCCGCTCTCCCGGCCCCGCCCACTCCACCTCCGCTCCGTCATTGCCCTCGCCAATGCTCCGTCCCCACTCCTCCGCCCTCGATCTAACCGTCCCCACTCCCCCGCATCATCCTCTGGTCCTGCCATCGGCCCCCCGCCCCGTCACCGCCCTCGACCCCGCATCATACTCCCGGTCTGCCCCCGTCCCGCCATCCCCCCTCCGCCTCGCCCCGCGCTCCCGCCTCATCCCTCCGCCACCATGTTCCGCCCACACCACCCCCGCCCCTGCTTTGTCCTCGCCAATGTCCCCTCCCCGCTCCCAACCGCCCCTGCCCCTCCCCGCTCTAGCCCCGCCACACCACCGCTCTCGCCCAGCCCCGCCTCGCCCCCGCCTCGCCCCGCCACTTGACTCCTTTAAGCTTAGAAAGGAATATGGCACACATCATCATAATTGCCATCTCCGTGTTAGAGTTATTGGTACTTACCCATAGTAGGTGCAGATATGGTAGAAGTTATTTGATACCAATAAATCGATATTGCAATATGAACGAAAAACATGGCATCCATGACTGAATTTCTATAAAAATTACCGATATGTCGATTTATAGGTTTTCCTTTAGGAATTTCCGACTGGGGAAAAATAAAAGTACTCCAAATAACCTACTCGTAAACTTCAGCTAAATACCATTAAATTGACCGACAGAAGTTGAATTGAACCCTTACTTTTGTGAAAGTTCATGGATTTTATCAAAATATTGTGTACTATTAATGTTCAATACCAAATAAATTAAATTTAATTGGTATTTAATTAGTTAAATAAAATTGTAATCACTATATAACCATTGATTT
This sequence comes from Acheta domesticus, assembly GCA_031308135.1. Taxonomy (NCBI): domain Eukaryota; kingdom Metazoa; phylum Arthropoda; class Insecta; order Orthoptera; family Gryllidae; genus Acheta; species Acheta domesticus. Next base: position 4,354,205 of record JAHLJT010002630.1, read on the forward strand.
ACTACTATTGTATTAGTTGTCTGTTGCAAAACTCTCTTCATCAAAATGGAGGAAACTCAGCACATCACACACATTCAGTATCTTAACATTTCATAAGCACTTCATAAGGTATTGATATAATGTTCCACAATGTTCATGAAACAATCCACAAAACAGCTACAAGAAAAAAATGCACTCAGTTTTTACTGTTATTGAGGAATATTAGTATGAAAATCTTTTACTTGCGGCAGATTTTACTGATCCTCACTCAAATGAAAACACGATATACTACATCAAATGCACTACACGATGAAAGGAAAAATTAAATCTATACGAATAAACGGGTATATTGAAAGGAATTTACCTGTGTTTCATCTTAACCATACCCAGACAGGTGGGCAACTCCTGAAATGCATAATATGGTCTTTTGGCTATACTTGCCGTGTCAGAATAGTGTTCAGAAAGCTATTAATAGCAGCTGGGAATTTGGATACTGTACCAGACGTTTGGTCCGTAGATCGTTGATGATGTAATACTTTAAAAACAGTCTTGACATTCTTGTGTGTATGTGTGTGTGTGCACGTGTGTGTGTGTATGTGTGTGTGTGTGTGTGTGTGTGTGTGTGTGTGTGTGTGTGCGTGCGTGCGCGTGCGTGTAATTTAGGTTTCCGTGATTAGAGGACGAAAGTTATATAAAGCTCGAGCAGCATACTGAAATTATACGTTCGTGCATATTTTGCGACATTTAAGAAGGGGAAATATAGCCTGTTTTAAAAAAACAGGTCTTGTAATTTCAATTTTGGTATAATTTTATCCAAATTATTAATTAGTAATTGTTTTATTGTGGAAAAAATTAATAATATCCTTTCTATCATATATTGCAAATAATGAAACCAATTGGAATTCGGTACGTTTGTTTAAATTTTTATGAATTTTCATTGACAAAGTTGCACTTTAATATCTTACAAAAAAAATAATATTGCCATTCGATAATAGGCGAATACTGTATTATTGAGGGTAATGAATATATTATAAGCCCAAACAAAGCCTTATAATGTTTCTCAAGATTTGGATGGCTACGTTTCTGAGGGGACAAAGTGATAAACGCTCACTTTACCGTGTCGATAGTAGAAAATTCATCAAACATGAATTTATGTTCAAATATGATTTCTTTATTCTTCTAGTCACAATAATTTGTTAATATATTTGACGTAAAAATAAATTATTAATAAATTTTCATCAATTCTTAAGCCCAATGCGTTCTGTGTAATTCAAACAGATTATGAAATTTCGATGTGACTTGGGTGGTCAGTTCTTTGAATACGAGAGACTTGTATCAGAATAAAATGCGAACTAAATAAGTACAATTAATTTATATTTAGATGGAAGTTCAATTTGTAATTTTTTAAGTCAAATGTTGTAAGGCACTATCTTTTGGAAAGATTAACGTACTTTAGAATTGCCATCTGAAATTTCAACCAGCGTAAAACCGATATCCATCTACTGTTTTGCTCCGGTTACATCCTTTATATTTACTGAACCAGAACAGCTTCGTTACAATATATATCATCGCATGTCCATCAGGACCCTGATGTTTATTTTGGTAGCTGGATTCTGAGCATTGTACAAACACTTTATTTTCTTTGTGTTATTTAAATGAACATTCGCTTTCTATAACATGAGCACCGAGCATAAGGTAAATAGTTATCCAACGTTAGCACATAGTCTACTCTAAACCATGACTGACGAAATTGAATGAAATTATATCTGGAAAGAATTTATTTTCATCTAAAGACGCACAAAACCCATTAATTAGACTCGTCTTGTAGTTGTTAAAATATATTAATTTTATTGCGTAAAAGCATTGCTACAATGTACAAAACTATTTGTATGCTTGGTATTAAATGTAAATTTAACAAAACTACCCTTTAGAATGTAAATCAGATATGATGAATGCAAAGATGTAGATATATTTCAAACTCATGAACTGAGTATTACTGGAAATAAAAATTACTGGCAAAATAACCAATTTGTTATAATTTAGAATACCATTTTAGATTATCGATTGCATTTATCAAGAAATTGAATATACTCCGATGATGAAATTTGTATATGCAAGAATATCCTTTGAAAAATGTTTTAGAAAATTGTGTAGAATTTCCCGCAAAATTTGCTCATTCCTGTAACTCCTTTTGGAATCGCTTCTCATCGAGATATACGGTGACGATAACCACGGAACGTATTAAAAGGTTATGCTTGGTAGACAGGTTTCTGAGAACTCCGTGTTTGTATTGTGAACACAAATGCCGGGGCCTAGGCGCTAGTGTCGCTCGGTGCGGCCACAATTTAGTGTGGTGCGTACAGTGGTATATACTAAACTGGGGTGCAGCTTAGGTAATGTTCGCCAACTTTGCACTACGAACATCCGGCGAGCAACCTCTCGCTGAATCCCAAGTAATGTGGATGGGTCGCTTGCTGTTTGCCGAGTGACGAACATTCGGCGCTCGCCCTACCCACCGCGTGTCGGTCTTTTGGACACATCAAAGGGAGCGAACATTCGCCGAACACATCAGCCGGTGGGGATCGGGCGAGCAGTAGCCCGCTGCTCGGCGAATGCCGAATGTGTAGTCACGTTACGGCGCTGATGAAGGTCGGGTAGGGCGTAATATAAATCTTCTTACTCTGTGTTTCACGGCCAAAAACCAATCATTTAAATCACAGTTGTGTAAGGAGAACAAATTAAGAAACTTCAAAAACACATTGCTTCCTGCATAGGTTATTGTCATAAGAATGGAAGCAGTTGGTGTTATTGTAGGTAGCATAACGCCTGAAAGCGAATGTTATTGCAATAGAAAGCAAACACACAGATCAAAAATAAGATGACAAACTTGAAAACTAATATATTTGTGGTTTGATGACGGCTATTTTTACAGTTATATGCCGAACATACTGAAGGCATTGTGAATATTTTAACTACTAATTTAATTATACACAGACAACAATAACGAAAATACAACAATACAGAAATACGATCTGATACGAACAACATGTCTACTCTGTACAACAGTTCTTCACGCCAACATCAGGCACCTCTCATGTTTTGACTGCAAAAAGCGCCCTATGTCCCTACTTCGTCGAGCGTCCACCAAGAGCGCTGAAACCATAGGGTCAGCCATACTATGTAGTATAGTCTAGCTCGTTGAGAGTGCGCCACTGTAATCGATGCCAATAATTGGGAGTTCATAGGCCCTGGTTGTAGGTTCTGAGGATGGAGGGAATGGCGATTAAGTGGAAGTGGTGTATTGTGATGTGATTTAATCAGATTTGATGTGATGTGTCATGTAGGTACAATCATGCAATTCAAATAATAATAATAATAATCATGACCCATTGACACAACACGTTTGAGAAATTTGTTGAACGCTCTCTACCAGAGACTTATTGCAATGAAAAAAATATACTTGTACTTGTTTCCGCGGACAGCATTGATTGCATGTCTTTGGGTGGGTTTTTCAGTTTTCCTGCTGTTAGCACAGAGTGAATATGTTGTGAACAACTATATGAATGTGTATGTAATAGTGAATGTGATATGCAAGTGTATGTAATACTGAATGTGACGTACGGGTGACTTCAGTGAGTTGGTTGTCGATCTGATGTACTGAACGCTGTGATGGTGGGAACGAGTTTCGTTGAGGCATTGTGAATTATCAAGACGTCAGCTGATAATTATGGCATCAACCCAAGAGACGTTTATGTGGCTACAAATAATATGGAGGCAGGCTTGTGGAAAGTTTCACCCCTTGCCATCAGCTCTTCCAAGACTGCGCGTTTCCTGACGACTCGCCCGCTCTTGGGATGTTTGCTTACTTGAATATACCTGCTCAACACTTCAATGTAAGTAGGTATTGATTCATTACTGATATGTGACCATTCTAAACCCTTCACCAGTTCTTTCGAAATTAACATTAATGTGGACCCCAACGCTGAAACGAAGTCTGTTGGAGAGTGTGAATTCCCTATGCTGACTATTTTAAAATGTCGCTAATTGAAGGTACATTTTCTGGCAAAATATTTGCCAGATAGAGGTAGCTTTGTGATATTTTTACACAGCGTACACACATACTTTATACACATACTAAATTAAGGAAATTTTGAAAAAAGCTATTTTTTGACGAAAGAAAAATATGTTCATGAGAATATAAACATTTTGTTCTATACTTTTTCTTGGGTATTCGTTTTAATAAAATCCAAAGTATAATAGATTTTGTAAATATGGCTAATTGGGCGTGTAGAATACACTTAATTTAAAACATTCACAAAGTTTGAAATTTTTATGATGACAATTTTTTAGAAAATGTTTCTTTTATAGAAAAAAGAACTTACGGGAAAACAGGTTTGAATATTTATGCACACGTGTTGTGGCATGCTTGTTTTAAGAGACAAATTAAAATAGTTCCCTTGGTCATAACAACCTGATTTATGTCTCATTTTAAACAGGAAAGATGAGGTAAAACAAAAACAAAAAAATTGACTTTCTGATCCGAAATCGATTCATACTCCTCTTGGTGGATTGTTGACGTATTCCGTGTGTATATTGAGCGAGACATACTTATGGAAGTGGTGATCATGCCCAAATATAGGATAGTCGAGTAATTTTGCATCTTGGTTATTTAAAATTTAATTTTACATTCTTGAATTCTTAATATAGAAAATGTACAGAACAAATGTACGGAAATGTTGATCTCGAGATTGAGACGGAAATATTGCCAGATTTGGTTGCCATTTTGCCTGAAAAGTGTGGTATCAAAAAACTTAAATTGTCGTTCTGTGTGACCGTCTATAAATAACACTAGAACCTGAAACTAAATGAAATATATTGCAAATTCTCCGATCAATCCGGCTCATATCAACGGTCTGAGAAAACAATTTTATGGTATTTTTAAATGATACATTACATTGATAGATTATATTAATGCGGTTTCAATATAATCTCAGATATGGATTTTAATTTTCTCTTTAAATTTATCAATAATTTGGAGTAATGTTTAACTTTTTATTTGTTATAAAACTCAATTATTGCGGTCTGAATTAATCCATCGGCAAACGTGAGCCAAAAGAATTGTGTTTCTAATGAAACCTGATAATTTCCACCATATGTTTTACTGATGTCAAATTCTCCTAAACAAGATAGAAAAATGTGAAGAATAAAATTTTCTGATACTTTTGTGTGAACGTCTCTAGAGCTTAATACATAGTTCATTGTGTATTTGGGAATCTTACAGATTGTGTCTTTTGTATCTAAAATAGAACAATATCGTTTACACTTGTCTAAAAATTTCAGATTCAAAGAGAATGTTTATTTTGTAAAATATTAAAATTAAAATGAGCCGTCTAGCTAGAGCTACTATTTTTTTCCAATTTTCCTTTTTTCAACTTTCCATAAAATACTTAATACTGACTTTTATTAGTTATAAAATAGGAAATACTGCAGAATCCAACTACAAGAGAATGGCTTATAAGAGAATCCCGTTTATAACAGAAAATGTATACTGTCTCGTGTCCCACCATATAAATAATTATTATTAAGCAAGTATTACTGACGTAATAGAACCACATGGAAGTTTTTCGCATACAGTAGCCAGAATACTGGTTCTCGAGGATTTTTTCCTAGGGTAAGTCAAAAGACGAACCGATAAATTTTCCCACGCGGTGAGCTGGGCATTTCATTGCCTTTACTCTCAAATACCTTTATAAAGGCCACAAAAGAAGGGATTTCCGTCCGCGGTAATACAGTTAGTAACAGTCTTGTTTGTAGAGTCCATAATTTGCTCGAAAATTATTAATTTAAAGTGGAAAATTGAGACTAATGCAAAGTATATTACAAGATAATTGAATTATTCCATTTGAATAAAATGTAACTTTGTACACCTAGACGAAATGGCCTTGAATTTGAAATTCACCAGCATGTTTAGTTGCTCGGGAACCTTCCTAGAGGCTAGTTTCCGTTACAAAGTTGCATTTTATTTAACTATAGTTATTCAATTATCTTGTAAAATATTTTTCGTTAGTATTCATTTTCCATTTAAAATTAATGATTTTCGAGCAAATTATGTACAAATTATGTACAAACAAGACTGTGGCATCTTGGTAGCGAAATGACAACACAGACACGACCTCTATGTGCAAATTTGTTTATTTACACTATTTACTAATGTATAGCTCTGGGGTTATGTTTGCCAGTACCTCCCACGCGCCTGCTCCCCGTCCCTAGGGTAGTGCATCCCCCACCTTCCGCTTTACCGCGCCGATGGCCCGACACCCGTGTTTCGCACACGCCGTGTCTCAAGGAGTACACACCCGTCTCGGGCGAGCATGCACGTCTGCTCACGAGGTGCTCTGAAAACGAACTACCTCTCCCTCTGTTAACTTATTTTGGCGGTCACGTGATCGTCTTCAGCCCTCTACAGGCCGCAGGACCACATGTCGCCCACGTGGGGTCCGGTGCCCCTGCCTGCTCATCTTGCGTCACGGGGGGCAGCAAGGAAGTTTCCACTTTCCAGTGCCTTTGTCTATCCCATGTGTCCAGCAGCCTCCGTCCTCAGCCTGTTGAAAATCTGGCTGGCATGTGCCAACGTTACAACTGTTACCAACTGTATATTTCAAGAACTAACGTAGCTCGCCTGTGAAAAACGACAATATCGTCATTAATGATGGATAACCTCGTATGTGCCGGAATTAACAATTTTTACATTTTGAAATCTATGATTCAGAACTGATTTTTCTTTAGTTCGATAAGAAAATGTCCAAAGAAACTAGAAATTGTAGAGTTAAAATTGAAAATAAATAACATCCTACAGGAACCTTTACAATTTATTGATGATAGAATATCTCGTCTGTTGTAAGAGCCACATGGGCGGTTTTTGAAAGGTGTTTTCTAAAAATAACACAATAAATAAATATTTAATACTATTGTATAGAAATTGTAGAGTGCCTAAACTTCGCCAATTGCACATTTAATATCAAAAAAGTGTTTTACCTTCCTCATGTTAATTTTGTTTAGTTTTTTTTCACATAGGAGGTTGTCTATCGACGGCAATATGCTGCCGGAGTACAACAGTGATCTGGCCCATCCCAGATAATTGGAAATGGGCCATTTGGGTTAACGGATTTTTCTGTTTGAACGGAATTACTTTATTAAATCTAAATGGATAAATTAGTAGTTATTAATACAAATTTCATACCTAAACTCAACAGTAAAAGGAAGAAACTGCGAAAGCAACAGCAACTAAAAAGCAATACGCTTTTGAGATATTTGGTCCATGGCCTCGAAGATTGCCAAATAATTGGGAGCTATTTTGCACAATATTTCTAATTTTCTCTAAAATAATTGTTTATGTGTACGGTATAAATGTGTGTATTGTTTTTTCGTTCTTTGCCTGACCATACTATTCGTTACTGCAATCCGTCAGTCACCCGTCGGTCGTCGTGGCCAAGCTCCGGTTTAGTGACCTTACAGAAAGCTCAGGTTTATCGCTAGAGCAGGCTTGTGAAAGGACCAGGGGAGATTGCATCAGTGCATCGGTTGATGTCACTGCAGTGCCTCTGACCGGGAGGTTGTAGGGTCCCACTCCCGACGGCGGCAGGTTTTTCGACTCTAGCTCGTCAGCTAGGTCGAAATCAGTCGCTGTCTGGAGAAGAATTCTAGCGACCGGCTGCTCTGATCGGAAGTCTTCCACGGTTTCTCCAATAAACACCAGAAGAATGCCGGAGCAGTACCCTAACAAACGGACCATGGATCGCACGCGATCTTTCCTTCCTCTTCCTTATCCTATCCTCACCCCTTACTTACACACACTTACACTAACATGCACTACACTTCCACATGCCTGGAGACCGATCGGGGGCTTAGAAAGTTGGCCCGGCTATGGTGGTGCCCCGCTGATGGGAGATATGTTTGGTACCAAACTTGGATGCAACATCCCGGTACGCTAACCCTTACACAACCGAAGCCTCAAAGTATAACGGTGATGGAGCCCACTGTACCACCACTCGGACGCTGGCACCCGCAACCCTGGCCCCTCCCTCTTCCCCCATCGCACCACACCTCACCCCTTGCTCAGAGGCTTCTTTCTTGTTTGAGGATATTTTACATGCAGTAAATCTACAACATGGGACAGCCGGCTTTACTTCCCCTCCGAAGGAACTTGGGTACAGCATCCCGGTACGCTAGCCCTTACACAATCGAAGCCTCAAATATAACGGTGATGCGGCCCACTCTACCACCACACGGACGCTGGCGCCCGTCCCCCTGCCTCCGCCCTCTTCCCCCGCCGCACCTCCCCACACCCCTTGCTCAGAGGATTCTTTCAGGTTTTATGGATATTTTACATGCATCTATCTTACTATATACCCTATCCTTACTTTGGATATAATAGCCCGATGCGCTAACCATTACACAACCGAATCCTCAAGTATAACTGTGATTCGGCCCACTGTACCACCACACGGGCGCTCGCCCCCACCCCTTGTCTCCGCCCCCTCCCCCCGCCGCCCCCACCCTCCGCGCGGACGTTCCCCGGGGCCGCCGCGCGCACAGCACGCACTGCCGGCCGAGTTTGCGCAAACACGATTCGGGTTTCAGAGATAATTAATCACGAATCGCAGCCGCCATTGAGTTTGTGGATGAATTTGCGACGGAAGCCCGTCCGTCCGTCTGTCAACCGGGGACGACTTGGCGCGACGCGGGGCCCTTGCCAGCACTTCACTACGTGAAGGGCTCTTTTCCATGGCGCTGACGTCACGAGAGTAGTCCCCGTGAGAGTCAAGTAAAATGTGAGGGAATGGTCGTGGACGTATACTGTGGTATTGTCCATGTGGACGTATACTGTAGTGAGCCGGAGTTGTCATGCAATCATGTGAAATGTCAGCCCCGTAGCCGAAATCGCTAAGCCAGTAGTGCCGTAGTGATCTTGGACCGTGGGGTCGCGGGTTCGAGTCCCGCCTCCGGCATGTTTGTATGTGTTCGTCCTTTCACCTCCTGTCATCACCATATTGTTTCATCCTCATACCATAACGTTACATCCAATAGTGGTCGCCAATGACCTAGTAGTTGATGCGACCTTAAAAAACAAAATAACAAAACAAACAAAAAATTATGTTAAATATCTTGTCAGGGAGAGTGACAACTAACAGGGAGTTATTTTATATATCAATGAAGATATTCACACATCGTAATCTATCAAGTGTGTGTCTGATGTAAGTGCCTATAATGAATTATAAGATGAAAATGTGTTAGTTAATCGACACTAAAAAGCTAGTGGCAGGAAAATAAGAATATTTATGAGGCAGGTCAGTATAATTAATAGTAAGCAGGAAAATAAATAAAACTATTTATAGTAGTGTATGGAGAGGAAATTGCGGAGATATTGTGAAGGAGGCATGAGACACGCACGGTTGGGCAGTATTTAAATACTTGCATTTGAAATACGTATTTTAAATACATTTTGTATTTGAAGAACTGTATTTTTGAGGTTTTGGGCATGTGTTTTAGAGATGTATTTAAAAAAAGAAATTTTTAAAATACGGACGAAGAAGATAGTTGAGAACGAGGTTAGTTGCTTTTTGTTTGATCCCACTAGTGAATGCATCTCATTGAAATAAAAGTAAAAGCTCTTTTCATCTGTTGAAGTTGGATTCTCTTCATTTTTAAATGATAAATCTAAGTCATTAAAAATGCTGGACAATTATACGGCAATAAAAAGGGTTTATTCATTTTAACACTACTTAATGTTTAACCATGCCTGTTGAATGACTGTTTTCCTTTGCAGGTTTTATACATTCGCCAACTAGGGGTTTATTTTCTGATGATTTGTTTGAAAAATCAGCCGTTTTAAAAGGAAGTTCCATTTCTTTGTGTTAGACATATTTTTGATATTTTATATTTGAAAATATTTGTGTATATGGTTACAATACATTACAATAGTTATTGTTCAGAAAATTGCATGACTCTTAATTACTAATTTACTATAATTGACAATTACAATTTATTGTTGCAATAATAAATATACAAAACAAAATTATTATATGTTTACAGTATTTTGAAAACTTGAAGTATTTAAAATGTATTTAGCACGTCACGTCCTAATGTATTTTGTGTATGTATTTAAATACTTTTTTATAAAGTATTTTAGCGAAGTAATAAATACTAAACTTAAAGTATTTTGCCCAACCCTGGGAACACGTGAGTGAACATCAAACATGTGAGTGAGGGGCTCGTAGGGTGTTAACGGTTTCTGGAAGACTTCTTGTTAATTTAACGAAATGTTTATATTATTATTATTATTATTATTATTATTTTCCACAATTACAAAGCAACATAGAGTAGACGTCAGCTATAGCGAAAGATGTTTACAGTACTTTAGATAATTTTTTATTCCTATACAGTAAGGATCCAGTTAACTCTCTGGAACGGTTCTATAAAGAATACTTCACTAGTGGCATTATTTACTCAATATTTTATTTTACAGATTCTTCCATAAATGTCAAAAATATAACGCACTAGAGAATGCCATAGTATGAAGTGAGAAACATAATAAAGGAACACAAACGGTGTGGTCACATGAACGAGCAAAACAATTTAGTATGCGCAATTATTTTGAATGTCGTGCAAAAAATGTGAATTTTCGATAATGACTCTGGTATTGAAAATATGTTAGAAAGCACGTTCTTTTCGTAAAAGTCTGTCAGAACGCGGATTCCGATCTTGAAACTTTCTTGTACGCCAAATTTGCTCTTCCAAATTTTTTGAACGCAGATTTCTGTTTTTGAAATCAGTTAAACCGCGGATTCCACTCTTCAAACCAAACAAAAACATCCTTCTTCGTCTTAGCAACGTCTTAAACGCTCTTTTATGAAGCCTTCCTTCCGACAAAGTTGGCCCAGGGCATGAATGATGAAACTGCAGTGCCTCTGACCTGGTGGTCCTAGGGTTCGAGTCCCGATAGAGGCAGGATTTTCGAAACTAGCTAGACAGCTAGTTCGAATTCCGTCGCTGGAGGAGTATTCTAGAGCCCGGCTGCTCTGATCAGTAGTTTTCCGTGGTTTCTCTGATGAACAACAGGCGAATGCCGGAGCAGTACCCTAACAAACAGGCTAAGGACCGCGCGCGATAATTCTGTCCTCTTCCTAGTCTTATTCTTATTTTATTTTACGTGGCAAGACTCAGGTCATAAGGCCTGGTATTCCGTCTGAGCACGCAAATTTCGCTACGTTCCTTTCACCATCTGGCAGAGAAAGGAGGTATCATTCGGACGCCGAAACACGCAATTTGAATGTATCTCAGAAGCTTCTTTTAGGCTTCGGGATCTTTCATGTGCAGTAAATCTACAACATGGAACAGCCGGTTTTACATCCCCCTCGTAAGAAAGGTTTTCTTTTTCTCCCTTCAAAGCGCGCGTGAGGGATCGCGTCTGACCTCGGCGCGCCTTAGGTAGTCCTCGTGCGAGCTGAGCTGCGCGAGTTCGGCGCGCAGCCGCTGCAGCGCCAGGCGCTCCTCGTTGGCGCGCGTCGCCGACGCCTGCGCCTTACTCACACTCACTCTCACTCACTCTCACTCACTCACTCTCACTCACTCTCACTCACTCTCACTCACTCACCCTCTCTCACTCTCTCACTCTCACTCACTCACACTCACTCACTCACACTCACTCACTCTCACTCTCACTCACTCTCACTCACTCACTCTCACTCACTCACTCTCACTCACTCACTCTCACTCACTCACTCACTCACTCTCACTCACTCACTCACTCTCACTCACTCACTCACTCTCTCTCACTCACTCTCACTCACTCTCACTCACTCACTCTCACTCTCACTCACTCACTCTCACTCACTCTCACTCACTCACTCTCACTCACTCACTCTCACTCACTCACCCTCTCTCACTCTCTCACTCTCACTCACTCACACTCACTCACTCACACTCACTCACTCACACTCACTCACTCTCACTCACTCTCACTCACTCACTCACTCTCACTCACACTCACTCACTCTCACTCACTCTCACTCACTCTCACTCACTCACTCTCACTCTCACTCACTCACTCACTCTCAATCACCCCTTACTTAAGCACACTTAACACCTGGCATGTCAAAGCCCGCCCTCACGAGCTACTTGCCCGCCTGGGGAGCTCGGCGCTCCTACTGGCAGGGGCAATTGCCCTGACTCCGCATTAATTTCGCCTCCAAATCTAGAAAGGGATGTACATGCGCAAGCTGGAGCGACGCGAGGCGGTGAATAGTTGCTTCATTCCAATACTTGCCTGATTTTTTCTATCTAATAACCAGCAATTGTATTATATTTACATTCTTCACTACTTGTACTATTTGATGTTTTTTTCTTACTAAATTCTCCCTTATATAAACATCTTCACCAAGTGACCGGAATGTGTTTGAATGGAAAATTCTTTGTTTTCGTTTTGTGATATGTTATTACATCATTCAGTTATTTCTTGAATTTATAATGGGAAATAAATTCACTGTCTCTGTAAGTTAACAATTCTCCCTTACGGGCTGATAGGGCATTTAACAGACAAAAAATTTGTTTGTTAACCCTTCTTGACTGAACTAACGTCTTAAGTAAACAGGCTTATCAAATCGATCAGTTTTTCCAATTTTGCACTCAATTGAGAATTTGAAAATGGACTAATTTATAATTTCATTTTTATGGATAATTTCTTTGCCCTAAAGAGAAAATAGGAATTAATAAGTAACTTTGTGACAATAACTATCAAGTAACCTCTCCCAAAGGCTGTCGAGGCCCAGATATCCAGTGACGTACCACCATTCCCTAGCAGTGTACAACCCTTAATTTGAAATATCGCCAATTTCTCCAGACGCAGTGCCTGCGAGCTCTAGTAAGCTTCTTACCTTGCCCGGGACCTTGAGATGCCTGCACTACACTACCACACATGTTGGGAGACCAGTCAAGAGCTTAGAGCTTGTCCCCTTGTGCTCCGCTGGTGGGAGATACCTGGTTGGGGAAAATTCACGCAAACCGGAGTAGGTTGGCTCCGGATCTCGCCATCCAGTTGAGAAAGATGACAGACACTTCCCATGAAAAAAACGTACACTACACTTACAGGACGAATGTCCTCATTATTTGGCGCGACTGGAATCACCAACCGACCAACCAACCAACCAACCAATCAATCAATCAAACAGCGATGCCTTCCCGCGTGTGAGGTGAGGTTAGGGAGGGCGGTGTTGTTTGACAGTACGCAAGCTTTCCAACGTCCACTCACAAGAGCTGTGATTGGCCCGTGATGGTGGCCTGTGACTGTGTATAGGGAAACAATGTGGTCCCTAGAAAGTTTGTGGCCACTTAAATGTCATCAACAGAGTGCATTCACTTAATGTGGCGTGGTTGGGGGCTCTCAAATTACAGTAATAGCACGCATTAAAATTAAAAAGTGTTGAGGTTTGTTAATGAAAATTACAAATGCTGTTATATTTAAAGATGAGTTTTATGAAAAATAATTTCAATATTATGGTAGACTGGTTTTTACCGAAATATAATTGCAGTGTTACATTCTGTATTCTGACAAACATTAAGTCAATATTAATTTTTTCTAACATCTTTAAAGAATGCTACTAATGAAATTAAATCATCGCGCTGTTTTTTCTTTCATATTATAACCTCACAGACACTCTTGTTTCCGCTACACGACGAAACAAATACTGCTTTCGATAGATCAATTGTGACTATCACCAAAAATAAACGAACAAATGATGACGGCTAGTAGGCGTTCGTTCTACTGATTTTAATATATTAATAATATTTAGTGTTTACACTATAAAACAAGCTAATAAGAACTAGTGATAATAAATGGAGGTCCCAATACCTTTCATTTCAAGAAAAAACAAAGTAGCGAATTTCATTTGGTTGAAACTCAGACATTTTGTAAACGAAAACCTCATTTTCTTTTAAGAACTTCGAACAAATGATTCGTTATTACAAAAGCAGATCCTTTGTCTATAAACATGGAGTACAATTTATAGAAATTGGTTTCAGAGCGTACACAAGAGGGTTGGGCAACTCTCTATGATTGTAATTGCAATGACCACTTTCGTCGTTTGCATGCAAAGTGTAGCGAGGATGTTATCTGGTGTAACTGGCCGGGAGAGCGCCATTGTTTGTTTTGCTGCAAAGGATGCGTTTGAAAACGAGGGAAACTGGCAATTTCCCCGCATCACAGTACACAATGGGCTGGCGACAACGTTCACTGCATTTGTGCGGCCACTGAAAGAGAAAGCCAATTGAACGGGAAGATCCATAGAGATCAGGTGTCACGAGGTAATTGTTTGCGTGCAAGTGGCTTCGCTGGGAATTGTTTAATTGATCGCGAGTAAAAAGTTTGTGTATCATTGCAGGGGAACGATACTTGTGGATAATACGTGAATGGATCTTAAGATCCAAAAAATACGAAGAAAATATGACAATATTTTATAGAATAGGTGTCCAGAAATGTGACGTAAGTTTGATATAAGGTATACGTGTGTTAGAAGACTGAAACATTTCTCTTTGAAATGGAAATAGAAATAGTCGATCTAAGCTAAATGAGTGTTTATGTGGATACAGGCAAGATCACATGTAAATATCACTAATGTATTACCTTAAATAAGCTTAAAGTATGACTTATATTAAATATACGACTACTTTAAAAGATGTAACTTTCAAAATAAGTGAGTTTCCTTTGGGTGACGGAGTTAACAAAAAGGGTAAATAACTATGTTGCAATTTCAACAATAAATGTATGTATTGCTACTTTTTTGTCATTCTTGATTATCAGATTTGATTTCAAGATTTTGTTATCTTAACTGCGCTTGCAGTTGTAATAGCTTTATAATCGCTTGAGTGGTTAAGCCCATCAAAAGACTGTTATCTCTTAAAGAACATGATAAAGACAACTTAAACTACGTTTATAAGAATGCCAAAAATGGCATAGGAGTAATCAAAATTATTGATCATCGTCTCGATCAGGTTTTTCATCGTTTTCCTTGATCCATTAATCATTTATTTGCCTTTCGAAGATAAATGCCCTTTATCTTACTTTTGAAGGTAAATGTAGCTTCAATGCCTGTGCAATGTTTCCTGAACAGGGTTGAGTTTAGTAGGGACTTTGGATATTTTCTCAACAATACCTTTAGAACTCCTCCATGATTTGCGGTGATTCACATGAGGCACGATAAGGAATAAGATCCAAATTATGTAGATTTGTTGCCGATGCAAATAGTTTTCTCTCAACGGGGTCGAATATTCCTTGTTATCACATTTTAACAAAAATCACTTCTTGCTACGTTATTTTATGATTCAACTCGGTAGCATCTCAAAGCGAGAGTAGGGATTCTAGAGCTAAAAAACCCAGCACTTAATTGCTCTTCCCGCACACACGTGAGACAGTCATTAACAGTATTTTGACGTTAAATAAATACAAATTATTATCGTCGTCAGCAACAACAATGATCCATGGAGATCTGATGATCCTAATATACACTTGATATTTTTAAAATTTTGAAATACTTTAAGAAGTTTCTTTGCTTCACATGGCTGGGCGGGACGTGGCTGGGACAAACAGGAAGGGCGGACGGTACAGCTAGATACACGGGTCGGGGAGCCGGGCTGGGCAGGCGAGGCCAGGGAGATGGACTGTGGGAGCAGGGAGGCTGGGAAGATGGAGGCTGGGAGATGGACTGTGGAGGCTGGGAAGCCAGAGTAGAACGGAGATAGGCGGGGCGGAGAGAATTGGAGTTGCGGGGAGCGACTTGGCGCGATTGGGCAACGCTGGAGTTTGATGGGGCGGATCTAGGCAAAGCGGGCATGGACCCGACTGAACAGGGTCGGGCGAAGCTCACGGGATGGACCAAACTGGAACGGCGGGCAGGTCTGAAGAACGGGTAGGGCGGGTCTGGCCGTGGGGGAAAGACTGAGCACGGATGAGTAAATCGGGGAGGAGATAGCTTAGGCGGCTCGGCGAGGGGTGGGGTGGGGTGTGACAGAGTGAGGCGGGGTTTGGCGAGGGGGGTACGGGGCGGGACTGGCCGGGTATGGGCAAGGCTCGGTACCCATGCGGCGGAAAACGCTGACAGGATGGGCGAAATTTGAAGGGCAGGGCGGGGAGCGTGACGGGGGGGCGAGCGTGGCGAGGGGGAGGAGCGTGGCGAGGAGGAGGAGCGTGGCGAGGGGAAGGAGCGTGGCGCGGGGGATGAGCTTGGCGAGGGGGGCGAGCGTGGCGAGGGGGAGGAGCGTGGCGCGGGGGATGAGCTTGGCGAGGGGGAGGAGCGTGGCGCAGGGGACGAGCGTGGCGAGGAGGAGGAGCGTGGCGAGGGGAAGGAGCGTGGCGCGGGGGATGAGCTTGGCGAGGGGGGCGAGCGTGGCGAGGGGGAGGAGCGTGGCGCGGGGGATGAGCTTGGCGAGGGGGAGGAGCGTGGCGCAGGGGACGAGCGTGGCGAGGGGGACGAGCGTGGCGAGGGGGACGAGCGTGGCGAGGGGGACGAGCGTGGCGAGGGGGACGAGCGTGGCGAGGGGGACGAGCGTGGCGAGGGGGACGAGCGTGGCGAGGGGGACGAGCGTGGCGAGGGGGACGAGCGTTGGCGAGGGGGACGAGCGTGGCGAGGGGGCGAGCGTGGCGGGGGGCGAGCGTGGCGGAGGTGGCGAGCGTGGCGGGGGGCGAGCGTGGCGTGGGGGCGGCGAGCGTGGCGTGGGGTGGGGGCGTGGCGGGAGCGGAGCGTGGCGTGGGGGCGAGCGTGGCGGGGGGCGAGCGTGACGGGGGAGGCGAGCGCGGCGGGGCGTGGCGGTGGCGTGGCG
This sequence comes from Acheta domesticus, assembly GCA_031308135.1. Taxonomy (NCBI): domain Eukaryota; kingdom Metazoa; phylum Arthropoda; class Insecta; order Orthoptera; family Gryllidae; genus Acheta; species Acheta domesticus. Next base: position 4,371,053 of record JAHLJT010002630.1, read on the forward strand.
GGGGGCGTGGCGGGGGGCGTGGCGGGGGTGCGTGGCGGGGTGCGTGGCGGGGGGCGCGTGGCGGGGTGTGGGGAGCTGGGGCGTGGCGTGGCATGGCGGGGCGGGGCGGATCTGAGCGGCGGGCGCGCGGGTCCGTGACGAACGGGAGCGGCGCGGCGCGGGCGCGGGGGCGGGCGCAGGGCTAAGCCCCGGCAGGCGATCACGCGCGGCTCAAAGCCTTTGCCTTTGAAGCGCCGCCGCCGCGCCGCTTGGCCAGTTAGGCGGCGCACGGCGCTGGGCGTCGATAACAGGGCTCGCACTCCGCGAACACGAGCGCGCTAACGCGCTACAAACTCACCGAGATAACATTACCTGCTGCGAAGAAGAATGTAACCAGCAGTGGTGAAGACGAGCCTGAAGCCCGTTTGACATGGTCATTTACTTTCTCGCATACGTAGGTATATACGGAGTAGTATACCTAGAATAGGGAAAATTGTGTAACACTGTGGAAAATTTTCGATTTTGAAAAGATTTGAATTACAAGTTTTGGAGATACCGAAAAAGTTTTTTTTTTCAAATCGTCCGATCGTTCGTTCGTTTGTCCGTTCGTGCGTTCGTTTCGTCTCTTTTTCACACGTCCCGTCCGTTTCGTCCGTCCTTTTCGAACGAATAGCACTCTTTAATATGACGTAATGTTCATTTTGGGGTATTTTTTTAAATTACAGAAAGGCAATTTTTTTGAAAGATTACTCACACCGTTAATATGCACATTTCCAGCAATTTGTAAACACTATTTTATTTGTGAGTTTAATTGCTTGAAATAACTTCGAGTTAAAGTTTTCGAAAACTCAAAAAGTTTCTGTGAAAAAAGGGGCTGCGAATTTAGAATTTAGAATTTAGACATTTCGAATTTAGAGTATCGTTCTAACGCCATTTTCTTAAAAACGGCTCCAAATTTTGTAAAGAAAATTGCCATTTGGGACGAGTTTCTACTGTTCTTTAATATTCTTAAAATAATATATCCGTTCTATTAGAAAACCGAAAAAATAATAAAATGTCAAAAAAATGTACTTTGGACGGCGACAGATGGCAGTTGGAAAGAGTATGTGTCAAATCCGAATAGCTAGCCGAAACCAACGGAAATAGAAAACATACGGGAAAGTTTGTGCCTTCTGTACCACCACTAGTTTTCATCATTTTTTATCTGTACAGAAAAATGATGCAGCAGAACGGGATGTAATTTTTACAGATAAATGACGTATGCTTCGGCCAGTTAGGCGGTGCACAGCCCAATGATAACCGGTTGCACGTCCCGCGAACGTAGCCGTACCGACTCACCGCTCGACGAGATAACATTACCTGGCACAAATAAACAACGGCGAAGACCAGTACCGACTGAAGTGGCTCAGGGCATCAATTGATGTCACAACAGTGCCTCTGAGGTCCTAGTGGCAGGATATTCGACACTAGTTACATTGCTAGGTCGAATTCAGCCGCTGTCTGGAGGAGAGTTCTATCGGCCGGCTGCTCTGATCGGTAGGTTTCCGTGTTTTGTGTAATCAACACCAGGCGAATTCCTATTCCAAATAGTAGAACTGAAGTGTTATTTTGAGAATATTAGAAAACAGTAAAACCTCGTTCCAACTGGCAATTTTCTTTGAAAAATTTGGAGCCTTTTTTGAGAGAATGGCTTTTACCCGCTACTGTAATTTCCAAATATGCAGCTTTTTTTCACAGAAGTTGTTTGAGATTTCGAAACACTTCGTTAAAAGTCATTTCAAGCCCGTTAACTCACAAATACAATAATGTTTACAAATTGCCGAAAATGTGCATATTAATGGTGTGAGAGATCTTTCAAAAAATTAATTTGTGTAATTTGAAAACAACAACAAAAAAAAACAACAACTCAAAATCAACATGATGGCATATTAAAGAGTGCAGCAAGTACTATCCGAAGTTTGGAATCATTTATAAGAAAACGGGACACCAGCTGAAATACCCTAACAAGCGGGCAACAGACCGCACGCGATCTTTTCATCATCTTCCTCCTTCTATCCCCACTCATTACTTACACACACACACACACACATACACACCACACTACTTACAGTACCACACATGGCGGGAGATCAGTCGTAAGTCAGAGCTTTTCTCTGGTCCCGTAGTTGTTGTGAAACCTATATATATTTCATTAATGTCTAGCAGAAATTAGGAAAAAAACTGTTTTTTTCTAAAAATTTTCATGACTTTTTTTAAGAACTAATTTTGTACAACAGACATTATCTGAGGCAAAACTAGCTTCAATTTTGCACTAAAATAATGTTCTTTTTTCCAACATTCATCTAAAGGTTATTGCTTTTCGATTTCCCTCTTACTAACACCTTTTCTATTATGTTTTCTCAAGTTGAAAAACTTAATATTTAGAGTCTTATCCTTGTTCCAACCTTGTTAAACTGGTTGTGAAAATCGTAAAAATACACCACTCACTCACTAGTAGCTGCAGTCGGACTGCTCGGCGTCTCTTCAATGAACAGTGCGTCACTGCACAGAGTACAATGTATTTATGATACCTTCACATGGTCTTTACTAATGAGGCTGTGGACGAAAGCTTAGGATTCTCTCCGCGAGATATGCGGACAGGAGTCGTGCCCATACAAATTCCCACGCTCAGAGAGGCGGCAGGGATGGAATTCCCCTACCGCATACACCGGAAGTGAAGGCTCAATGCATCAACCTGATGTCACTGCAGTCCCTCTGACCGGGAGGTCCTAGGTTCGAGTCCCGACGGCGGCAGGAGTTTCGACATTAGCTTGTCAGCTAGGTCGAATTCAGTCGCGTTCTGGAGGAGAATTCTAGAGGCCGGCTGCTCTGATCGGTAGTTTTCCGTGGTTTCTTCGATCAACATCAGGCGAATGCCGGAGCAGTACCCTAACAAATGGCCCACGGTCCGCGCGCGATCTTTCCTTCATCTTCCTTGTCCTATCCTCTCCTCTTACACACACACACACTTACACTAAATGCACTACACTACCACACATGCCGGGAGACCGGGCGCGAACTTACAGCTTGTCCCGGCTGGGGCCCCCTGGTGGGAGATACCTGGTTGAGGGGAAAGTCCACTAGTCGACGGTAGGTCGGCGTCGGATCTCGCCATCCAGCGGGGAAAAGATCATCGCCATCTCCCGAGGAAAAACACGCACTACACTTACGGGTCTAAGTACTCTAGTTGACTAATGACTAATTGACTCTAGTCTCGGAACTAATTAGTCTAGTCTCGCGCCCGGAATCAAGAATCAATCAAATCAATCAAAACAATGGTAAAATTTCATGTCAAACCGTGCATCCAGCATGGTGAGTACTGCGAGTAAGAATTGACCAAGAGCCATGAAACGTTTGAAGAGTAATGAAATTATCGGTAGAAGATGGAGGAAACGGTACAGATAACCACTGATCTCTAAGTAGAGAAACAAACTTGAGAAACAAAATAGTACGGAAATGTAGTCTGCGGTACAAATCCTCTCAATGGAAATCTCCCGACATTGGTTACTTGTCTTTCAACGAATATTAATAAGGAAACTATATAAGGCAATAACGTTTCTTACCCAACGCAAGAAAATTAACTTCCGTTTCGTTTTAGTAAAGAAACAAAACGAAACTGTCTTCAACGATCTGTTCGTTCTGTAACGAAACTAAATTCGCGCAGACATTCGTTTCGTTTCTTGGAACGACACTAAACTCGCGAGAAAATAATTTTGTTACGGCGGTGCAGAAACGAAGCGTTTAGTTGAATTTTTGTTGCTATTCTTGGTTTATATCTTTCGTGCTCGTAGAAGTAAGAAATTACTACTGTACCGGGCTGCCTAAATAATTGCAAATTTATATTGCACGCGCTTCATTTGATTGGTTTAGACATTCTGAAGTGACAGTTCTAGAGTTGTGCAGAAATTTCAATGTTATATAATACTAGGAAAACCCGGCAGATGTTGTTCTGCCCTTCATCTCCCTCTTTCCCCTCCCATCACCCTCTCACTGTCTCTCCCTCCCTCCTTCCATCACTCTGTCCCTGTCTGTCTCTGCCGCTCTCTGCCCTTCTCATTCACATTTACGTGCAGATTCTGAACGTCTCTGCAGGTGTGGTAATATCGGGAAGCGCTGGACCAACAAAATGTAATAGAATGTTCAAGAAGGATTCATCCTGCAGATCACGGCGTGAGAAACGTTTGTTTGAGACCGGACTCAAAATTTTAGTTTTTAAGGGCATAGAATGCATCGTTTAGGAGTTATTTAACGGTGTAGATTCAAAATCCTGCTGAATGTGTTGCGGGTTGCATTTGGCGTAATGATTTAGTTTTGTTCTACAGCGCCATTTAATGGAGTTACAACAGATTATATGTATTGAAACGTTCCTCTTTCGAGTTCATTTCAACAATGATTTTATGGGTGGGACAGGTGATATTTGTTCGCGAATGGGTTCTGGGTTTTGGCACATTCATCTGAAATACAAAGAACATGGACAATACTTTCTTTCGCAACGACTCAGTACACTGTGTGGCACTTCCCGCTTTTCTAATATTAACTGTTAACAAATCACAGTTGCACTTCCCATTTTCTAATATTAAATGTTAACAAATCACACACTTCATTTTTCTAATATTAAATGTTAACAAATCACAACTACACTTCCCATTTTTCTAATATTGAATGTTAACAAATCACAGCTATACTTCCATTTTTCTAATATTAAATGTTAACAGCTCACAGTTACACTTACCATTTATTCCTAAGACACTATTTCATACACAAAGGAAAAAGAAAACCTGATATTTATATGGGCGATTCATTCAGCTTCCAGGCGAGGCGCCGTCCCCCCTCCAGCTCGGCATTGCTCGCCTGCCCCTCGGTCGGCGTCGTTACCCGAAGTCACGTTCCGCCGCCACTGCATGCTACTCGGGGCCCACGCGCCTTCATACGATGCTCCCTCCAAAATACTTTTCTTCCAGGCTCTATTTATGTTGATTTTTGTCCACCCCTCTCACACTGTCTATTCGGTGAACACGCTACTCATAAACACTCCATCTCCAGTCCTCGCCATATGTTTCATCATTTGCATCGACCCGTGGCGAAACTCGCTTCCCGATTGATATTTCGCCCTTGCTCAGTTCTTTATATTGCGAACTCCGGTTAGATGTCGAATATTGTTCATCGTATTCATCCACACGCTGGTTACGACTATGTCCACTGTCCGATATCACACTTAACGTTCCCTCGGTTCCTCGACTGCTATCAAGATCACTCGATCCAACGAGTCTGCCCCGTCTCCTACCGAGTTCTTTTACACACTGCTTGCTCGCTGACGACGCGCCCGCTCTCGCTCGCGCCCTCCTGACCCGTTCGGAACGGGTCAAACCGGCAACGGCCATAACTGCCGCGCCATTTGAACACGGTCGGCCGTCGCTTCATTATGTTAAACGTATTATAATAATATTATCATTCGTTTCAATATATATATGTATATATATATATATGTATATATATGTATATACATGTATATATATATGTATACATATATATATATGTATATATATATATGTATATATATATATGTATATATATATATATATATATATATATATATATTTATATGAAAAAAAGAACAAGCACGTAATAAGAATGGAAGACGAAGGAAATTCGATATGAGGGAATTCTAGTTATAAACATTTCACAGTAATAATTTTATCATTTATTTATTTTTAAATATGGTAATCCGACCCTTCACTAATGTTTATCAACTTTAACAAGTATTGCGTGAAATATTTCAAAAAAATAATTTTAAAACTAACAGCTTTTACTAGTGCTCAAGGTTGTGGTCTTTTTGTTTCTTGATGTTGTACTATGATTTTTTTTATAAAACAGGACCCTGTGGAACGAAAAAAGAAGACATATAATTGTATACGTTTCATTGCAATATTTTCATCATTTTATTTTTACTTTTAAATATGGTAAACTGACCTTTCGCTAATACATTCATCAACGTTAACAAAATTTAGACGAAGTGTTTTATAAATTTAATTTCAAAACAAAGAGCTTCTTTTGGCTGCTGTCTTCTTCGAGTTGCAACACGTTGAGGAATGATTATGATGCACTCATTTGTTCTTGGACAATACGAGGACCCTGCGAAACAAAAAAGAAGGAAAGAAAGTAGATTCGGAAATCTGAAAGAAATACCAACTCAGTTAACTGTTCTAAATTAAGGTGTATGTCTGAAAGTATGCTTTCCGACATTTCGTTATATACAGAATAAAAGGAAGTCTGTGTATATCATCAACATGGCTAGATTGAATCATAATCGTTAATGAGCGGTCAAGAAGTGGCATGTCGCGGATTGTTTTATAGAATAGTGTGCTAGTGCCCAATGTGACTTAAATTTAAAAAAAATTGCATTAAGCTTTTACTATCTTTTTTCTCATTGTCTTTGTACTCGCCACCCATTCATCTTACTTTCCCTACTGGCTTCTAAACCGCTGCCGTCCTGTTAGGTTTCTTCCGAGTTCATTCAATCGCTTAATGTTTATTCCGAGAATGTGTCTTATCTTGTGTCTTATCCCGAACGTAACTGAGCAGTTTGTTTAATATTAAAATTTATAGTGAGGTTATTTTATTGTTACTATTTATGTACTTTGGCACAACAGCTCGTTACGAGCTAAGCCAGCGGCGTCCCGGCGTTGCAGACATGGGTTTAAGACGTAAGTGTGGTTAGCACATAGATATAACTACGGCGTATTCTGGACTTCTCAACCCGAGAATTGAGCTTTTTCTCATCGTCACACGGCAACAGATACTGGGACATTGCAAGGAAAGCGCACAGTTAATTTTTGCTCCGACCGTAAATCAAACCCGGGGCCGCGTAGGGGAAAGCGAGAACGCTAACTGACGGTCCACCGAGGGAACTTATTGTCATTCTATTATAGTAAATATCATTATTTCAATACAATGGACCACACAAACAGCAGAAGCGTGTTATAATGAATTTGAATTGAATTGAATTGGTGCCTTATTTTACGTGGCGAGACTCAGGCCATGAGGCCTGCTCTTCCGTCTGACCACGCAAATTTCGCTACGCTCCTTTCACAGACTAGCGGAAAGAAGGTATTTCTGAGGCGACGAAACAGGCGATTTGAATTTAGCTCAGAGGCGTCATTTAGGCTTGAGGATCTTTTACATGCAAGTAAATCTACTAACATGGGCCAGCCGGCTTTACTTCCCCTCCGCGGAAGGCGTACGAAGGATTTTTTCGCCCCTAAAAATCCACGGCTTCGATCGGGTTGAACCCGCCAACTTGGGTATAGCAGTCCGTTACGCTAACCGCTACACCACCGCCGCCGCTATAATGATACCGCCGCCGCCGCTATATAATGAACTCAGTAAAGTACTTAAACTGAAAGTTGCAGTTACTTTTCTCTGTATGATGTGATAGCCGACAATGTTACTGAAATCGCTTGGTTGTAGTAATTTTCGAACAAAAAATATTTATTTTTTGTCCTAGAAAGGTTTCTTTATGCACACTCGTCAAAATTATTGATATTAGGATATTTGTAAAGTATATACTCGAGAATTATTTCAAGTTTGCACGTACAAAGTATGAGTCCAGAATCATGTCTATCAACTTCCTGATGACTTGCATGAAATTATCGTCAGGAAACGCCCTGCAAAGGAAAACGTCAACATTTAGAAGGTTCAACACAATCTTCAATGGTAATTAAGCATGTAGTATACAATCCGTTTCTAAAATAACTTGCTTATTCTAAACAGACACAGAAATCACAGTTGAAATTAATATGTACTGGCCCTATTTTAGGACTTTCACACAAGTGAATACTTCATATATCCCAGCAGGGATATTTACTTTCCTAGAAAAGAAACTCATTTGGCGATGTCAAGTAATTTCGAATTTTAATGACGGTTTTTCTGGAGATCAGGCCTTACTTTCCTGTCAGTTTTGTCAGCAAATGTGAATAGTGTGCGAATATTCGTCATCGACTTGGTTTGGCGAATTATTTCATGAACTTTGAATGTACCATGCGATATTAGTTGAATTTTGTTTATTAAAAAAACAAATCTTATTTCTTGGCGATTTGAAATTATCAATATCGATTCAGTCAAGTTATTTGCAGGTCAATTTCATGCATCCATATTTTGTGAAGAAAGCCATTATTACACTTCGATTTAAATAGGGTGACTTCTGACGTTTGATCACCTGGAAAAGATTAACCAATCAGGAGCGTCGTTACAACTCATTTGGTATTAAAGCTCCGGATTGGGTAACAGCATTATAGCTGACGAGTCACTCTACATAAATCGAAGAGTATTGTAGAACATTCGTTGCTATTTGATCTTCAAGACAATCATTCTCTAAAGTCAAAAAACATTAAAAAAAGGCATTATATTTTGTTGTGTATTATGTTTACAGCCTATTATGGTTCAGAATATTCATCATCCGCCTAGTTATTCAGTGGCGTAATGTAGCCTTGTATGAATGAAATTTAAGTCTACTCTACCACTCTACCCAGCGTGTGAAACTGCGCCCAGTGTTCCAGCGAACATGGGACTTCTCTTACTTCTGCTCACATTTCCCCTCGAAATCTCGAAAGTGGTGAAAATGCCAAACGAGCGGGGAACATAAGCATACCAGCAAGAACAAGAAAAAGGACAAGAGCTTACTCGAAATATAACGAAGAGTAATGGCTACATATGAAAATATATTTGCGTGATGTTTTCTATCAATCGAGTGTTTAATTTTGTTTTTACTCGTAACTTCTTATTACTTTACTTCATCTCCATATTTGTTCAAAATTAACCAGCCTTTCTTTCGGATGAACCGCTTTTTTTGACAGACAAGAATCCTTATCATTTTATCTTCATAACCTGAAAGTATGAAATTAATGGAATTATTGCACTCTTTAAGTAAACACGATCACAAAACCATGAATTTTCCCAGCGAACGACATTTCACCGAGAATGAGGACATTTCACTGAGAATGAGGACATTTCACTGAGAATGAGGATATTTCACTGAGAATGAGGATATTTCACTGAGAATGAGGACATTTCACCGAGAATGAGGACATTTCACCGAGAATGAGGACATTTCACCGAGAATGAGGACATTTCACCGAGAATGAGGACATTTCACCGAGAATGAGGACATTTCACCGAGAATGAGGACATTTCACCGAAAATGAGGACATTTCACCGAGAATGAGGAATCAATATTGTTGGCAACAGCTACGAAGAATTAAAATATCGCACTTTCTGCGCTACTCACATCTTAGATATTATTTGAAAACGTCCAATTCAACCAAGAAGCGAACAACTCACTGTTTCCATCGCAGTGTTGTCAGAACTATGTGAATTATACAACTGCATAAAAATATAATACAAACGTTTTGTAAACTTGTATTGGAAAAAGAAACCTGACACCCCGGACAATATAGAAATGCATTTCATAGGTCCATGATTAGAGAAGACCATGCAAAACCATGCCAAAATCACTCTACTCATTACAAATGGTGTAGCATTTGGTGCGAAAACTAAATATTTTCATGCAAATATCAACATAAAGACAATTATAACTCTTTTTCACACAGTTACATTAAGTCACAACAATGACAATGTATTTCACAGAATGCTGTTGTTGCATTCCCTGCATTGCCGATACTCCCTTAAAGACTTAGCAATTTTTATTTCAAATATTTCAAAATAAATAATTTCTAAAAGATTAATGTGTAAATGTGTAACAAAAGGTCGCATGTAGGAAACGAACAAAGAAATAATATACAAAATTGCAATTTCTAATTCATGGCGCATATGCAGCAGCTATTATGTTTGTCACGAAATTAAAGAAAAATAACTCGCATTTTCAAAAAGATTAAACATGACCTTGTTTGAAGAAGTAGTTTTGATAAATACATTACATTGAGAAAACCAGCTGCCATCTATCGCCGCCCAAAGTACATTTTTACATTTTCTCAATTTTTCGGTTTCCTAATGGTAGAACGCAAAGATTAATTTTAGAATATTAAAGAACACAAAAACCTCATCCTAAATGACAATTTTGTTTTAAAAATGTGTAGCCCTTCTTCAGAATATGGCGTTTAAGCGCGAATAACAATGCGAAATTTGAAACTTTTTCACAGAAAAATGTTGAGTTTTCAAAAAATTTCAATTAAAGTCATTTGAAGCATTTACACTCACAAATACAATAATGCTTACAAATTGCTGGTAATGTGCGTATTAAAGATGTGAGAGATCTTTACAAAACTTAAATTTGTGTAATTTTTGAAAAGACAAAAACACTCCAAAATAACTTTACGTCAAATAGAGTGCAAATAGAGTGCACTATCCGTTCCAAAAGTTTGAAGAAAAAAATTGAAGCTATTTATGCGAAAAAAGGCGTTTGAGCGTTTCTGAAAATGCGGAATTTCGAGCTAGTTTTCACAGAAAACTATTCAATTTTCCATATTCTGACATTATTTAAAGCACATGTACTTATGAATATAATAATGTGAACAAATTGCCGCTTATGTAAATAATAACGACGTGAGAGACAAGTCAAAAAAGTACATTTTTGCAAGTTTTGAAAAAACAAAAGAATAGGGCAATATGGCGTTAATGTCATTTCACAGAGCACATTAAATACTATCCATACAAAAGGTTTTATGAAAATATTTGCAACCGTTTTTATGATACTGTTTTTTGAAATTTTTTAAATTTTTAAATATTGCAAGCAATATTGCGCAAAAACTACTAAAATTTTCAAAAAAATGTTCATGACCTTAATGAAAGAACTCACTTTAGACAACAAATTTTATTTGAAGGAAAAATCTTCATCTCAAATTTTGCAGTTCTAGGAAGACGCCAAAAAATTCAAATATTCTCAATTTTCGAAAATTTAGTGGAACCGTGAAAATTGGACCTATCCCATCTTTATAAGTGTATTTTATTGTATCCTTACAAGAAATTTAAAGAAAAAAATTGGATCCGTTCTTGAGAAAATTTTGAAAATGTTCTGGGGGCTTCATGTAAAGTACCTCCAAATGTTGAAGAATATTTTTTTTAAATCGCGGCGCCTCAAGTGGGACCAGATCAGCTGCGGAATATTCATTTTGGAAGATATACTAGTTATGGTTTCGGCGCTAAGGGTGTTCACGGACGGGCGGACGGACGGATTGGCGGACGTTTTGAAAAGAACCTCTTTCTCGGTATTAAGGGACCCCAAAACGCGTATTTCCGTCGAAATCTTGAAATAGATTTTCCGCAGCATTACATAACTTTCCCTATACTACGTATGTACTCCGTATATACGTACGTACACGGGAAAGTAAAAAAAGGAGGACAGATGGCATCCTTGACCAGACGGAGCTCGACTAGCGCATAATTCTTTTCGTCAGGCCGCTTGTAACATCTACCTCGGTCGCGTCGTGCCGTGTCGCCCGACCCTGCGATACACGACGTGTTTCAACATACACTTGTCACATTGGCTGGTGCCATACGAGGAGTGACGGACATTTTTCAAAGTACTCGGGGCAGTGTGTGACGGGTTGCGTGGCCTTAAAGGGAAGTTGTACACGTCATTGGACCATAAGTTTCGATTTTCGTTTTTGTGCTATTTTGAATCTTTAATATTCACTTAACACAGTGCAATATACATTTTCGAGATATTATGTTCCTAAGAGCTTTTAAAAACATGTCAATGTCTAGGCGCGCCAAATGTCACGCCCATTTTTACGTCACCTACTTTTTTTTTGTTTTCGAAATCTTTCTTTAAGAAAATTTCTTTCGTGGTTTTATTTAAAGAGGCGTGGCAAAACTGCCTTGTGATCGTCATTTGTTTTTTGGCAATTTGGCGGCATTGTTTGTGTTAACCCTCTAGTGCCTCTTTTTACATATACATCAGTCGATCTTGCCAGTCGATTTTTGCAGCTATTGTACTAATTGGCACAATTCATTTCTTCAATAGACTGAGACATCTTATATGAAACATTTTTATAAGAAAGTTTTTTTTTCATTCCCGAAATCCAGATGTCGATTTAGCATGATCACTAAGGCATTGTACTCTCCTGGCCAGGATGTACACATGACTTGTGTCGGTTCGAATCTTCATCTAAAACCATGCTTTGCTAGTATAAGCCTGTGGTTATGTCGGAGGGAGAGGTCGGTGTAAAGGAAACGGTGGTTGGTCCACGCCGAAGTTGACGGGGCGTCTGCAGCTAAAGCCTAACGATTTTGCTTCTTGTAGAAAAACGCTCATATAACCAACAAATAATAAAAATGTCAAGGAAAGGGACCGGGAGAGATGGCTCAGTGCATCAACCTGATGCCACTGCAGTCCCTCTGACCGGGAGGTCCTAAGTTCGAGTCCCGACGGCGGCAGGATTTTCGACACTAGCTTGTCAGCTAGGTCGAATTCAGTCGCAGTCTGGAGGAAAATTCTAGCGGCCAGCTGCTCTGATCGGTAGTTTTCCGTGGTTTCTCCGATCAACACTAAGCGAATGCCGGAGCAGTACCCTAACAAACGGGCCACGGACCGCGCGCGATCTTTCCTTCGTCTTCCTTGTCCTCTCCTCTTACACACACACACTAACATACGTTAGCATAACATACTCTAGCTTACGTTAATGATATTTCCGATTCTATTAATTCAACGATTAGGCTCTTCGCAGATGACTGCATACTATACCGACGAATGCAAGACGCTCGAGATCAGCAGATTTTGCAAAAGGATCTCGATAAAATTATGGAATGGGCGGAAGAAAATGAAATGAATATTAATCCCAAGAAATGCAAAGTGGTAACTTTCAGTAGGAAACGCGACAAAATTTCACTAAAATACACACTTGAAGCTCAACCTGTGCCTAAGGTTAGTAGCTTCAAGTATTTGGGGGTTGTTATTCGAAGCGATTCAAAACTGGTCCGACCACATCAATGACGTTGCGCGGAAAGCTTGGAAATCACTCCATTTCGTAATGCGGATATTGAGGAAAGGAAAAGCGAACACAAAGCGCTAAGTGTGTACTTCTCTTGTACGTCCGGTAATGGAATATAGCTCCGCGTGTTGGGACCCGTATAGAGCAGGGCAGATAAACTTGTTAGACCGTATCCAAAAGAGAGCGATAAAACTTGTAGGTAACAACAATGATCAGACTGAGATGTGGGAACACCTAGGGAAACGTCGACAGATAGCTAGGCTAGTAAATCTTTTCAAAGCGTACACTGGATGTAAAGCGTTAAATGACATTCGAACTAGGATAGCGCACCCTCAGTATTTCGGAAGGGGAGACCATTCATTCAAAATTAAATATAGGAATCAAAAAACCGATGTAGGTAAATACTCTTTTGCATACCGGACAATAACTGACTGGAACAGTCTACCTTCTGCAGCACTAGCGACTTTCCCCTAGTGTGCATTCCTTCCGGATTCGTCTAGGGAACTGCGTGTGATGCAAAATATTTATGTGTGTTTTATTTCTCACTTACTTTTCCTTTAATATGTATTTTTAAGTTGTATTTATATCTTTATATGATCTGTACACCCCGTGCCATCGAGCGAAAGCTCATTAGCAGGACATAATAAATATTAATATTAACATGCACTACACTACCACACATGCCAGGAGACCGGTCGGAAGCTTACAGCTTGTCCCGGCTGGGGCGGTGCCCTGCTGGTGGGAGATACCCTGTTACATTAACTTTCTTTTTGCAATCACCTCAATTAACCTCCGAACCTAGAAAACAACATTTTTGTAAAAAACTGGTTTTATATGTGACCTTAGACCTTCAATAATTCTTTGACCGGGCCACTATCGTTGTCTATTTTAATACGTTTTTTAAAACAACGAATTAAAGCGATTAAAAAATAATATCGTTGTCATCATTTTTTTAGCACTTTTGGGCTAAAGTGACTAGGCTAAATGGACTTGATCGCAGTTTTCCGAGTTATGAACAATCGTGTGTCAGGAAATTGATGGATAATACGCGTTGTGCTCTCTCAGCTTGAATCAGTGAAAAACTACTGATTGACAGTGACTATTCACTGATGGTGTCAGTTATAACTCTGCCACTGACAATCAGTGAATTGAACTGAACAATTCAGTGAAAATCGGGTCCACTTTTTGAATCGGTGAAACTTTACGGTTTGAATCACAACATCAGCACGTGAACGACTGAACGATCAGTGAGCGATGGCGGCGCGGCACTTTTACCACTGACGACCAGTGAAATGCTGGCGGTCATTATGAAAAGATTCGCATATTCGCTGATTGCCAGCGAAACTACACATTTCGACTGAAGATATCAGAGACTTCGGCTCTCACTGATTGAATCAGTGACAATTTCACTGATTCAGATTCAGAGAGTGGCTTGCATGAAAATGACCGCGTGTTCAAAATTACAAATTCGTTGATAAGTGATTCCGGGATCGTCAACGGCTATGGTCATTTTTTATCGTGGGAGGTGGCGTCGATTTTCCCCCGTTGGCTTTCCAGATTCGGCGATGACCTACGTCCAATTGAGATTTTTCCCAACCAGGTATCTCCCATTAGCGGGGCACCGCTCCAACCGGGGACAATACCTAAGCTCAATACCTATCAAGTGTAGTACTTTTTATCTTGGAAGGGGGCGTCGATTTTCCCCCGTTGGCTTTCCAGATTCGGCGATGACCTACGTCCAATTGAGATTTTCCCCAACCAGGTATCTCCCATTAGCGGGGCACCGCTCCAACCGGGGACAATACCTAAGCTCCCGACTCTTCTCCCTACGCGTGTGGTAGTGTAGAGCATGTGAGTGTACGTGTATATACGTAAGGGGTGTGAAAAGGACAAGGATGATGAAAGAAAGATCGCGCGCTGTCCGTGACCCGTTTGTTAGGGAACTGCTCCGGCATTCGCCTGGGATTGATTGTAGAAAACATGGATAACTACCGATCAGAGCAGTCAATCGCTAGAATTCTCTTCCAGACAGCGGCTGAATTATTATTAGTTATTATTATTATTATTATTATTATTAATTATTATTAATGTTAATTATCTACGTAGCGGATGTGTAAAACTTCTGTCATATTCGGAATCCAACCCTAGGGCCTTTCGGTCAGAGGAACCGCAGTGACATGCATTGATAGCCTGAGTCAGTTTTGCCACTAATAAATTTGATTTCTTACGAAAAGAATATAATGGATTACAAATATAACTAGTGGTGCTACAGAATGGCACACACTTTCCCGCATTAGTTTTCTGTTTCGTTTGGTCTCGGCTAGCTATTCGGACTTGCCAATGCACTTGACAGCTGCCTTCTATCGCCGCCCAATCTAATTTTTTTTGACATTTTATTAAGTTTTCGGTTTTCCAATTGTAGAACAAAACTATTATTTTGAGAATATATAAAAAAACAAATCTTGCCCTAAATGGCAATTTTCGTTGAAAAATTTGAAGCCGTTTCGAGAAAATGGCTTTTAAGCTCTACTGTAAATGCGAAACTTGAAGCTCTTTTTTACAGAAAAGTTTTGAGTTTTCGAAAAACTTCACTTGAAGTCATTTGAAGCGCATACACTCACAAATTCAATAGTGTTTACAAATTGCTCGAAATGTGCATTTTAACCGCATGAGAGAACTTTAAAAAAATTACATTTTTGAAATTTTTGAAAAAACAAAAAACATACCCCAAAATTAACTTTACGCCATATTAAAGAGTGTAATTAGCACTATCCATTCGAAAAGTTTGAACAAAAAATTTGAAACTATTTTTGAGAAAATGGCGTTTGAGCGTTTCTGAAAATGCGCAATTTTGAGCTATTTTCACAGAACACTATTCAATTTTCGAATAACATTGACATTATTTAAAGCACATGTACTCCTAAACACAATCATGTGAACAAATCGCCGCTAATGTAAATATTAACAACGTGAGAGACAAGTAAAAAACTACATTTTTGCAATTTTTGAAAAAAACAAAGAATAGAGCAATATAGTATTAATGTCATCTCATGCAGTACATTTAGTACTATCTTTACCAAAAGTTTAAAGAAAAAATTTGGAGCCGTTTTGGAGAGAATCTGAAATTTTTAAAATTTCAAATATTGCGTGCAATATTGCGCAAAAATTAATAAAATTTTCAAAAAAATATACATGACCTTAATGAAAGAACTCACTTTGGACAACACATTTTATTAGAAGGAAAAATCTCTATCTTCAATTTTGTAGTTCTAGGAAGACGCCGAAAAAATTTCAAACTTTGGCAATTTTCGAAAATTCAGAGTTAACCGGGAAAATGAGACCTAAGCCACCTTAATAAATGTATTTTACTCTATTCTTACAAGAAATGTAAACAAAAAATTTGGTGCCGTTTTTGAGAAAATTTTGAAAATGTCTGGGGGGGTGGGCTTCAAGTAAAGTACCCCCAAATTTTACAGAATCTTTTTCAAAATCTCAAAGCTTTGACTAAAACCAGATCAACCGGGGAATATCCATTTTGGATGGTTTAGGCGCTAGCAGTGTTCACAGACGGATATATATAGGAAAATATATTTTCTTAGATACTGATAGCACTTATTTGTCTTTGGTGTTTCTTGTTATATTAAAAATTTTAACCTTCCGGGACACGTGTTGGATTTGCGACGGCAGTACACTTGCCGTGAAACTCGGTATCCTTTGATAAATGATAATGGGAGCAGAAATTACTTAAAATGTTACATTCAAATCCTTAATTGAAATTTTTCAAAAATGCGAAAAACATTAGTGGTGAGAAAACAGAAAATGCAAAAGTTTGCCGTCACATTGGCAGAAATTTCGTCTTTGAAGTATGTTCCAATTATTATTCCAGCATTCAGAAACTTTTTTATGACAAAAGAATGAATTTGTGAGAGAACGTTTTACAAAAATCGTTAATTGTTCACTGTTACAGCAAGCAAAATAAATAAAAGAAAAGTACACAATAATTTGATTGGGCATGTTTGGTCCGTTATACTGCATCATGAATATTTGGCTATTTGATAATGTTTGTTTGCATGCATATTTTAGCATTTGATTTCGCATGGATATCCTGTATCGATGCAGTACATTGCAATAGCGAAGCATTGACGTGTTCACTAGTTACACCTGCGCAACTTTTTTTCACCGATGGTCTACCTTCCCCCTCCCTGGCACAATAAACAGCTGAAGGTAAATGGTCGCAGAGGCCATTGATGGTAACGTTCTACATCTTGGCCCAAAATAATAAACTATTTGCTGTTGAAGACGAGAAATACTGTCCGTATTTTTAGTCAAAAGAATCTAAAGAAGTGGCTGAAGCAGGTTGAGATCCGATACACGAGATACCACAAACTCCTGAGACAGATCGTAAATGAAGGTTGCAAAGGCTTCACTGATATTAGAGAGATTGGTATGGCTTCATAAAACCTAGTGGCCGATTTCGTAAGTAATATCCCCACTCTATCCGCATTTCTCGTAGTCATCGTTTAAGAAAAGTTGGGCGGTTACTATCAGAAACATTAAAAAACCTCAAACTTTTTAAACAGGGGGCCAGTTCACTGTTCCTCAGGCCGGCGGAGGGCCGAATTATGAAGTGCGATTATTTTAACTCTGCCTCTCAAGCCCCTTTGGCCACTCACACGGCATTTCACGTCTTTCTCGGTCCTGCCGCTAGATGTCGCATGGTCGTAAGCACTGCTTGATACGGTCGCGATCATGCGATATCTAGCGGTATGACTGAGAAAGACACGAGGTACCGTGACATATTCCATCGTGAAGACAGGCCTTGAGAGGCAGAGTTCAGGCAATGACAGGTCTACCGATAACATAGTCATAACGAGAGCAGATCCCAAACTTCCTCAGATTGCGCTGGCGAAATGTGCAGCGTGGTAAAGAGGATAACGCAAATCATCGATATTGATTTATTAAAAATAATTTAAGAAAAAACACCGATGTTTTGGCAACGATGTGAAGGAAACATGTTTTGTATATCGATGTGAAGAAAACATCGAAAGCAAAATATCGATGTTTCTGGTGGAAAACATCGTTGTTTTAAAACCATCTATTTTTTTGCGATCCCTAGACACCCTAACACATAATAAAAAATGTGCGGATTTTGAGAAAAAAATTCTTTAAACCATGAAAACCCGGCGGGCCGTATAAATGTCCTCGGAGGGCCGCGTGCGGCCCGCGGGCCGTAGTTTGAGGACCCCTGCTCTAGTACTTTACCCTCAATGTAGCATCACGTTAAAGAGAATAACTTGCGTTGCGCTTTTGTTATTTACCTGACTCCTCTCGCTTTCATATCTCCCATGTCCAACATTGTTCCATTGGCAACCTCATATTCACCTGAATATTCTATTTCCTCTGACGATTTAGATGAATCTTTCTGAGCTTGGGATAATAGATTCTTTAACTGGTCACATATCTGAAAACAAAATTGAATAGCCTGCCATTAGAGAATGTCGTCTTTAATTTTGCAGTTGTTAAAAAATGAGGACACTGAGATTTAGGTCGTACTTTTTGAACTTGATCTCGAAAACATTTTAGGTAATAGGCTGAATAAACTTGATCTGAATTTTGTAGACCAAAAGTGCACCAAAAATATAATTAGTAATACTTCAAACTGAGTTATTTCACAGACTACGTTAATTTTATTTTTGTTTGTTTTGATGTCGCTAATCGGCCATCATCCGGGCTAGTGTACAAAAAACAAGGCATGAAGACATCAATACACAATTACAATCCACAATAATATATGATAAACAAAAGAAAGCAAAACAAAAGTGGTATAAAATTGTGCACGCGTCATTGTTAATAAATTTTACAGTCATTTAGCAACATCCAAAGCATGCCTCAATGCTTGCCTCCTTTAGCATTCAATGCAACCTCCAAAGCCAACTCTACAAGGAGTTGCTGCAACACACGGGTCCATCCCGGACCACGGATGAATAGGGCCAAGGCCTCAAAGCTAATGATCGTCTCCTATGTTATTTCAGTAGTATACCTTCCCTTTGCGGGGCTCACACGCAACTAATCTTTATAAATGATGTCTGTAAAAAGAAAGATAATTTCACGGAGACATGACGAATTGCATTTTGACTTCCAAAATATGAAGGATTTGTTAAAAAAAAGCATCTAAATATTAATGTAAAATGCACCCCGCAAAGCACGTCAGAATTTTGGAATGTATATCGTTAAATAACTCCTAAATGAAGCGTTATAGGGCCTTAAAAACTAAAATTTTGAGACCGAAGGCCTCAAAGAAACGTTCCTCGCACTGTAATCTAGAGGATGATATCTTTGTGACAATTCTATTGCATTTTTGCTGGTTAGACGCTTCTCGATTCTACCTCACCAGTCCTTAGCCTGTAGAATCTATTTATTTATTTATTTATTTGTCAAAAAACAGTAACTGCAACTGTATATGAAATTACTAACTAATTGATATTCTTTGCGACTGAATCACACGGGTGTACCTCTTTGCTCGATAATAAAGTTAAATAAGAATAGTTTGTATTGACAAGGGTGTATTACATTGTTATCAATTACAAGGTGACATATAGAACTAGTGACGGAGGATAAGAGCTTCTTGAAGAAAAATATATATTACAGGCTTAATATAAAAGTGGAAAAATAAGGAAGAGAGTGAGGTATAGCATGCGGGAATTCTCGCACTAGTACACTAGTTTGAAAATAACTTTTTTGTATTCCAGTGTTATAAACGAACTTTTCTGTTGCAAGAAATCGTTCATAATCTGGCGTTTTATGGCACAAATGATGACGTATTAGATTTTACGGCTGGAACGATTGCGTCATCACACATTCAGCCAATCGCAGCGAGAGAATTAGGAGGAGGTAGAGGTAAACTGAATAGCCGACAACAGTTTTCTCGCACAGATATCAAATACCCGAGACATCACAGGAAAGTTCTTCGCAAATTTAAGTTTCATTCTCTTATAAATTTACAATTGTATAATGCTGTCATACAAAAAAATAGCGTATGCAACTCGCTTATTAAGTGGCTTTATTGCATTCGTACAAATTTGAAAACTCGCTCCTAACGTCGCTCGTTTTCAAAACACGTACTCATGCAATAAAGCTTAACATTTTAAACTAATTGCATGAACTACTATTGTAGGGTCCCTTTTCGCGGGATTCTGATCTTACAACTATTTCTCATTCGTTTGCTTTGGAGTCCCTACATCCCTCATTTCATCATGGTCGTGAATTCTACAATTTTTTATCTAATAATAAATGTACATATTAGCAATAAATTAATATATTTTTCTGCAAGTTTTTATTGAAATATTTCCAATTGTTGCGGTATATCCTGGGTATACTTATTTTGAACATTTTTTTTGTACTAACAGTCCTTTCTACGGGCACGGAGATGACCACGTATTTTTCAGAACTTTCGAATTCCCTGTGATGGTAAGATTGCACAACTGCTGTTTCCGTTGCCATGTACTAAAATAAAATTGCAAAATTTTATGATCAGGCTTGGCTAGTATAACAGAATAAAGGCATTTCCACGAAGCAATTACGTATGGCATCAGTGTGGAATTATTTCGTAAACAAGCGATAAGCGCTGAAAGACGAAACAATCTCTCTGGCTTCAGAAAGGTTCTAATAATAAAACTCTTATGGGGCCGTCCATAAACGTCGTAACAGAAATTTCGAGTATTTTGAATACCCCCTCTCCCCCTTGTATCTGTTTGCGACACCCTCTTTTAAATGCAAGAAGTGAAAATAAATTATAGCACAGTAAAAACAATTTCTATTTATTTTACTTGTGTTGAATATTAAAATTAATGATAATT
Source organism: Acheta domesticus (assembly GCA_031308135.1). Taxonomy (NCBI): domain Eukaryota; kingdom Metazoa; phylum Arthropoda; class Insecta; order Orthoptera; family Gryllidae; genus Acheta; species Acheta domesticus. The sequence goes on from JAHLJT010002630.1 coordinate 4,391,871, forward strand.
AAAGTAGAAATTAGTTGACGATGCTGGCTACACCTCCCAATAAGATTGGGGCAAGTTGTGAGAGAAAGAAGAATGCTTGGGCAAGAAATGAGATTGATCAGCTATGCACACGCCGTCGTGGGTGAGGCGAGAGGGTGAGTCTACAGCCCCAATTTAAATGAATTCTAGAATAGTCTTCGGCAGTTTTAAATGTTTTCTTCGTAATTTAACAGATTCAGAAAAAAGTTGGAAAAATAATTCCATTTATTGTAACAATGTACAACTAATAACTTTGGATGTTCAAAACAAACTAATTAGTCCATATTTTGATGTTTTAGTATAGGCCACGAAAATAATTATTTCCGCAACTGTTGAAAAATGTAGCAAAAACAAATATCAATGTTACGTAACACTTAACTAATACCCCCTACCCCTATGTAACGCAGCGTAACGCTGACTCAGACTCCTCCCTTCCCATTTTCTTATTATTATTATTATATTATTATTATTATTATTATTATTATTATATTAGCCTATACAATCCCATGTAGGGCTAAGGTCTCCTGGTTTCTCAGGGAAGATTTGTGCTGTCAGCTACTTGTAGCCTTGTACATAGCTAGTTCGCTGTCTGGTAATACACTTGTCGTTATGTTCAACTTCATCAGTTAACTGACTTAATTAATTATTCTGACTACGCTTGTTATTGACAATTTTAATTTGTACAGCTACTTTAACTAATTGTACATTGATACCTATTGTTATGCGTTTCGTTTGATATTCACACTTTTGTTAATCACTTATTGTTTTTCACTATTTCTGACACTTTGTTTCACCTGTTTGGTTATACAGTTTTCACTTCGTTGTTATTCTTTGTCTATTTTTGCAGGAACAGGAAGATATTCATGTTAGGTATGACCTCCACGTTGACCTATCTTGGGCCAGCCTCGTCCGCTTGTTGCCGACTGCCTCCCTGGAACTGTCCGACCATCGTTTGTGTTGCCTTCCAGGGTGTCGCCAACCAATTCTTGGTTCCCGTATTGTTGTTGTGTGGGACCATCTTTGGTCGTTGTCTTACAACATGTCCGCCCCATTTCCATTTCAGTTTTTCAGCTTCTTCTGGTGCATCTTTTATTTAGGTTTTGCCAAGTATTTCTACGCATGTTATGTAGTCTTTGAGGGAGATATTGAGAATTTTTCTTTCTATCTTCCTTTGGCACCTTGATATTTTTAGTTTTTGAGCTGAGGTTAAGGACCAAGTCTGGCATCCGTAAGTCAGTGTCGGTAATAGACAAGAGTCTATTACTTTTCTCTTTATTTTGAAGACTCCCGATTTGGCGTAACGTAATTTATGGACGATCCCTAAACGATGAAACACTAACTCCTTGCCTAACATAAACTGATGAAACATCCACGTTGGGTCAGAGGCGTCTCATACAGTATTGTTAAGAGAAGGCAACACGTCATGCGAATATTATTACTAAGGAGCGGATTTCTGTGATTTTGCATATCTTTGTCCATTGCTTCAGGGCATAGTTAAGTGAAATTTCGTGACGTTTTGTTTAGAATTGCATGCTATATAGATTATTGAATTAGTACATATTTGGACGATTTTTCCTGTTGGTGCATATTCGTGTAACTTTAGGAATTTATTTAGCAAACTATAGCAAAATATTTTGCATAGTTTGTTAAAATAGGGACTTATCAATAAAACGTTTCAACTTTTCATATAATATATTTAGTTGTCAGCGTTCATTGATTAGAAAGAGCTAGTCACAATTTGTGGTTTTTTTCTTTTTTCTGTAGATGTTAGTGAAATGTCCTAATGAAGGATGTTTCTTCATATCATATTTTTTAAAACTAGCAGAAGAAATGCAGCAAAACATACAATGTAATGTATTTCACAAAGGTGAATATTTACAATACTTTAATTATTTCTCCCGCAAAGTAAGGTAGGCTATTTTATGTTTGCACAAAACTACGTCTTTTCATTCCAAATATGCTTGGCCTGAAATTTTAATAAAAACTATATTCATAAACATACTCTTTTCATACAAGAAATTTAAAGAAAAAAAATCGGAGCCGTTTTTGAGAAATATTGAAAATCCCCGGGGGCTTCATATAATGTACCCCCAAATTTTGAAGAATCTTTTTCAAAATCTCAAAGCTTTGACTAGAACCAGATCGACCGGGGAATATCCATTTTTTGAAGAAATCGTACGTATGGTTTAGGCACGGACGGACGGACGGACGGACGGACGGACGTTTTCCTTTCAATTGGGTTTTCGGTATCAAGGACCTAGAAAACAGGGTTTCTGGCCACACCACGTGTTAGGGGATTTTTTTTCCTTAATTTAGCAACTGGTTTTGTCCACTTTTTCGTTTTCACGGCCCGGCAATTAATTTTTTTCCGCCGAAAATTGGCCATTTTTTCGCGCAGCATTTCATAACTTTCCCTATACTACGTATATTACTCCGTGTATACGTATGTATACGGGAAAGTAAAAATGTGTGAAAAGGGCTTTTCTCCCGTCCAATAGCTCCCCTGAGAAATGGCCGTAGATTGGGATCCGTGAATGACCCCACATTGGTACGCGACTCTATACTTGGGTTCTTATTTCTTGGCGCGTGGGGTCGTGTCATCACGATAGAAGATCTCACGGTATATCAAATCGTTCTCGATCATGCCTTTGGCAGTCACATGATCGCGAGTGTATCGAGTAGTGCTGGCGATCATGCGACTCCTAGCGGCACAAACAAGAACGATGCGATATACCGTGAGATATTCCCTCGTGATGACACGCCTTCATGAGCCCAAAAAATAAAAACCCAAGTATATAGTACCGACAACGTGTAAGCAACTCTGACAATGTAATGTCACGCTGTTGCCGCACATTCTTACGCACGTGGTACACCTACATCATAGTTAAATAAAATCCTAGTGTTAACACTAGGATTTCATTTACACTAGGATTACTTAGCAATAGGACTTTAACATTACCACTTACTGTCAAGCTATGACACGTCTTGATATCACTCTCATAACTTTCGCAAAGCCGAACGTGTCACCTCCGCGACCTCGTGTGAGTCAGATGAACGGCAACGCGTAACCCTGGCAGTTAGAAAGTAAACAAATCCCTTCATGCTGATTGCTTCAGAACATGTCGCATGACATCCGCAGCACGTGGAGAGAGAACTGTTAGAGTCGTTTATTCGCTGCCGGTACTGCAGATGAAAGTTCGCCAAAATTAAATCAATTTACGTTCAACACATTCCAAATTCGTTTAGGACTCAGGGAGCGACCCAACACAGGCTTCAGGCATTAATTTACTACTTGAGTGTACGAATTCATTGTGTGGGCAAACGATTTTGAGGCCTCAGGTCATAAGGTCAGGAACTATTTCATGATTTCATTTTGAAGGGAAGACATTTCAAGTGAAGAAGACTTGTCTCTACATTTTTTCTTCAAAATGCTGACAGACAAAACAATAGAGAAATATGTCGCAATATTTTCATATTTTGCGTTTTTATTCGACATTCCGTAGGATCCGGCGTCGTTTTTTTGAAATACTAGTCCTGTCCCGTCTGTTTGTAGCCCTGATGAAGGCTGAATAAAAGCCGAAACGTTGGCAGGTTAAAATGGTTTTGTCAATGACCTACTCTCAAGAATCATTCCATAATATTATTAATAGAGGTCAAGAAATCAAGCGCGAGAAATATGTTGTTTGTCATCTTTTAGAGTACATTAGGCACTATCCTTACCAAAAGTTTAAAGAAAATTTGGAGCCCTTTTTGACAAAATCTTGTTTTTGTTATTTAAAATTGCACTTCTTGCACGCAATATTGCGCGAAAAATTCAAAAATTTTCGAAAATATGTACAAGATCTTAATGAAAGAACTAATTAAGAAGAACAAATTGTATTTGAAGGAAAAATCTCTATCTCTAATTTTGTAGTTGTAGGATGACTTCGAAAGAATTGAAACTTTTGCAATGTTCGAAAGTATCGAGTTAAACACGAAAATCGGACATACGTCACCTTTATAAGTGTATTTTACTGTATTATTAATAGAAAAGAAGAGAAACGTTTTGTAAAGAAAAAATTTGGAGCCGTTTTTGAGAACATTTTGAAAATGTCCGAGGGGCCTAATGTAAGATACCTCCAAATTTTGAAGAAAGGTTTTCGAAACTCGAAGTTTCTACTGGAGTTAGATGGACAGGGGTTTCTTCAATTTCGAAGAAATCGTACTGATGGTTTAGGCGCTAGTGGTGTTCACAAACAGTCAGGCGGGCGTTTTGAAAAGAACCAGTTTTTCGGTATCAGGGGACCCCAAAATATGTATTTTCGTCGAAATCTCGAAATAGATTTTCCGCAGCATTCGATAATTTTCACTACAGTACGTATATTACTCCGTATAAAAGTATGCATACGGGAAGTAAAAACTAATGTGTACTCGTATCCTTGTGATTGTGCAATACAAACAGCGTGCAATGTGTTTTCATATTTTGCGTTTTTATTCGACATCCCTGTATTTGGAAATAATACACGCTGTCGTGCTATGATTTAAATCGTCTGATATAATGACTAAATTGATTGAAACAATAGCTTGTTCGCTTGGCCGCAAATAGCATGAATAGCATGAGCATTGTTCCAATGAATTTTCTGTACACTGCCTTGAATTGTAAATGCGTAGTTCTCTGAAAATTCGGCTACTACAACCGCACAAACCTAAAAATATTACAAACAATATCTCTGAAGCACATTACTTGCCCCATGATCCCGCAGTGATGAGCGATAACTGCTATTGGATGTTGTGAACCGTCAAGAAGATATGACGGTGGCTCACAATTGGTGGGTCACCCGGTATAAATAAATGTTTCTGCCTTCGAAAATATGCTTCAGATACATTTAAAATGTACGAAAATAAATCATTAAATAACGAAAGCAAGATTTCCGAATGATAGACGTTTATATATGTAAAATTTAACGTCAAAAACACCATATTCAGTGTTATTTCGTCATTCTTAATCGTTTTAAAAAGTTTCAGTCGAATCGGAAGATGGTCGGGAAATTTTGGCCGATTTGACATGGAATGACCCATGTACGAAACTCCTCTTCATAGCAGTTGACACGCACGGAAACATTATTTTATTTCAATTTCTATTTTTTGGAATGACAAGCTACATAGATCAGTACTACCGACTGCCATACATATACGGGACAAGCTGTGACATATACATATACGGGACAAGCTGTGATTTGCACCACAAATTTCTGAACATTGTCCATAAAATAATCCTGGTCGGTTGATTATGAAATTAATTTGATTTAATCGACCTGGGGTGGCGTCGGTTTTCACACCTAGGGCGGAAACTGTCCAGGAATGGATAACATCAGCAGCTGTTACTAATGTTCGAATTTGAGTATTTATGGGTAAAATGGTTTGGTTATCGACGTATAGAAGACGAAATGATCCTAATTTATCTAGGGCTGATATATAAGAATCAAATTCGATGATATTTTTAAAATCTATATATTCATATGATCAATATCATTGATGTCCAATTGTTTTTATTGTGATTAGAGGATCTATAGATTCATCTAGTAGATATAATAATCGTAATGAGGGTAGTGCAATGAAAATTAATGTAATTGCGGGTAAAATAGTTCAGATAATTTCAATAGTTTGTCCTTCGAGTAAAAATCGATTAGTGTATAGATTGAAAAATAATATGGATATAATATATGCAACTAAGACAGTAATTATTAGTAGAATTATTAAGGTATGGTCATGAAAGAAAATGAGTTGTTCTATTAGAGGAGATGATCTATTTTGTAAATTTAAATTGGATCATGTAGCCATATACTAAAAAAAGGATTCCTTTATTAATGAAGCTTAAATTCATTGCACTTTTCTGCCATATTAGTAATTAGAAAGAATTGGTAGTTCTGAGTATGAGTGTTCTGCGGGAGGTAAATTTTGATATCATTCTAGTGATCTATTTAAATTTATGGGGAATAAAAATTTTCGGTGAGAAATTATTCTTTCTCATATAATGAAAATTAGTATAATAATTCCAATTAATGAAATAGTTGAACTTAATGATGATAAAATATTTCATGAAGTATAAGCGTCTGGATAATCAGAATATCGACGTGGTATTCCGGCTAGTCCTAAGAAGTGTTGAGGAAAAAATGTTAAGTTTACTCCGATGAATATTACTATAAATTGTATTTTTAATCATTTAGGGTTTATTGTTAATCCTGTAAATAAAGGGTATCAGTGAATAAATCCTGCTATGATAGCAAATACTGCACCCATAGACAGAACGTAATGAAAGTGGGCTACTACGTAGTAAGTGTCATGAAGAATAATATCAATTGATGAGTTTGCTAAGATAATTCCTGTCAGGCCTCCAATTGTGAATAGAAATACAAATCCTAATGATCAAAGTAGAGATGGATTATATGATAGTTGAGATCCATGTAAGGTAGCTAATCAACTGAAGATTTTAATTCCTGTGGGTACGGCAATAATTATAGTTGCTGAAGTAAAGTAGGCTCGAGTGTCTACATCTATACCTACAGTAAATATATGATGGGCTCATACGACAAAACCTAATAAGCCGATAGCTACCATACATACTGCCTACATACATAGATGTAAACCTACATACATAGATCAATAGATTTACGTAGATACTTTTTTGGCGACTTAAATTGCCTTTATAAACTAACGTATTTCTAAATTTAACTACTCAAGAGTAAGGAAGCTCATAACACGCCTTACTTTTTCTCCAACTCGGACGAAATATTTAAAAATGCAGTGTTGTGACATGTTACCTTAAATAAGTTGCCTTACGTTAGTTATCGAAGCATTTACGCAGACAGGGCACGTATAAATAATAAGAGATCGGATAACATCTTTGCTAAGAGCTATCAGAATAATTTTACTTTTGAAATTAATAAGTGATTTTAGCTGGAGGATCTTTACTTTTGCGTGAGCTTTGCATTTATATGGTCTTTCCATTGTAGCTTCATATCAAGATTTCGTCCTAAGTATTTGATGTTTTAATGAGTGGAGTGCAAGAAATTAATGAGTTACTGATTTGGGGGGGGGTAGATTGTGTCTGATAGTAAAGATTTTTGCATTTGATTATGAGGCATTGAGCCTAAGGGAAACATCGACGGCTGTGATCCAGACTGTTCTAAGTGCATTTCACTAAATTTTTCAGGAGAGCCATTTAAAGTTTTTGTACGTAGTGGGTGAGTGTGGAAACGAGTTAATATGAAATATGTTTGTTGCACGCTTATGGAGTGGAATATTCACAATTTTGTTTGATTCACACGTGTAGACAGAAATATAGAACATAAAAAGAAATATCATTTTGTTAGAAACTTGGACTTACAACAGTTCGGGTTGTCAGCCATCGGATATCAGTCTTATTAATCTTAGGTAATCTTACCATTGCCTTGCCTATTTTATTGACGAATCTGTAATTTTGTCAAAACTGACTTACTGAACGGTGGGAACATATTTTCATGTAATACTGATATTTATAATTACTACACACTTTGTAAAAATCACGTTTAATAAGTGTCAGTATCAACAGCTCACTACAAGAAATTTACATAAGGGTCATTCTATATTAAATCAACACAGTCATTTTACATCACCATCTCAGATTCAAATGAAATTTGACATATAAGTAGTATGAATGGAGAATAAGAAAACTACAAATTTTGAGTAAAATATTTCCACCCGTTTCTGAAATACAGCCATGTAAAATTTTGCAAAATTGGCTTCCCGAAAATGTTTAAATTGATGTAGAACCTCACCAAATTAAAATAGAGAGCAGAAACAGGTGTCATTTTGCAGCTTTCTTTATGTCCTTTTATATGATATACAACTCAATAGGGATTGCGTTCAAAAAGATTTTCAAATTTGAATTTAAAATTTTGATTTTGAGTTTTTTGAAAATGCTCTTCTTCAAAAAAATTGAAAAAATTCTATAATAATCCTTGTATATATCCAAACAGATGGTGCAAGTTTAAAAATGGGACTGCAATGGGTTCATATGGTTATCTTTATTTAAAATGCATTTTATTTCAAATTATAAGACCTAATATATACAAATTATTATTTTGTGTTTTTTGTTGGTGAATGTGTCGTGTTTTATTGTTATTGTTATTATTATTTTTATTAGACCGCGGAACTTCATGCAATTGCAAATGTTTTGACTGTGCATATCGAAAGGAAATGTATATAACTTTATCTATCACCAAAAATAAAACAAATCTACCCTATTTTTATTTTGCATGTTTGCAATTTTTTAGTTTAAATGCGTATTTTAATGTATGCAGTATATTTTAGTGCATGTATTCCAGGTTTTTGTGGAGACGAGGATCGAGGTCCGATCTTTTCGGGTATTTCTCTTTCAACTTAGAAGTGGCTTTCTTCTGACAACGCGGCTAGGAAAATGGAACTTCCTTAGTACCCTTCGCACGGTTTCGGGATTTAGTTTCTTGCCAATTCCAATTTATAACTGTGGAGTAACTTCTGGTGCATGAATACGAGGGTCCTTCTTCATTATTTTCACAACAAGATTCTCTTCTGGATCAGAAAGTCTTCGGACGTTCTCCTCCGGGTTGCAGTTCAATCGCCTATTCATTGATGGACCATGAGATTTTCACTCACTGTGCTTTTTTCATTAATGGCATTTTGCAAAATTTTGGGCATCATTAACCCTTTGCATGAAGGTAAATAACCAGCTGACGCTGCTCAAAGTTGGTGTTCATACTTCAACGATTCATTTCGCTTAAATGTTTAGGTTCCCACGTATCTGGTTCATCAACTGAAAGGTGACCATGGTTTGTTTTGTTTTTGGTGATAGGTAAAGTTATATACATTTCCTTTCGATATGCACAGTCAGTAAAAATATGCAATTGCATGACATTCCGCGGTATAATAATAATAATAATAATAATAATAATAATAATAATAATAATAATAATGAGAAGAAGAAGAAGAAAATTCATAACAATAAAACACAACGCACTCGCCAATAAAAACACTAAATTAATAATTTGTATATATTAGGTCTTATAATTTGAAATAAAATGCATTTTAAATCAGTAAAATCTAGAGTAAGTAAATACTGTGCATTTTAAATAAAGATAACCATATGAACCCATTGCAGTCCCATTTTAAACTTGCACCATCTGTTTGGATATATACAAGGATTATTATAGAATTTTTTCAATATTTTTGAAGATGAGCATTTTCAAAAAACTCAAAATCAAAATTTTAAATTCAAATTTGAAAATCTTTTTGAACGCAACCCCTGTTGAGTTGTATATCATATAAAAGGCCATAAAGAAAGCTGCAAAATGACACCTATTCCAGCTCTCTATCTTAATTTGGTGAGGTTCTACATCAATTTAAACATTTTCGGGAAGCCAATTTTGCAAAATTTTACATGGCTATATTTCAGAAACGGGTGGAAATATTTTACTCAAAATTTGTAGTTTTCTTATTCTCCATGCATACTACCTAGGTGTCAAATTTCATCTCAATCTAAAATGGTGAGGTAAAATTTTAATTAAAACTGTGTTGATTTAATATGGAATGACCCATACAATACATGTACGTTACTTTACAATGCATTGCCAGATGACATTAAAAAATTAAATTCGGTACACAAATTGAAGTTAAAAGTAAAATCTTTTCTGATGCATAACTCTTTCTATGCAATTAGAGACCATACTGACCATCAAAAAGAAACATAATGTTCATATTAACAAAACAAACAAAACATTCATAGTGAATTAGTTTACATTCGTATTGCACAATTTTTTAAAAAGTCTTAATACGCCTCGTCTGTCAACCATATATAGTTGAAATGTTGGGAAGGGATTGTGGAACTTAAGAAAACATGCGCAAATAATCTTCTCCCCCATACGTCATATACAGTTTTCACTGTTTTTTGATCGAATAAATCAAAAAAAATCTAAATCTAAAAATCAGTGATTCGTAAGACCTGCCTCCTTGCTGGTGATCAAGCCGTCAGGCGGACTCGGGCAGTTGTCCCGGCCGCTCTGTTTGCATGCAAGGACCTCGCAGGCGTCACTCAGTTGTTTCAGTGGTGTGACGTTAACCGTGTTTAACGGCGCGTCCATCTGCCTCGCGTTGCTGCTGCCGCCGTCGCCCCCGCCGCCGCCGCCGCTGCTGTAACCTTCAGCCGGCCCCAACGACAGCGGCTTCTTCGGCAGACGTGCCTTCGTCAGGGATCGCGCCGCCTGCGGTGCTCCGATCTCCGATATCTCCGAGAGCTCTGTGGGTTTAGTTTCTGACGTGAAATGTCAATTGTTTGAACAATTTATTTCCTAAGTGCCGACAATTGTTTGAACAGTTTATTTCCTAAGTAGAAATGCATATGAGGCGTTGGTTCTCCATCGTAATCTCTGTCTTGTCTGGACGGAGGACCACAGCCGCCTCAAATTGCACTGAGGATGGCCGCAAGGCGGCCGAAAAGGCTTTATGCTAAAATAAAAACTTACGATGAAGAACCAACGCCTCGTATGCATTTCTTGGATGGAAACATCGTAAACACCGCACCATTTCCTACCATTATTTCCTAAGTGCCATGAAACACAATTTTTAAGGAAGGGAAACTATTCACGTTCACTTTCATAGCATTTTTGTCTAGACACTATTTAGACAATAGGTTATAATTTAAATAATTTAAAACACACACATTAAACAGAAAATTATTTTTTTTAGTGAGAAAGTCAGTAACACAGGTTATTTCCAGATGGGTGCATGGCAGAACAGGGCGGAGCAGGGCGGAGCAGGGCGGAGCAGGGCGGAGCAGGGCGGAGCAGGGCGGAGCAGGGCGGAGCAGGGCGGAGCAGGGCGGAGCAGGGCGGAGCAGGGCGGAGCAGGGCGGAGCAGGGCGGAGCAGGGCGGAGCAGGGCGGAGCAGGGCGGAGCAGGGCGGAGCAGGGCGGAGCAGGGCGGAGCAGGGCGGAGCAGGGCGGAGCAGGGCGGAGCAGGGCGGAGCAGGGCGGAGCAGGGCGGAGCAGGGCGGAGCAGGGCGGAGCAGGGCGGAGCAGGGCGGAGCAGGGCGGAGCAGGGCGGAGCAGGGCGGAGCAGGGCGGAGCAGGGCGGAGCAGGGCGGAGCAGGGCGGAGCAGGGCGGAGCAGGGCGGAGCAGGGCGGAGCAGGGCGGAGCAGGGCGGAGCAGGGCGGAGCAGGGCGGAGCAGGGCGGAGCAGGGCGGAGCAGGGCGGAGCAGGGCGGAGCAGGGCGGAGCAGGGCGGAGCAGGGCGGAGCAGGGCGGAGCAGGGCGGAGCAGGGCGGAGCAGGGCGGAGCAGGGCGGAGCAGGGCGGAGCAGGGCGGAGCAGGGCGGAGCAGGGCGGAGCAGGGCGGAGCAGGGCGGAGCAGGGCGGAGCAGGGCGGAGCAGGGCGGAGCAGGGCGGAGCAGGGCGGAGCAGGGCGGAGCAGGGCGGAGCAGGGCGGAGCAGGGCGGAGCAGGGCGGAGCAGGGCGGAGCAGGGCGGAGCAGGGCGGAGCAGGGCGGAGCAGGGCGGAGCAGGGATACAATAGAATAGATAGTAGTAGACTCTGCCGCAGGGCGGGAATAAATGGAATTCCTTTTCCTGGCTTATAAATTACGATAAATACCCCAGCAACGCGGGGTACTTTAGCTAGTATTATATACTTCATATAAAGAATAAGCTCTATCGTACGTAACCTCACTTGTTGATACATAATTCTTCAGAGATTTTTATAATAGTTTGTGAGAGTTATTTCGTAATAAACAAAATATTGACGCTATAAGTCATTTTTTCTACTCCCGTTGTATTATGCTGTCATTGGATGGCTGCAACCAGTTGCATAATGATAGCCATTTCGATACAGTTTTCATTATGATACAGGTTCTTGACCAATTACAGAGACGCTGACACACCAAGTATTAGCACTTCATTAATCATTGAGAATCGTTGCAGTAAATGTTTCGTTCGAGTGTGTATATTAAAGTTGCATTTAATATTATATTATGCTTCTCAATTTTAATTTATTTTATTAAGGAGCACATGAAGAATAATTTTTATTAGTAATATTTAAAATAAATTGGATCGTAATATCACTTTGATCCTATTTGACTAGCGCAGTGGTAGTTATTACAGAGAACATTTGAGTGACGTTAAGATCTGAACGCAAGTCATTTTGTGTTATTTGCTGCTGCCGTATGGTTGTCCTCAAAAAAACGCCCAATACTTTAGTTTAAAATATTTAGTGAATGGTAGTTCTTTCTGGTGGTGATGACGTTTCCAGAAATGAGAGAAAATGCGAAAATGATGACGTCGGAATATTATTGCCGCAACTTGTGTAGTCGTCAGAGGCGCTCTGGTAAAACAAAGCCAGCTGCAGGTGTAGGGAAGAGAGGTGTCCGCTAGGTGGCCTTGGCTGAATCTTGCATGTCGACAGCCACGAAATGATTCAGTGGAGAAGCTTAACTTATAAAAGTTACCATAAGTCGTAGAAAAAGTACCGTATGAAACTCGATGTAATGGGTATTAATACACTCGTGTGAAGTTTACGATACTCGCTCGTATCGTAATTTCACACTCGCGTATTAATACCCATCATTACATCATCGTTTCATAATGTACTATTTTCTACTTCGTAACAATATATTTGAAATGAGAATGGGAAAATAATAGTATATGCCTTAGGTCAGACCAGCCACTTATAACGAAAAAAAATTAATAACTAATAAAATTTGGAAAACATTGAATTGAATTGCCTTATTGTACGTGGCGTGACTCAGGCCGTGAGGCCTGTTCTTCCGTTTGACCACGCAAATTTCGTCACGCTCCTTTCACCAACTAGCGGAGAAATAAGGTATTCCTTGGGCGACGAAATAGGCGATTTTGAATTTTGCTCAGAGGCGTCATTTAGGCTTGAGGATCTTTTACATGCAGTAAATCTACTAACATGGAACAGCCGGCTTTACTTCCCCTCCGAAGGAAGGCGTACGAAGGATTTTTTCGAAGCATGTGAAAATGGTTTAGTACTTGCTTAATAAGTGCACGAAGGCATATCTAGAAGACTGAAATTATTCTGTAAATATGTAGGAAAATGTTAATAAATGAATAATGATTTGTAAGAAGACCCCTGATACGGAACGAGGGTTATTTTGAATTCGTACACGTCTTTCACTTTGCCTTGGGATAAATGGATGATTGAATGCGTTTACCTGCGGGTCCTTTGTGCGCATCATCTCTTATAGGCGTCGCCGCAGCGCTCACGGCGGCTACCACACAGGTCACGAACGTGACGATGACGGCGAGGGCGGGAACGGCGGCGGGCACTGGGCCGTGGGGGGGCCGCATGACGCACCCAACTGAAGGTCCTGCCAACTGAAGAGGCTCTCGGTTAGGAAAACTAGTTATTTATTTTTATTATTCGAATTATCGAATCCAACTGGAAGAAAAAGAAAAAAACAAACAAACAAAAAAACAACAACAAAAAACCAACAAAAAACCGAAACAAAAAACAAACAAACAAACTTGGGTGTTACTGTGAGAATGGCATTTTCCTTATCCTCTCTCTCTGACTCTCTAACTCCTGTACGTAATTATAATTAGAAATAAGCAATATAGTTGTCTGCTACTAAATATGATGACTGTTGACTCATTCTAACTGAACAAAACAAAGTTTGTAATTAATAAGTTAAGAAAGGAAAATTTTCGAAACAGAAGCATCTCACCTTCATCGACGCATCCTTTTGTTTGAAAGCCAAAGCTTTTCATCATCTGCTACATAGAAATTATTATTATTCCACTACATCACGACTAAAGATGTTATGAGTCGGCTCAATATAAAATCAACTCCAGGTTGCAACCAGCTACCTAAGGAGCAGATCTGGGGACTGTCGGTGCCTCTACAATACTTTGCGTAAAATGTGGACTGTTCCAAATAAAGAGATTTCTTGCACTCCCCAGTCTTTTGAATTACCCGGGAGTTTGGACAAGTTCTTACACAAATTTTGCGGAGCAAATCCTAGAGCTCCGATAACTATCGGAACGGCCTGTGCTTTTACCCCCCACATTCGGCTGATCTCGATTTCCAAACTCTTGTATTTAAGACGTTAAATACGGTATTATTAAAACCTTATTATTATTAACAATGAGAAATGGTTACATTTTCTCTTCTTGTAAATTATATTACAAATATTTTCAAAATCAGTTGCAACAGTAATGATTGACCATGAAATGTATGGAACCTCTCGACGGAATTTAATTTGAAATAATAGTATACAAAATGAAACCACCTCTCTCCAAAAACTACAGAAATTATTTCAAGTTTTTAGTTGTCAAATTCAACACAATTAAACACATTCCCGTCTTAGAAGCTTCAGGGCTTGTCGCCCACCGGGCAGCAGCCACATGCCTCACAAGTGAAAGTCTTTCACTAGAAGCCGGTGGGGGCGCGGAAGAGCTGCCATGACCGTCGTGCCATGGTGAATGAAGCCAACAGACGCTTAGGTTTTCTTCGATCAGTAATTAACCGTCAGTCCACGCAAAAGCCCCATTCTACTCTCCTTGCCATTTTAAGTCCGTTACTAACGTAAGCTTGTCCGGTCTGGTGTAATTCCGGCCCGTCTGGTGTAATTCCGGCCCGTCTGGTGTAATTCCGGCCCGTCTGGTGTAATTCCGGCCAGTCTGGTGTAATTTCGGCCAGTCTGGTTTTATGCCGGCCAGTCTGGTGTAATGCTTAGGTTTTCTTCGATCAGTAATTAACCGTCAGTCCACGCAAAAGCCCCATTCTGCTCTCGTTTATAAAGCCATTTTAGGTCCGTTACTAACGTACGCTTGTCCTGTCTGGTGTAATGCCGGCCAGTCTGGTGTAATGCTACAACAATATTGAAGCATCGGCTGGTACTACGTTGCAAGGGGATGCAACATCGATGATCATGGTTTCAGAACATCGATGTTTTTATGGAATCGTTGATCGGTTTTTAAAAACACCAATGTATTTAACATCAATATTTTGAAGCTGCTGCTTTTAATAATGATGTATTTTGTTCGATATTTTTACATGCTTGATATGTTATTGTTACTGGTAAAAGTACTCTTGCAATAAAAAGCTATCATTATTTCCAGATATCGACCGTTGAACATTATTCGGACCGAACTGAGCAAAGGTGAAAAATAAATAAAATGAGATTTTCGTCGGTAAATGAAGTCTTTATTATTATTTAATTATCCAATCGTATAATAAACGATGTTTTAATTGTCCTGATCCTAGCTGTATTTTATCAGTTAAATCTCAATTAAAATTGAATAATCAGTAAAATCAATAAAAAATCGATGTTTTGGGGGCGATGTTTTTTAATATCGATATTTGAATTTTGAACATCATTGCATAGAAATTTTGGTATTTTGTTGGCGATGTCGCATCGAACCTTGAGTGAAACCTCAGTACTTCGATATCTCGAATCCTTCGCGGGAACGCCTATCGCTGGAACGCCTATCGCTGGAACGCCTATCGCTGGAACGCCTATCGCTGGAACGCCTATCGCTGGAACGCCTATCGCTGGAACGCCTATCGCTGGAACGCCTATCGCTGGAACGCCTATCGCTCGAACGCCTATCGCTCGAACGCCTATCGCTCGAACGTCTTTCTTTTAAACGTCGGTATGTCTTAATTCCTTGAAGTCCTGATATCTTGCCTCCCCCGACTACTTTCATTTCTTTCCCAATCCTTTCATCTAGGCTGTTGGGTTACACCAGCTGCCAAACTCCGGGACATCCCAGCCGACAATGCTAGAGGTAGCGAAGTTGTCGCTGAGCTAACGCAACAACTCCGTCGATACAGATGCGGCTTTTACAAAACCAGCTGAATCGATTAGCCACGCTACTCTCTCCTGCACCTTACCTGTGCTGTCCAACTGACGAGATGGGCCGATCGGGCTTCTGTCTCTTCAGAACTCCACCGGGTGAGAGCGCGACAGTGCGGCGGGGCACACCGTGGGACCGTCCCTGTTCGCCGGCGACAAGTCGCTTCTGAGATTTTCCACCGTCTTCTCCGGTCGCGTCCAGAAAACGCGGTTGGTCGCGCCCGGCTGGTCTCCACGCGTCGCCACGCTCGTCGTGCTCATTGCGATACGGCCGGCAGAGGTCAGCCGCTGCGACCTGCCGGTCACTGTTCCGCACGGTCCGTCCCGGTGTTTTGCAGCGAGGCCCACTTTTCGGAAATACGTAGGATGCGTGTAGAAATCGTGGGGGTGTTGCAACGTATGGCGACAGCGTTTCCAGTGTTGGGGACTCTGACGGGTACAATTTGCGGGGAGGGTAGTAGGATATCAAAAGAACGGCGTGTCTACGTGGAATTCTGGTTTATGGCAAATTTTTTTAATAGATTTATTGAAGATAACGTACTGCAAGCGGTAGATAAAAATGGCGCAGTTCAGCAGCTATTCGTGGATTCAGTGATACGATGGTTGGGGCAAAGTCGTGGCAACTATTTTCTTTTCTGTGAGCCTACGAGTACTGGTGGAAAACGATTAATGTACACATGAAAGGACAAGGTTTCAACTAAGTGTATTGTCATTTAACGAAACAACAATTTATTTCTCATATTTATTAAGATAGTATTTCGAAATAGTAGTTCTAATTTCATGTTTCAGAGTATTTTAGCTTATATGAGTTCACATCTCGGTTCGAAAGGCCTGATTAGGCAGACGATCGATTACTGAAAGTGCCACTTTGGTCCGCACACTGAAAGGTCGTCACGTGTGATGCCGCAGGATTGTTACGTTGTCGCAGAAACTCTCCTGCCCATCTTGCGACTGACCGGTGCCGAAGGGCGTTGTGTAGCGTCACAGCACTGGGCGCGACCGACCGCACAAGTCGTGCAAGGGGGAGGGGTTGGTCCTCTCGTGCCGCGCAGGGGCGGATGGACCCCCGGGGTCTCTCGAGGGTCTCTCCGCTGGGGGCGTGTCTGAGAAGGCGGCTGTCGGTTCGCACTAGTGATGTGTGACGACAGAAATCGTTCGCAGGTGGACGCCAGGCTCCATCTGCAGCCAGCCCAAATCTCGAGCGGAAATGACGCTTTGTGCGTGGGAGGTCGGTCACGTGATGCCTCGCAAGGGAGGCGGGTGGAATAAGCTTCCTGGGAGTCGAGTTTTGACCGTAGCGATGTGCGGAGGTGATCGCGAGCAGTGTCTTGCGAGGCGTGGCTTTTCGCCACGGGACAAGAGACCAAGGGCGGCGCTAGTGTAGCGAGCTGGGGTTCTCTTAGTAAATACTGAGGCGGCTCGTCTCAGGAGTCGGAGTGCTGTGGAGAGCAGCGTTCCTTAGGAGTGTTCCTTAGGAGTGTATATAGTGTAATAAACTTGTAAATAAATATGTACAGTAAACTCCGTGTCTGTGTTCTTCCTCATCCTATGACGACGTCACAGTTGTTCCCAACAGCTTCCCCCAATATTCTGCGACATTCTCGGGCATTCATCTCATGGAGAACGGCTATCTTAGCGTATGGGCGCTACTCGAAACCGGCTACATTCATCTCCCACGGCGGCAGTCAGACAACTCATTTCACCTTGCTCTCTGTGCTAATAGAGACACAGAGCCATCTGTTCTTTAGTCCAGTCAATTGTTACTCAAAAAGCCCCGATTCAGGAAAAAAATCCGGAAGTTGTTTTCTCACAGTTTTTATGTTTTTGTGGGCACTAGATACGAATTTGATGTTTGCCACCTCAAAAAACGTCTTCATAGAAAATAGTACAAAACACCCTTACAATTTCACCCTGCTTTCAGTTTTTACTTTCCCGTGTACAGACGCATATACTGAATTATATACGCAGTGTTGGGAAAGTTATGTAATGCTGCGTGAAATAATGGTGGATTTTCGGCAGAAAAAAATCATTTCCTGGCCCAGATAGTGAAATAGTGGTGATACAGGATGACACAGACTTTCCCGTATTAGTATTCTATTTCCTTTGGTTTCGACTAGCTATTCGGACTTGCCACATACTCTCATCTCCTGCCAACAATCACTCAAAGGATATTTTTTTGACATTTTCTTAATTTTTCGGTTTCCTAGTAGGAGAAAGGAAAAATTATTTTAAGAATATTAAAGAACAGTAAAAACTAGTCCTAAATGACATTCTTTGTAACATTTGGAACCCTTTTTAAGAAAATGGCGTTTAAGCGCTACTGTAAATACGAAATTTGAAGCTCTTTTTCACAGAAAATCTGTGAGTTTTCTAATAAATTCACTAGAAGTAATTTTCACCACTTTAACTCTTTAATTACATTTGTGTAGTTTTAACACAAATGTGTAAAATTAACACACTTCACCACTTGGATTACATTTGTGTAATTTTTTGGGGAAAAATACGCCGAAATGAACTTTACGTCATTTTTAACAGGGCAATAAACATTATCCGTTGGGAAACTTCGAAGAAAAACTTTGGAATCATTTACCAGAAAATGGCGTTTCTGAAAATGCGGAATTTTGAGCTAGTTTTCACAGAAAACTGTTGAGTTTTCGAGAAACTGTAAACGAATTTAATTAAAATGCATGTATGTATTCGTCCATACAATAATGTGAACAAATCGCCGCTAATGTATTAACGACGTCAGAGACAAGTAAAAAAATTACATTTGTGTAATTTTAGAAAAAAACAAATGAATAAAGCAACATTGCATTCCGGTATTGGTTTTCTATTTCCTTGGGTCTGAGCTAGCTATTCGGAATTTGCCATATACCCATGACAGCTACCATGTATCGCCACCGAAAGTACATTTTTTTTCCACATTTTCTTAATTTTTCAGTTTCCTAATAGTAGACCGGAAATATTATTTTTAAAACGTTAAAGAACACTAAAACATCGTCATAAATGGCAATTTTCGGATCGAAGCCGTTTTTGAGAAAATTTTTATTTTTTAATTTTTTAAAATTGCAGATATTGTACGCAATATTGCGCGAAAACTACTAAAATGTTTAAAAAAAATGTACATGACCTTCATGAAAGAACTCACTATGGAGAACACATTTTATTTGAAGGAAAAATCTTTGTCTTTAATTTTGTAGGAAGAGGCCGCAAAGAATTCAAACGTTTGCAATTTGCGAAAATTGGAATTCGAAAAAATGTTGAATGATATTTCCGTTGGGCATCATGTAAAGCACTCTCAAAATCTGAAGTTTTTCAAAATCTGAAAGCTTCGACTGGAACCAGATCGAAAGTTTTTTTTTTTCAATTTGAAACTAGTGGTGCTACAGAATGTCACAGAATTTCCTCTATTAGTTTTCTGTTTCCTTGGGTCTGGGCTAGCTATTCGGAATTGCCACACACCCTTGCCAACTGCCATCTATCGCCGGCTAATTCACATTTTTTTTGACATTTTCTTAATTTTTCCGTTTTCCTAATGATACAACGGAAATATTAATTGTAGAATATTAAAGAACACAAAAACCTCGTCCTAAATGGCAATTTTCTTTTAAAAATTTGTAGCTCTTTTAATTAAAACGGTATTTTAGCTCTACTAAAAATGCAAAATTTGAAACTCATTTTCACTGAAAATGTTTGGGTTTTCAAAATACTTCATTTGAAGTTATTTGAAGCACTTACGCTCACAAATTGCTGGAAATGTGCATATTAAAAATGTGAGAGATCTTTCAAAAAAATTACATTTGTGCCAATTTTGAAAAACAAAAGAATTGAGCAATATGGCGTTTTTTTTAATTATGCTTTATTTAAAAGGTCGCATGAACTGCTAGGTCATTAGCGACCACATTCAAAATACAGTATATACAATGTACATGAGAGCATACAACAAAATTTAAGATTCAATCACAAATACATAATTTGTCAATATAAGTCATCAAATAAAATCATCACATAAATCATCAAAAATCATCAATATAAGTCATCACATAAATCATCAAAATACATGTTGGGCATTACTAATACATTATTTGATATAACATTGTGACAATATTGGTGTTTAACAGATTTTTGGTTTCTTACAGTTTATTGATAAGGTTAATTTCCTTTAAAAATTTAATGACATTTTGAATGTGGTATTTGTTGTTAAGGATTTCAGGGAGAGTGAGAGGTATTGCATATTTTTTGCGAATATCTGTGTAAATGGAACAGAACAGTAATATGTGTGGTATAGTAAGGGCAGATTGACATTGGTCACAATTTTTTTGCATTTCTTTTGTTAGTAAATGCTGATGGGTAAGTTTGGAATGGCCAATTCTTAAACGGGTGAGCACAGTTTGATATTTTCTCTCGTGAAGGTAAGGGAGTTGGTCATCGAAGATACTTTTCCTGATCTGATGTAGTGAGTTTGGTGATCTTGTCCATTCATTATTCCAAAGATCCTTGTTTCTTTGATGAAGTTCTTTTTTTATGTCATTGTGGGAAACTGGGTGCTCTTCCAAAGGTGAATTAATAGAGTCTTTTGCTGCTTCATCAACTAATACATTACCGGCAATACCTCGGTGCGATGGTATCCAAATGAAAATTATTTCCTTGTTGATGTGTAATAGGTCATAATATAAGTCAGCTATTTAATTTACTATAGGTTCCTGGTTTTCAGAATTACTTAAACTTACTAGCACACTTTTGGAGTCTGTAAATATAACAAATTTGTCTTCGGTTTGTTCTTGAATATATTTTAAGGCGAGAAGAATGGCGTATGCTTCACAATAAAAAATAGAGCAATAATCATTTAGCCTTGTCTGTAATAGTGTCTCTTTGATTTGTACAGCACAGCCAGCTCCGATCTCTTTACGGGAGCCATCGGTGAAGATGTGTGTATATCCAGTGTATTTGTTATAGATTTCGTTGAAGTAAGCCTGGTAAATTAACGTATTAGTTTCCTTTTTTGGAAGATCGTTAAGGCTGATGTTGATATTTATTAGGGAAGGAATCCATGGAGGTCTTTTTTTAATCATGGCAGTTCGAACAGTAGGAAATGTGAAGTGAATTTCTTCAAGATACTGGTTCAGGAGATAATAAACTGGTTTCGGAGCATACTTTTTTGTGTGTACTTATCGTAATATTTTCTGGAGAAAACATTCTTATAAGCAGGGTTATTAGGAGTGGATGACATTTTACTGGCGTATGAAAAACATAGTTTTCTTCTTCTGATGTGAAGAGGTTCTTCATTGGATTCCACAAGAATACTCGAAATTGGACTCGTTCGATATGCGCCAATAGCAAATCTTAACCCGGCTGAGTGGACCGGATTAAGACTATTTAATATTGTTGGCTTAGCTGACTGGTAAATAATTGCTCCATAGTCTATCTTAGAACGAATGAGGGCTTTGTATGTTGAAAGTATAACATTTCTGTCGGCACCCCACGATGCTGATGAGATGGCTTTTATTATCTTCATTCTTTGAAGACATTCAGCTTTTAATTTCTTAATATGAGGTATCCATGTTAGTTTACTATCGAATAATATTCCTAGGATTTTGATTAGGCTAGAACATTTAAGTTGTTGTGGTCCTATAGTAAGTTTTAGCTGATCAGATAAATTACCCCTTTTATTGAAGACTATACATTCAGATTTGGTTTTTGAGATCTTGAAACCTGTCGTATTGGACCAATCTTGAAGTTCATTTAAAGTGATTTGGAGCAGTTCTTGAGATGTTTTAATATTTTTTCCACTTAATGTTATAGTGATATCATCTGCAAACAAATATACTTTCACTGGTCGATGGATGTGGTTCGTGATATCATTTATGGCAATCAAGAATAGTAGTACACTAAGCACAGATCCTTGAGGCACTCCGTTATTTATTGTATATTTGTTCGATAAAATATTATTGAATTTAACTTGTAAAGATCTATTCTTCATGAACTGGGTTATGAAAATTAGTATTTGGCCATCTATCCCCATTTCGTGGAGAATTTTGATGATTCGATCTCTCCATACCATGTCATAAGCCTTTTCCACATCTAAACTAACAGTCACAAGATGTTGGTCTGTTATAAAGGCATCACAAATGTCACTATGGATGTTTACTAGATGGTCAGTTGTAGAACGGTTTCGTCTGAAACCACTTTGGAATGGTGAAATGTTATTATAATATTGGAGGTACCAATTAAGTCGTCTACTGACAATTTTTTCCAGTAATTTGCAGAGGGTGGACGTTAGGGAAATAGGTCTGTAATTATTCGGGTTGGTTGGATCTTTGTTAGGTTTAAGAATCGGGATAACTATAGATTCCCTCCATTTGTCAGGAAATTCTCCAGTGGTTATTATTTCATTGAAGAGTCGAGTTAGATATTCAATAGCATTTGTCGGCAGTTCTTTAAGAAAAACATTGTATATTCCATCTGGTCCTGGGCTTGAATTTCTAGTACGAGATAGCACAGTCTCAACTTCTTGTACTTGTACGGGATAATTTAATGTAGAATTACTTGAGGTATTTTGTTGAATAATTCTATCCATTGTTAAATTCGAGTTAGATTTGTATATTTGGAATTCATTGTTAAAGTTACTGTCACTTGAATTATTAGCAAATGTAGAAGCTAGAATGTTTGCAATTTCTTCGTTAGAAGAGGTAATTCGGTCGTTGTGTACCATAAATTTAGGTTGAAAGTTCTGCTTGTAGCAACCATTTATAGCTTTGATTTTTTTCCAATTGTCTGCTGGGTTAGAGAAGCAATTTATAGATGAGATGAAGTCAATCCAACACTGCCTTTTATTTTCTTTGTATATTCGTCTTGCTTTTGCTCGTGTTCTTTTATATTCAATATGATTTTCTATGGTTGGATGCCTCTTGTATTTATTGAATGAGTGTCTGTATAATTTATGAGCATTTTTGCAGTCTTCATTCCACCAAGGTAGTTTCTTCCTTATTGGTTTTCCTGAAGATTTTGGAATTGTTTCATCAGCTGTTTTGATGATGAGATCAGTCAGTTTCTCAATTTTTTTATTGAGGGAAATTGAGGAATTTTCTTCTAACATATTAATTTCATTTATTTTTGTTGATAATATTTCTTTGTATCTGTCAAAGTTAGCTTCTTGGAAGTTCCATCTAGGAGGATAGTTAGTGCAAGCAGACACTGAGGTATTATTGAGGTAAGATATGAGAATGGGAAAATGGTCACTTCCATGTAAGTCTTCTGTAGTGCTCCAGTCCCATTTAGAAGCAATAGAAGATGAACATATAGTTAGATCAATAGCACTGAACCTTTTATGTGTATTATTAAGGTGAGTGAATTGATTTTTGTTAAGTATCAATATATTTGGGTCTTCTAATATTTTTTTAATAATCTTGCCTCTACTGTCTTCTTTATAAGATCCCCACATTAGGCTGTGACTATTAAAATCACCTACCATAATAAAGGGTTTAGGTAGCTGATCTAAGATTTTTAATATTTCATTTTCTGTAAAATTATAACTATTCGGGAGGTAGATATTACAAATACTCAAATATGTTCTTCCCATGTTAATTTTGACTGCTATACATTCAATATTGGTGTTTATTGGAATTTCATCTGCTTGAAGAAGGGATTTTATATATATAGCTATGCCTCCACTGGATATTCTTGGATTATTTCTGTTTTTTAGGTGTACAGAATAATTTTTTAATTGTGGTATCACTTTTTCTGAATTATTAGTTTCCTGCAAGCATATTACGTCTGGATTATATTTGTTAATCAGAATTAACAGATTTTCTCTTTGAGGCCTAAATCCATTGATGTTCCATTGTAATATGCTTTCAACCATTGTTGGTTAATATTTAATTTAAGGGGATGAAATACTTTAACTTGTATCACTAGAGTACTCTGATTCGTTGCTTTTAATGTGTTTATTTAATTTCTTTTTTAGATTTGTAAATCTTCTCTTCATATTTTTATCCTTTAATTTTGGATATGTTCTTTCTAACATTTGGATCATTTGAGTTACATCAGGAGTAAATTCCAGAGCTATTTCAATTACCTCAGTACTGTTTTTTCAAGAAAACTCTTCATTTGAATGAAATTTAAAGGATATTTGTTGTTTGGGTCCATTAATATTTCCTTGAGAGGGGTCAGTTGTGTGTCCAGTTTTTCAGATTCTTCAATATTACTACTTTCTAGTCTTGACTTTTTATAATTCTTCTCTTTTTCTTTTGCAGTGAGATCATTATTGAAGTGTTTATCAGGTTCTGATGAGGGTTCAATAGGTGGGTCTGAGGTTGTTGATGATAAGGATATAGGTCGTTTCTTAATCAAATTATTTGTGGAGTTGGGGTTGTATGA
Organism: Acheta domesticus; assembly: GCA_031308135.1. Lineage (NCBI taxonomy): Eukaryota > Metazoa > Arthropoda > Insecta > Orthoptera > Gryllidae > Acheta > Acheta domesticus. The sequence goes on from JAHLJT010002630.1 coordinate 4,416,130, forward strand.
TTGTGAGGTTTGAAGAGCAGGGAAGTCAACAGATTGAGGTTGGGTTAATGTAAGGGCATTATTATTGGCCTCAAGCTCTTTCTTCAAAGGGTTGTCTTCACTCTCTTTTGTGTGAATAGCTTCTTCAATTTGAGTGGATGAGTCAGATGGTGAAGGTATTTTTGAGGTGATATTCATATCAGAAGAGGGTGATATTACTTTTCCATTGATGTTATCTGCAGGTTGAAGATTTGGTACAGAAGAGAGACTTTGGTTATGTTGTTGAGTTAGTTCTGTTTCCATTTCATCATTTCCACTGGGTTTACTGGGACAAAGTTGAGCTACATGTCCTTCTTGATTACAAATAAAACAGGTCATGATATCAGTAGAGAAGTATATACGGTATGAGGTATTGTCAAAGTAAACAACAGTTGAATCTGGTAATTTGTTTAGATCTTCAGGTTCTATGTACACTTGTCTTCTGAAGCTCATAATATGGGAGAAACCCGGTTCTGATATTCCTGCTTTTATGAATGAGATCTTGGAGGATGGGGTAATTTTTCTTTTGATGAACTCCTTTTCAATTATATCATGTGGTATAATTGGGCACACGTTGGATATAATTACTCTTTTAAGTTTACTAATGAGAGGTCTAACATTGAGTTCACGATTCTTTATAACAATTGTTTTGTTTTTATCGGTGAATTTATCTGCAACGGCTTAACTAGACAGAAAGATGCATATTCGGTTGTTAGATATGCGTGAAACAAATCTAATATTACTAGCATCAACAATAGAGGCAACCTTGCTGACATAATCCTTAATTGAAAGTCCTTCTTGAGCTTCGATTACAATAGCTTGTTCTTTAGATGGAAAGGAATCTGATGATGTAGCACCTGCATATGACTTCTTTGATGACATACCTTGTTGTGAGTCCGTACTGTTGGGGGTTATGTCTCTCCTGTCATCAGGAGAATCCATTTTCCTGGGAGTACAGCTGCAGCTGCAGCTGTACGTGAACTTCACGTGATGATATACTGTGTTTTGCTTACAGTATTAGATACAGATTCGTATAGTTACACCAAGTTAATTAAATAACTCGCGAATCGTTTGTACACCACTGTTCACAGCACGACCTACTCGTACGGCGAATATGGCGTTTATGTCATCTTACAGGGTACATTTAGCTCTATCACTACCAGAAGTTTAAAGAAACATTTGGAGCCGTTTTGACAAAATCTTGTTTTTGTAATTTTTTAAAATTGATTATATTTCTCGCAATTTTACGCGAAAACTACTCATATTTTCAAAACAATGTACATTACCTTAAAGAAAAATCTCACTATGAAGAAGAAATTTTATTTGAAGGAAACATCTCTCTCTGCAATTTTGTAGTTGGAGGAAGACGCCGAATCAAATTCCAACTTTTGCGATTTTCGAAAATTCAGAGTTAACCGTGAAATTAGGATCTATGCCACCTTACTAAGTATATTTTAGTCTATTCTTACAAGAAATTTAAAGAACAAATTTGGTGCCATTTTTGAGAAAATTTTTAAAATGTCCGGGCGGCTTTATGTAAAGTACCCCCAAAAATTAATGTTTTACGAAATCTCAGAGCTTTGAATTCGGCCAGACGGACACGGGTTTCTTCAATTTGGAAAAAATCGTACGCATAGTTTAGGCACCAGTATTGTTCACATACACCGAACGAAGGGACGGACGGACGTTTTACTTGCAATTGTTTTTTCGGTATCAAGTTTCCACAATATAGGGATTCTGTCTATAGACTGTAGCAGTACATAAATTTCCCTATACTACGAATATTACTCCGTATATATGTACGTATACGAGAAAGTAAAAAACCCTGCCCATTGTTTAGGTGCTAATTGTGTTCAGAGACGTACAGACTGGCAGAGGGAACGTTTCCTATCAATTGTTTTTTCGGTGACAATGACCCACAAAACAGGGTTTAAGGTACACCACGTGTAAGGTTTTTCCCCATTCATTTAGCAAAAGTCTTGCTATTTGTACTTTTTTGTATAAACGTGTTTCCGGGGCAACGTTTTGATAGCAAAAATGGTATTCATCTTTGTGGATTCAAAAATGATATACAATCCAAATATTAATACCGCGCCAAATCTTTCCCTTATTTTCTACCATTTGACTGGAGTATGAAGAGTCAATGAGTCATTCATAAAATTGATATCTGTTTAATACAGAAGTTATGTCATAAACTTACTTGAAAGAGATGAACTTTTTCCTTTAGTAGACGTTGTAACAACATTGTAAAAGAATCATAAATTTTCGGTTGTCCTTCTAGAAATATGAAAGGTGAACTTTTTAATTTCATTCTTTCTTCACGCGTAGACTGATAAAATATCAATAATTTTTCTAAAGAGTAAGCTATGTTTTATGTGAAGGAAATGTTCTTTTTGTTCGTCGAACAGTCAGAATTGTTTTATGTTGTTTTATGTTGTTTTTTAACTTTGTCGCGCTCAAGAAGGAACTTCTTATGAAGAGTAAGTTATATAATGCTTCGCAAAAAAGCAGCGAATTTTAGTCGGAAAAACTTTTATTACAGTGTCCTGGTAAGGAAAAAGTGGATAAATCCAGTTGCTAAATTTTGAAAGAAAATCCTCTAACACGTGGTGTAGCCAAAATCTACGTTCTGTGAGTCCTTGATTCCGAAAAATCAGTTGACGGCAAAACGAGTCTGTGTGTGAACAACGCTAGCGACTAAAGCCTTAAGCCGATTTTTTCAAAATTATTATTCCCCAAACGATCTGGATGTTGTCGCGGCCCCTTGAATTCGAAATTAATATTTTAAATTTGGGTGTACTTTATACGAAGCTGTTAGCACATTTTTGGTCGGCGCGGACAAGCTCCTGCAACTTCCGCCCACCTGGGCACTCTTTGTAGTGCTTCCCGCTAAATTATGGGAGTTCCATGCTACACCAGGGTGTCATGGGGGCGCCAACTCCAAAGTTCGCGCGTCCCACTTAAAAAAATCAATCAATCAACAATCAATTAATGATTGAATTAAGACGTTAATTGATCATTGTTTCCCCGCGCCTCGATGCGTGTGGCGGTTCTCCCGCCGCCCGGCCAGTTGCAACCAGCTACCCTCGGCGCCGACACCGATGACGTCACCGCCGCTACCACCACCATCACGCCGTCGCCGCCCGTATCTCCCCCCGCCTACGTCCGCCCCTCCGCCTGCTAGCCGGCTGCCCGCCCCCCCCCCTGCGCCCTGCCCGGGGTCTGAACCCGGGGCGAGGCCAGAGCCTGGTGGACAGCGGGAGAGATGGCAGGTGGAGGGCTGGTGGAGTGTGGGCCAAGCGGAAGGGGCTATGGTGGACCATGAGCGTGAAGCATCCACGGTGGTGAAAGGCATTTTCTTGATATCTGCATTTGAGACCCTCTACTAGACAGCTGTGTAATTTGGAGGAGCTATGGTGTTGTGATAGTGGTCTGGGTTGGAAAATCCAGCCATGTGTGCCTCGTAACCTTTCAATACTTTCTGCAATGTTACATTAATTTGGTTTTTCTTGCTGTGTTAGTCAGGTAGCATCGCTTGGTCAGTGTGTGCCTTTAATTTTGTATTTTCGCAACAGTGCAAGAGTTTTGTGAAATTGTTAAAGTTTTTTTTGTATTCTTTGACAGAAGCCCCCGAGACATTTTCAAAAGTTTCAAAAAAATTATTTCGCTTTGCATAATAAGATGTTGAAATGAAGAGTAATGTGCGTAAAACCCAAGAAGCTGTGATGACTATATAACAACATATTTACTGACTATAGTTTTGTAACCATTTTCCTTTCCTATGGAGGGGTATCAACAATGCTAATTGTGAAAATGTATGAATAGTGAAAAAGCTGTCATTGTTGGGTGTTGGAACATAATGATGTAACACCTCAGTGATAGCAAGGCGATAATGACGGCCGAATTTCTTTGGGTTGATATAAACCTACAATATACGAAGTAATAAGAAAGTAGCTAAACACGAAAAAGTGACTGCAGCACGTAGAAAGAATGGAAGAAATAAGACTGCCAAGATTAGCATATACTTACAAACCCAGAGGGAAAAGAAATATGGAAGACCAAAGAAAAGATGGAAAGGTACAGTGGAGACGGAACAGGCGTAAGCCTAACCCACGAAGTGTGAAAGAAGAAGATACGAATGGAACTATGGAACATGAAATCAAATGTTTGCAAGAAGGAAAAACAAACCAAAAGAAGATAGAGCTAATACTAGATGAAGGAGGAGAGGGAGAACACATTTCAAGATAACAGAAGAAATAAGAAAACGTGAAATAAAATTGGCACAAATTTTTGTTAATTTTTATTAATTTTTCAATTTGGTTCTTTTTGAGAATTTTCAACTTTAAAGAACTCTGTATTTTCATGTACGAATGTTTGACTTCTAAAACGCTTTTTAGTTTATCACGATATATAATTCTCACGTATGTGACAATCGTATATCCAAGACACTAGTTCTCATGCATATGTGCTAAAAATAACAATTCGAGCATTCCAGGAGATTCAGTATTTTTCATGAATGTTGGATGAGTTCATCATTTATCTTTACGTCGCCGTGTACCGTGGCTATCATTTTGAACAAAATTGAATTTTCAGTAGGTACATTTAAAATATTTATTGAACAGAACCTACAAATATTTGATACTATTAACTTAGCCATGCGTTGCTTTCCTTAGAGAATATTACTGGACTGTTTCACCGTTTACGCGGAGAAACGAGGAAATGCTCCGCGCAGGAGACGCCACCGTCTGTAGTGTCGTAGCGGTCGGTTCGAATTTTGAGCCCGGAAGTGATTTTTAAACATACTTTTCTCAAAGACACGTTCATAATTATATTAATAAATACTGATAACCGTATAAAGAACGGAATTATTTTGAGTCCCTAAAATTAATCACACATATTCCAGTCATGCTACGCAACAATTCTAGAAAATGAGTATGTGACATTATTTGAATAAATGAAAAACATCCAAGAATTTCTTCTTTAACTTGCAGATTCCCACAACAAAACAACTTAACGTTTGTGTTTTAATTAATTAAATAGTGATCAAATTATTAGGAGCTTTCTTCGTGATTCACGTAATATTTCTATAAAAACTTATCTGAAGAAAACTAATCGGGCTGATTAATTAACATTACGTACTGTGTTATGCAAAAATGTTTTATTACTTTGGAACAGGAACGTAAATGCACCAGACTATAACGCTCCGGCGCTATTGCGCGACTTAACTGTCGACTTGCTAGTGCTTAGATGCGCTATTCTCCCTTCAGACCTACACTTTGCTTGGTCGGGTTATACACTCATGATATTACACAAGTAGCCCGAAATGTTCACTGCAGTTCATCTCCAAACTTTTCTTCCGTGCTCCACAAGACCACATATTGTAACGTCGTGGGTAGGGATCTACGCCACCAAATAACAGACACAAGTGGAGTATCTACAAATTTATTTACACATATTTACATAATCACTCTAAGGCGTTTTGTTAGAGCTACTCACTGCAGCCCCCTCTCTCTCTACACGCGCCTAGCGGCGGTGTACCACTTCACCGTGTTCGAACACCCACTCGTGCATAGAGCACTCCTCGCCAGCCTGGGCGGATAAAGTTTTTGCGGATAACCGCGAGGGAGTCTCCTACACTTTCTTCCCTCACGAGGCCTCACGACACAGCCTTATATAGGGCCGAGTCACATGACCTCCTACGTCATTTCTCCCTCCCACACTTGCTTTGGATCTGCCTAGCCGCAGCCACCCGGCCTTGTGCACGACACCACGCAAACCTGCCACAACCCCTCTTCTCGGGATGGTGGCCTTTGTTCGGGGAGGCTATTTTAAAAGACCCTCATGCAAGCCCGTCTCTCTGAGCAGGAAGTCCAGCCTGTGACGCTACAATATCAACCTCTTTCCTGAATGGGTCCTACCATCTCTATCTTCGCCTTTACTGGCATCTACATCCAATTCTTCGGTTCCCGAATGTTTTTGTAGCTCCCTAGATTCATTGTTCCTGCTACCTCACGTGTTCTGCCCATCTCTATTTCAGTGTCTCTTTATTTTGTACCACTTCTTTTGTGTCCTTTGCTTTCTAATTTCAACACATCTTATTCTCGCTCTCAACATTATTCGTAGGATCTTTCTCTCCATCTTGCGTTGACATCTTTGCGTGGAATTTTATTGTCTGTTAAGCCTATTCTTCCATATACTGAACTCGTCAACTGCTAAGGGTATAGGACCCGTAAGAGTAGTATAAACGTAACGAAAATGGAATTTTTATTCTTTCACCCTCCGGCGGGCGCGTAGCGGCACTGAGTGCCGCATTCTTACATGTTGATTTCGTGTAAATAATTGGTGTCACACATATGAGCTCATAGTTATTCTTCATTCACTATATTTTCAACCGGATGACATTCAAATCAAGATTTTAGGCACTGCCGATTTGACTGCGATTTGGTTGCGGCACTCCGTGCTGCACGCCCTTTGTCATGTAAGTATAATATTTGCGTATTTTATCCATTAGAATTCTTACTGTTGTTTTGTTATTTAGCTTTATGACACAGATTTTAGAGTACTAAATACGTTGTTTCCGAAGAAACGTTAGAAGGCACGTTTTCATCGTATTCATTCCCCGACATGTATTATGTACCAAGACACGGAGGGAGCGAGTATTGGATTCGATTCTTATTAATATTATTTCATTTGGTATTTAGTTATTATGAAATAAAATGTATAAAAACATCAATAAAGAATATTTCCTTCACATTTACTGACAAAAGTAATAACTATTGACTCGAAAATCGAAGTTGAAAAATGTTTTATTTTTTTTATTTAATAGGTAATTACAACACATTTATATATAATTTCAATACTTTTTACTTTCTCGCCTTACGAATACTTCGTAAGAAGAGAAAGTTATGTAATCGTGCGGCGGAACACGGGGAATTTTCGCCAGAAAATCTCTTATAGCAGGGGTCTGGTGACAAAAAAGTGGATAAAACCAGTTGCTAAATTTAGAAAAAAAAATTCTCTATCTCGTGGTGTAGTCATAATCCATGATTTATTGCTTCTTCATACTTCAAAATCGATTGACGGCATTCCGTCCGTCTGTCCGTCCGTCTGTCCGTCCGTCCGTCTGTCCGTCCGTCTGTCCGTCCGTCCGTCTGTCCGTCTGTCCGTCTGTGGTCAACGCTAGCGCCTAAACCGTTCAGTCGATTTTCTTCAAAATTGATACTCACTGATGGTTTTTACTCATCTCAAGGCCTCTTGAATTTGAAACCGATATCTTAGTATTTGAGGATACTTTACATGAAGCCCATTTTGAGATTTGGTAAATTAAAAAAAGGTTCCAAATTTTTTTATTATATTTTGTTGTTGAATAATGCGAAGAATGTTGAAGGGAATGACGTAGGCATCATTTGCGTTGATAGGCCCTATTTTTCGAAAATTGCAAAAAACTATTTAAAAACTGCAAAATTGATGATAGAGATTTTCGCCTCAGACAAAGTCGGTTGTACAAAATTAGCACTTCAAATAAGGTCATGTACCATTTTTTGGAAAAACGAATAGTTTTTGCGTAAATTGCGATTCAAATTTACAAAAAAAATTTTCTCAAAAACCGCTCCACCTTTTTCTTTAAATTGTCTGCACGTGTGTAAGAAGGGAAGGTAAATATATAAATAAACTAGTGGTGCTATAGAATGGCACATACTTTCTCGCAGTAGTTATTTTCCAAATGCCGATCATCCGATAAATTGTGTGGAGTAAGCAATTCACCACTGCCTTTCTTGGTCATGTTTTTTGAAAGACATGTTTTTCGCATGTTGACAATTACCGCCTTCCTAATGATAGAACTGATACAAGTACGTTTTGACTGAAATATTAGCAATTGTTCCGCAAGTGGGTCTCGTAGCGCGGTTGGTTAATGCACCTTCGCGTTGAGATCTTGAATAAGGAAGGTACCGAGTTCGATCACCCGATGGAAATTTTAATTTGATGAATATGATGTTGCAGGAAAAAAACATTGAAGAGTGTAGATACTTTATTGAAAATCATTTGAAGTACTTCTACTCACGAATAGATTCAATATAGATAAATAGACAGGACTTGTCTGTGTTTTCCCTAGCTGCGTCTTTTAAACAATTTTTCAACTCTGTTATTCGATTTCTGAAGCGTATGACATGTCAAATGAACCGTTGTCTAGTATATATCTGTATGAACCAATTTAAGTAAAATTATGAGCATTTTAACGTTAAATTGTAATACAATATAACCAGAAGGCATGCGATGAACTTTGATATCCCTAACGGTTCCAAAAAATTCTTATTACTTTCTCGCCTTACGAATACTTCGTTAAGCGATTCACCGCTGCCTTTCTTGGTCATGTTTGAAAGACATGTTTTTCACATGTTGATAATTACCGGCTTCTAATGATAAAACCCATACAATTACTTTTGACAAAAATATAACTAATTGCGAGAAATGTACTGGAAATATCTGAATATATTTGTTCAAATTTTTAACCTTCAACAATTTTTTACTTCTCTTCTTGGATTTGTAAAGCGTATGTACCATCGTATCAGTTGTTATTTTATAATGCATTTACCATTTTATAGGTCGGTTTTATTCTTTCGTGGCTCTGTTCGACGTAGGCGGTGATGGTGTGGCGATGTGTTATAAGTGCTGGTTTGTTGAGTTTGAGGTCGTGCCTCGGTACGGAAAACGTTTGCTGGTATAAATACACTATTGCTGGTTTATGAAGTAGTGGAATAGCAGTAAGGACCGTATAGAGGCATAGCGAGAAAGTATGTGCGTTGGAAGCACCACTAGTTTAACTATGTGGCTATGCTGAAGGCCTTTAAGTCATTACAATACCTACATCCTACCGTATTCTAACCTTTCAAATTCTGGCATTCACCCCTAATGGTCTCTTCATCGCATCAAAGCCTCGGAAAGAAGACCATAAGGTACGGCTGAGGAAAAAACCCCTGAAGGAGGAAAAACCTGCCGTCAGAAGACGAGTACATTCTAAGCTACTAAATTTTTTCTAAACTATTTATTCATTTTCTAGCGTGGGAATCTTCTCCATCAAGTCTTTGGCCTCCTCAGCCCCTGAAATCAACCAGCGCCACAGAAGATCGCCCGCACCACCGCCTCTCCGATCGATTTACTACTGATTAACTTAATTATCGCTTCCTGATTAATTTAATTATTACTAACTTAATAATTAATATTAGTGATTAGCATTACTGATTACCTTACTAGTTAAACTAATTATCTCTTGCTTATTGAATTAATTATTTTATCTCCAGTCTAGGCTCCGCTCGTACTACTAACCACTACTACTAAGTTGAAAAATGCGATACAGCCTGCTGGTGGGAAATGATGGGACACGCCCAACGGAGGGTTAAGTTCATATTTTATCGGTGTAGAAATATAGACCCCATTGCCGTGCGCGCCTTTACCGGCTGTTGGGGAATGCAGCAATTAGCCTGGTTTCTGCTACCTATAAATTAGTGTCTGACCGCTGTCCATACCTATCCATCCTTTTTACGTAAAATCCTTTTCAAAACTTTGTGTGCTGATGGGTGAATTGAGTGGCTCGGAGGCTTCCGTTGCCTATTCTTAACTATATACTTCCCATTTTTTTCTATATGTTTAGAAGCAATGGGCTACAATTAGTGATAGATTGAACTCCGGAGTCCTGGAAACCTCTCAGTTGACTGATTTCACTGGTCGACAAAATTTAACTTTTTGTCTGTTAGATGGAATTGAATGGCTGTTTCTTGTGGAACATTATGCTCTGATTTCAAATTTGTGGAGCATTTATTTGTAACGGGCAAGGTTTCTTTGTAAAAAGCAATTAAGAAAATACACACTATCGTTAAGTTTTTGGTTTTCTTTACTTTATTCACATGTAATAATCTCAATCAAAATGTAATTTTGAACGATTGTTTACTGTATTTCGTTTGAGGATATCCTTCTTTTAGTGTACAGCATTATTCTACAATCATAATTGGATTCCATTTTCTCTTACAAAATTTTTAATTAGTTGCAACGTCTTGGTGGAATCTCACACCATGTCTGTCGCTCACAGCATCGAGATTTTCAGAAAAAAAAATGTCTAAGTGTGAATACAGAAAATGTATATTAAGGAACACGTTACATCCCGGAGCTTATCGTGGAGGAGTGCCGACATAGGACACCTTCATAGGTCTCAGGTTTTCTGTAACCAAGGAATTTCGTTACGACTTTTTGAAAAATATTCATGCAGCCTTTTCACTATTCAAACTTGCCTCACAGCCATGATCCCTCATAAGCTCCTTCATATGTGATCTTACAAAAATGCCCTTCTGTATTTTCGCCTCACTGATCCTCGGGAATTTGTTCTTTAAGTACGGGAAACCTGGCCCATTTTTATTCACCACTTTCACAAAAGTTTCCGCCAATCCGAGATTGGTGTGCAAAGGAGGAAGATAAGCGTGTGCAGCAATACAAGGGTTTCCAAAGTTACATTTCTTGCCGGTAATCATGATTCTAAAATTGATTACCAAATAATTTTTATTAGCACTGTTTGATTTCTGTTTAGACATGTTGCAATTGAGGGGGTGGCTTTCAAGGTGTGATATAAGTTTTTCATTTATCTTGTATTTTTTCACAGATACGGATTATTATCCAACATTCAGAAAATATTTATGAAGAAAGTATTAAGAGAGTGAATGGGAAGAACGAAAAACATTTACTACCCATTATACAGCGCAGAGATGTCACATAGTGCGTCGCTGAACGTTGCCTCATTCTCTCCTCGGTCATCGTGGCGTGACATTTATTTCACGTAAGATATGACCCGATACACACAATTATACCAACCTCCCGGAAATCACCCGCTATACTTACTGCATTGGCTTAGGGACTTTTCATTACAATTTAAGTTGGAGAAAGTAGGTGCCAACCCCAACGTAAATACCTCACGTAATGGGAATATTGCAGACAGGGACTTTTCCTAGGCTGACGACTGGCATGCGTGCGTACAAAATAACTTTGTACCAACTTCAACCGTTTGAACCCTGCAACACGTGTGGAGATAGTGAGCTTATGTAAGCGAGCCGCAATCCCGCACTTGCTTATTTAAAAATCGTTTTTCTTGCGTTCCCAGCGCGCGATTGGTTTCGAAAGGGAACTTGTATTGTGTATTTGACTTGACATTAATAAAAAATGTCTTCTGATACGAGAAACAACTCTCCAATTAAGCAGAAAAGGAGATGGATATTATCGAGTGGTGAAAGGCAGGTCCTTCTCAACGTGCGGACCCACGAGTAAGTAGCTCCCTGTGATTAGCGGTGAAAGCAAGGCGACGGTGCTAAAGGTTGCTCGTTGGAAGTTTAGGCTATGTCAGGCTGGCACAACCACTACAGCACAATCACACCAAACCAAATGGAATATTTAGTACTCATTTATTACCCATAAATTAAATTGATTAATGTTGCCATTTATGAAAAAATAGTGGTTGTGCTAGCGTTACTGTCAAGCTAGCACAATCAAATTTTAAAAAATGGCAAATCGATTCAAACTATTACAAATATTTAGTAATCATTTATTACTAATTTATTACCCAAAAATTTCGTTCATTACCCTCCCCGTTTCTTAAACAAATATTATATATATATATATTTATATATATATATATATTACATATAAGTATTATATAGGTGAGTCACGCAACTTTAGCACCTCCTGTAACTTTTGAACGGTTGAAGTTATTGCAATGCAGTTACAACATAATTAAATACACATTATATACTAATTTATTACTCCAAAAAAGGAATTATTACTGTTCCGGTTTATGCAAAAAATATAGTAAAAATCTGAATCATAGTTATGCAACCATCCCAGAAATTCAAATACGATTATAGAGAGAACCAACAAGCACAATCAAACCAAACTATAAACATAATTAAATACACATTATATACTAATTTATTACTACAAACAGAAATTTATTACTGTTGCCGTTTATGAAAAATATATTGTTAAAAAGGATTGGTAACTGGGCTGGCCGTGCGGGATGTCTTCGCGAACGTTTTGCGAAGCGCGACGGATACCTCGAGCTGACTGCAACGGTGAGTGTTTTATCTTTAATCTCCGTGCTGCTAGTTAATGGCGGCCTGAAATTAAACCGCGGACCTTTACGGATGTTTCGTGTGTCGAAGAGCGCTGAAATCCGGTACCGAATGCAGTGTGTGTGGGAAGTGGTACCATAACTTCTGCGAGCGCATCCGCGACGTAGACATTATTGGCGATGAATGGTCGTGCAACCGGCGCACAACGAAAATGTAAAAGTGTTCAGTAAACGTGTTTGTGCGTTTGTGCGGTACAGTGTGCATATCAACTTCAATGTTCTCCGACGTTATTTTGCCTCCGTTTAAGATGATTTTTGACACTTGTCAAGACCAAAGTTCATGCAGATGACATTGCTAAAATCATTGATGACGGACGGATGACGGCATTTGGGAGAGAATCGCTTCATTCCTTTGCAAACACTTTAACCTTCCAGTGGGCGCGCTGTCTGAGTAAGCGGGCGCGCTGTGTAAATTTCACGGCAATAGCAGATTTTTTTGTTTTGCTGTCAACTCATTGTTGTCAAAGACTTCTGCGTTCTTGGTATTCCTTGCAGGTATCTTTAGTGATGCATTCCTGCAGCCACTAATTAGTTTGCACGCTATATTAAGTTTTTGTAACGCTCTATTCGGGATAAGTGCATAGTGACGTAAGCTTTACGCCGGCAGTTGTGTTAAAATATTGTATAATAATTTGCATAATCGAAATTTTCTTTAAAGTGTCCAGATTGTTATGTTGATAAATGAAAGACGCACGCTAACTCAACAACAATTTATTGATTCACTAAATAAAAAGTAGCTAGCCATATTGCCAGTCCTGGGCAATCTCCAATGCCCTGCTTCTCTACACGTGCGGCTCCTGGACGTTTCCCGCTGACGCAGGCTGAGATCGTCGCCCCACGACGATAGACATCTGGCTGCTGGTTCTCTGGACTGGACTCGGAACGCCACTCGGGTCTCTCTTGGGACTCTCTCCAGATTGCCCTCGGGGTGTCGCCCGGCTCCCTTTAAAGGGCCGATGCTAGGCGGCGAGACTCGCTCCCACGCCTCGAGCCTGCCAGACCGTGCCCACGGCTTGCCGCTGCCGCCGCCGATTCCCGCCAGAGCGCGTTGCCTTGCTGCTCGCGCGCCAAATCCAAGAGTTATGAGCGACGTGATAAGCGCGACATAACACAGATAAAGAATTCATGTGAAGGAAAATCAGAATATTCTTCAAGTGCTGTCTGTTCGGAGGCAGATCATGAATTGGATAATGACAGTGACAGTAAACGAATGTTGAAAATATAGACGAGCATCAGAACGATACTGGAGCGGAACAAGATCTTTTTGATACTAAATACGAACGTTTACCAACGGATATGTTTTTTGGTAGTAAATATCTTTCTTAGATATTATAATGCGACATCAAATTCCATTGTTCTACAATTTCTTTGATTTTTTCAAGTGTCATTGAATGCGCCTACTGGTGTGAATATTTTACGCGCGCCCGCTGGAAGGTGGAGATCATCCATGTAAAACAAATGTGATACTGGCCTTCCATCACCATGGAGTTTGTAACCTAAGTCAGCTTGTGACAACTGTTTAGATAATAGAATCAAACTAATGCAAACAGCAGAGACGATAGTGAATCTCCTTGAAAATACTCCTGTTAACCTGAATCTTTTGGTTTCTATTGCTTCCTTTCCTGTATATTAATAACCTGGAACTCCACAATTTCATACTATCCTTGCAAAACTCAATAAGTCCAGTATGATATCGATAGATCTACAGGGTCGTACTATCTTATGGTACACTATCAAAGGTCTTTTGGTAGGCAATCCAAGCAATGCGTAGATTACGCTTTCGTTTCTTGACACCATTCAAAATGACTTTGTTTAGTAGCAAGATTTCCTTACTGCCATAAGACCGACGACTTCGTTTTTGTTCAACTGGCAACAGATGGTTTTTCTCTAGGTGTGTGTACATTTTGTAAGCCATGGCTGCAGTTATAACTTTGTACAGGACTGGCAGATAAGTCATTAAACTGCGATTTTTCTAATTTTACTCCTCAAGGCCCGTCTTCGCGATGGAATATGTCGCGGAATTTCACGACGTTCTCAATCGTGCCGCCAGATATCGCATGATCGCGTTCGTATCAAGCAGTGTTTGCGATCATGCGACTCCTAGTGGCATGATAGAGAAAGATACGAAATGCCATGTGATATTCCATTGTGGCTATAGGGGCAGAGGGGCAGAAAAATCGCATTGTATCCTGTAGTTCGCCAAAGAGCTGTCTCCTGCTATGAGTAGCAAATACGAGATGCCGCGTGTGAGCTATTTCGGGAGTTCCTTTGGGTTTAATCCAATAAATCTGGATATAGTCAATGCCGCGGGATTTTCAGTATCCACATGTTCTTAATTGCTTGGAAGAGGTACCCTTTGTGAGCATCTTCCGCTCTTTCCCTAAGTGAATCGACAGCATCAACTTAGATTAAAGCCAAGTTGAGTCTGTGTTGTAGGATTTGCTTTCCTCCCAGATTCCTGCTCAAAATGCTTCGACGTCATCTTTTGAAGGACGGACAGCATTACCATTGGGTTTTGAGACAGACTGCGATAGAATATCTTAGCGCCTGTTTCAAACAATCGTTTTTTGTACGCGGAAACCTATTCTACGTTTGTAACGTTGAGCCCACGCTTGGATTTTCTCTTTTAGCTTCTCAGCTAGCAATAGCTTTGTGGTGCCATTTTCAATTTGGTATTTTTGTTCAACATGGAGTATATTTGTTGTACGTTACAAGTGTGATTTGATTAAGGAGATGCTTTGGTTAAGAGGGATATCCTAAGAGGGATATCACATGGTGTGTTTGCTATCCGTTTCATAATTATTTTCACCCATGGGGGTACGGAGTTGTACAACCTAATTTAAGACAGAATTCGCTATTCTGTCACACTCTTAGGTTTAGCATTTTCGTAAATTCTCCTCAACGGTGCACGAGATTCAAATGGAAGTAGACGAACTTGTTCTATCGCGCGTCGGAGGTTCAGAACCATGTGCTTATCGTGTGACTCATGGCCAGAGGCATTTTCACCTCCGACGGATGTTTTACTTGGAAGACGTGAACCTTCAAGAAGACCATCATTTCAGGGTTATTAGATGGTTCTAAATATTCGTCATGTGGATAGTTCGATCGAAGAACATACTCCGCGTTTCTCTGCATGTCTGTTAGTTGTTCTGCTCTGAATTTTCAACTGCTGAGTATGTATCGTCATTGAGTGGCAAGCTTCTTTGAGTCTAAGGTAGATCCAATATCTGGGTTCCGCTCTCTCATATCTTAGAAACTTTTATTTCTGAGCAGCGATTTTTCGCTTTAGAATAGTAAAAGCACCACATAACCTCCTTTAATTCATTCTGGGTCCATCTCTGACGGTGGCTTCAAGGTACTGCCGCCACTGGGTCCCTGGGACTAACATCCGTGGGAGGGCCAGATGTCGACAAGGTGACATTAGCTCGGTTTCTGAGCAGGTATGGGAGCAGGTATGGTAGAACAAGGCACGTTAAGTTTCATTACATTGCTTGTTCTATCCATTTTGCTCATTGGTTTCAAGTGAAGATTCGCAGGACGCAAGTTCGAGTTCACAGATCGCATTTAACCGTTGGGTTGTTTCCTGCCACCCGTTACTGCGAACCATTGTGGCCTCGGGACATCCCCCCGCAGGGCCCAGCAAGGTGTCCCTCCGATCGCCAGTCGGCATTACTAACATACGGGATTTCCAATGACTGCTGAAGGCAGCCTCCTTCTCTGGCTAAAGCAAGGTTCGGGCTCCAGTCTAATCCGTGACTTTGTGTATAAAACCAGTTTCTTTCCTGTGCCCTCTACGGGCCGATAACAGGAAGTGAATCTGGAGATTAGTTGCATTGGTGTTTTTTTGCTAAATTATCATTTTTCGCCTGAGAGGTTTTGCTTTCAAAGAAGGCTCGTACATACACTTTGCAAGTAATACGTACAACTACGAGAAATTAAATACTGAGTGAGATAGAATAGGAATAGGTAAAGGAAAAGAATAGCTGCAATTTCAAATTATTAAACATTTATTCATTCATTTTTCATAATTTATTAATATATCTTAAAAAATATATTAAAAAATTGAAAAATGTTATTATCAAGGTCTGAAAAGAAGAAAACAGAATTATTAAACGAAGACCTAAAATACTTTTGAAAGAAGATCCAGCATACTCCCATTGCATACTGTCCTTACTTTTGAACGGACGCTCTTTCATCATTCTGCGCAACGACAGCTCGGCCGACGAGAAGCGGCTGGCGCAGCCGCGGACGCCCACGCTGAGGTAGACGCCTACGCGTCTCTGGCGATGCGTCTTCCGCCTCCTCCGACGACTGCGGCAGCGGCTACGGCTACGCCTACGGCGCCGCCGTTGGCGTTAGTGGCGTTGACGGGGTTGGTGGCGACGGCGGGGTCGGGGGCGTCGGCGGGATCGACGGGATCGGCGTCGGCGGCGTCGCGTTCGGAGTCGGCGGCGTCAGCGATGGCAGCGTCGGTGGCGTCGGCGTCGTCGTTGTCGTCGGCGGCTTCGGCGGCGTCGACCGCTTCGTCGCCTGCGGTGGCGTCGGCGGCGTCGGCATCGGCGGCGTCGGTGGCGTCTGCGGCGTCAGCGGGGTCGGCGGCGTTGGCGCCGTCGGCGTCGTCGGCCACGTCTGCGGCGTCGGCGGCGGCGTCGGCCACGTCTGCGGTGTCGTCGGCGGCGTCGGCAGTGACGGCGGCGTCGGTGGCGTCGGCATCGGCGTGGTCCACAGATGGCTAAATGGCCAATCTAGGCGGAACTAGACCTCCCTACCTAACATTTTAATATCGACTTTTTGTGTTAGTGAATTTGATCATCAATGTTGGTAGAATGATATTTGTGAGTTGGTATATTTTTTTCGGCTCATGTTTGCTACGCTGGGGAAGTGAATTACTTATCTTATCTTGAAGGAAGCGCTGGGTGAGGCAGTCCCTCTGCAGCCACTCGAAGAATCAAACGCGCTCAGATCTCAATGAAAGGCGAATGCGAAACTCTGTTATATGGAAGACGTTCAGTGAAGTATGTACTTTTCAACAGTACTGATATAATTTCAATTCTTTGCTTCTCTCTTCGTAAAATCAACTGTAAAGGAGGCGTTGCGCGCGACCTAAATTTTACATTTTCCCGACTTTCAAGTAGATTTTCAACAATGTAAATTAACTTGCATTACAGTAAAACATATGTCACTATATAGCTTCGTGTCTTTACTTTGTGATGCACTAAGTTTCACGTCCAGATACGTCCAGATGAGAATATTATTTTTTACTTCAGACGATGGCGCGCATCCAGTAGTCACCTACCGTGATCTGTTTCCCGTTTCGCGCAACAGAGGAGACATGAAAGCAGAGTTAATGTCTTTTGTAAAGAATAGATTAGATTTTCAAGAGTGAGAATAAACAATGAAGAAATGCTCTAAAGATGCTGTAACAGTATTTTATAACATTTTTTGAGTAGGTGGAGAAAATGCCACCACGTCGAGCATCATTTCATTAAAAAGTATTCTGGGTTGCTCGATGCTGTAATTCAGTTTCCGGAAGTGGTATACAGGGCAATAACTCCTAATATGATTGAAGCTATGCCATCTACTAGTTCAGGTGCACGCCGACCGAGGAAAAGTTTTAATGAGTGTACTGAGAAGGGTAAAAGAAACCGCAGCGAAACATTACTTACGTCGCACTCGAAGGAAGAAATTGTATACGCAGCAAGGCAATCACTGCATACGTCGGGTAAAAGAGATGCGGCGAACATGTTGCAGGAGATGACTACAACTCGTCGCACTATAAGAGGACTGACTCTTATAAATTGTTGGGTTCTTGTTGGCCAATTGTAATGTTGTAATTTCAAATTGTCAATGGAAATGATGTGAATCAACCAAGGCAATGAAAGATGTGAAAAATTAAGTTAAAGTAGCAATGAAATTGTTTGAGGGGTCAACATGGGGAGTGTATGGAAGAAAATCTTGTAAAAGGCAAGTATAGACAAACAGTGGGTAAGGAAAGGGGTAATCTGCAATAAAACTTTATGATTGGTGCCTTTTATGTGAAACATAAACGTCATAAACTGAAGAAGAAGAAGAAGAAGAAACATTTCTTATCAATTGTGAAAAAATAAATAAATCTTTTAGAAATTGTGCACTATAAAACAAAAGAATAATATATTCATTTATGTTTTGATTTAGGTACTGAAAATAAAATATATCTGCGTTCGGAGAAGTCATTATATTTTTTTAAATTTTTTGAACACAATTTATTAACAATAATTTGTATTCATTAGTAATTATAATCATTAATAAGTAAAACTGAAGTATATTTAATGTGTGTTAATTTCAAAACCTTAACAACCCTTTAAATTCATTAGAATCACTTAAAACAATGATTTAAGGCTAGTTCCGTCCAGAATCGCCATTTAGCCCAATATGTGGTCGGCGGCGTCTGCGGCGTCTGCGGCGTCTGCGGCGTCTGCGGCGTCTGCGGCGTCTGCGGCGTCTGCGGCGTCTGCGGCGTCTGCGGCGTCTGCGGCGTCTGCGGCGTCTGCGGCGTCTGCGGCGTCTGCGGCGTCTGCGGCGTCTGCGGCGTCTGCGGCGTCTGCGGCGTCTGCGGCGTCTGCGGCGTCTGCGGCGTCTGCGGCGTCTGCGGCGTCTGCGGCGTCGGCGGCGTCGGCGGCGTCGGCGGCGTCGGCGGCGTCTGCGGCGTCGGCGGCGTCGGCGGCGTCGGGGGCGATTGCGGCGGCGTAGGCGGCGGCGGCGGGCGGCGTAGGCGGCGAGGGCGGCGGTGGTTTCGTCGACGGCGACGCCGTTGACGGCGGCGTTGGCGTAGGCGTTGGCGGAGGCGTTGGCGGCGGCTTGGCGACGGCTTTGGCGGCGGCGTTGGCGGCGCCGTTGGCGACGGCGTTGACGGCGGCCTTCGCGGCGGCGTTGGTGGCGGCGTTGGCGGCGTCGATGGCGGCGTTGGAGGCGGCTTTGGTTTCGTTGACGGTGGCGGCGGCGGTGGCGGCGGCGTCGGCGGCGGCGTGGGTGGCGGTGAAGGCGGCGTCGTTGGCGGCGTTGGCGGCGGCGGCGGCGGTGGCGGCGGCGGTGGCGGCGATTGGCGGCGGCTTCGGCGGCGGCGTTGGCGGCGGCGTTGGCGCGGGCTTCGACGACGGCGTTGTTGGCGGCGTACTCGGCGGCTTTGACGGCGGCATCGGCGGCGAGGGCGGCGGCGAGGGCGGCGGCGAGGGCGTCAGTGGCTGATTCTGATGCTGATGTTGCTGCTACTGCCGCAAGTTCATTCCTTTGCCGAGACGTTCCTTCCTTTCTGAAAAGGAGATTTACTTTCTAAAAACATTAACCCAATTATATGATTAATAAAAAACCTTGTATACTGTCTCCATATTTTCGTTTCAATATTAATAATTGTTAGACCCCCGAAATTCCCCGACTCCGCATTTTCAAAAGGGCTAAATTCCCAAATTCTTAAAAATTACTATAAAGTTTTCAAGAAAATTGCTTTAAGGAGGAGGTTTTCTTGTTCTTCAATATTATTCTAATAATATTCTCGTTCTACTATTAGGAAACCGAAAAGTTAAGAAAATGTCAAAAAATGTACTTTGGTGGGCGATAGATAGAAACTGGTTTCTCAGTGCATTGTGGAAGCAAACTGTGCCGTATTGAATAAATATAGACATTTATAATAATTGATGGTGATAAATAATTAATAATAAGATAATAAACTAGAAATAGTACCCCGCGCTGCTTGAGTATTTATCTTAATTTATTAACCAGGAAATGGAATCCCATCTATTCCAGCTCTGCGACGCAGTCTACTACTATCTATTCTATTGTATTCCCACCCCGCCCTTCTCTGCCTTGCACCCATCGGAAATATCCGATGTTCCTGACGTTCTCACTAAAAAAAATATTTATAGTTTTTCTTACTGTGATTCTCGCCCCTCAATTTCACTAACTTTATAACTAACAATAACAAAAATGCAAACAGAAATAAAATGCGTTTATCACGTATTCTCTTTGCGAAATGTTATGTATTATACTATAGTACCAATACTTTTCTATATATTAACACATTGTAAAACATACTCTTTTTCATATTTTTTTCTTCTCGCGTTTTTATAAAGAAAGGTTTCCAATTTCCCTTTACTTCAGTTATACTTCTTGTCGAACTTACTCTCGTGAATTTAAATAATCATTTCTTTACCTTCCAAATCTATGCTTTCACTCTCTACTATAATAAAACACTTATTATAAAAATCAATCTATTAGTCAGAGTTTAAGTATAAAACGTGAATAATTAATAAAATATTTCATATTAGCTCGTTCAACCCTCAAATACGTACTCGTAATAATCATGCTTACCTAACCCATTAACCCAGTAACTGTTTCATGCAGAACAGATGTGTGCATTCACACAGTTTTACAATATCAAGCACTTCCGTGAGAAAAATTTGTTGTTTCAATAATTTTATGTCTCTTCTACACTTAGATACATTCACGCTTAGATACAATTAAAATCAATATCCAAGTTACTTTCATATATAAAGAAAACTGCCATTATCTTTCCTAAATATCATTTCCGGTTATACAATGAAAAGTACAAATCAACAAACAGCTGTCTTCAAGGAGGTTGTAATATATTGTTATATCTTTCCTGAGGCACGCAATTCGTGCATAGATGAACTCAATCGTAGATCTCAGTCTTCATCCTCTGGTGGCGCGCAGCTAAATAATTGTACATTGATGCTCTTTTGAATCTGTGATATATTGCTAGGCGAAAATAGTCCACAATAGTTATTTATGTCACGAGTCCTTAATGACTAATTGAAGACGAACCACATACAATGCTTTTTGTTATTTCTAGTTTATCGCTTATTAAAAATAAACTTTTATCATTTTCATGAGTTAATAAAAATTTGCCATTACTCTCGGTTTTCTGAAGCCAGGGATAGTTGTACTGGATATTTTGTGTGTGATTAAACAGTTGAACTCTTTTTCTGTTTTGCAAGCTGATTGAGAAAAAAATACGGGAATTTCGAAGTATCAGCAGATATTTTCGTGCCAATGGTATTGTGGAGGAAGCAGACGATGCAAGATATAGTTTGATGCCTTCTAAATCTGTAACCACTTACGAAAAAGCTTATGATTTATTTTGTGATTAACGAACGAAAAGGGTAGGTGAGGCGAAGAGATCAAGAGATTTTTGAACGAAAGATCAAAAACATTAAAATCAACTAGACTCTAGTCATACTTTAGTATGCTGAAAAAATGTATAAAAATACACTTGAAGACTGAGTATCCACAGAAGTTATTCATTCCTTATAATTTGAAATAATACTGAAGAGTAATTATTTAAAATTTATTTAAATATACTGTTATAAATTTATTGAACATTCGAGGAGAAAATCTAAGCTAATTACAAGCCTAAAAAATTAGAAGAGCAAGTAACTAATTTGTTACAAGACGCTGGCTGGCTATCACATATACCTGCTTTTGAAGGTCATTCTTGTTTTTGGAGTATTTGGTGCTTGCCGGGGATAAGAACTTGCAGACTTGACCGTGAACAATATACAAGAGAAAGGAACATACTATAGGACACGTATGCCTTTGAAAATGTTTTACATTTATTCCCAAAAATTGTGTTATGTGTTAAAGTCATATTAATCCCAAAATTTACGAGCACTGATAAAATCTAAATCCGAAAGTCCGCTAAAATATTTTTAATGGACTCTCAGCATTTTAATGGCCATTGCTATGGACGCATTCTTAAAGTGATTTTTAGATGATTGGTTGTTAAGGGCTAAGTGCGTGTTTACTAACGTAAATGACAAAAAAGTAATTATTTCGTAAATATATTAAGGTTTGTTGTTGTAAATCATAGCCTATAGTACTCCAGACCTTTAAAGTAAGCTAGCACAAAAGTTTCATCAGTATTGGTTCAGTACATTAAGAGATCATCGCACTGTAAGTCAACACATGTGTCGTTATATATTAGTATAGATAATTAATGGTAAATCTAATAATTCCAATGTAATTAGTCCTTGCTGTATTCCATTGCTGCCGAGTTGGAATGTTGGTATTCCACCAATGAGATATATTTCCCCTGCCTAGAAAATGAAAGAAAGAAGAAAATTTAATAATTTTTTTTATAAATGACTATATTTAATATATTCATCGCGTTGATTTCTATTCCCTAATAGTGGTTTTCTAGACCTATTCAATTTGAAAACCTTAGAACTGCGCAAGTTGGCCCTATTGAAATTTGCTCAGTGCATTGATATAGATTTGAAATGAGTGATTTTGAATATCGGAATCACCGCCGTAAGGATGGAAGGTATGTACCTTGTTAACAAGTGCACTTCTCTAAAAGTGTGACTTTAAAAATGTGAAGGATTTGTTTAAAAACGCAACTAATATTCATGTGAAATGCATGCAATCCGTGACGCATGCAAATGTTTTCGAATCTATGTCGTCAAATAACTTCTAAACAGAGCGTTCTAGGGTCTTTAAAACTAAAACGAATCCAAAGTGCTCAAAGAAGCGTTTTTCACACCATAATCTACAAGATGAGACTTTCTTGGACATTCAATAAATTTTCGGTTTGGTGCTTCAATACTACCAGTTCCACCTAAATATTTCAGCCCTTGTTGCTGGTAGTCATCTTTGTGATGACACGCTTATAAGGCTTAGATTCCTCCATCTTATATTTTCGCTTTTTGCGTACACCCTGGTTTGTGCAGTCTGACGAGGTTTACTTGCATAATCGTTCATTCAAAGTTTGCTCTTCAGCAACAACTAGAAGTTATATTATTGTTGCTTGATACCTATGAAGATTATATCTTATGCGTGTAGTGAAACCATTCAATTAACCTTTCCGTGGTCTGTATGTGCTGTGTACTTAATTATAGAGGGATGTGGGTGTCCAGTGAAGAGTAAAGTCTGTGTTTCTTTTACCTGAACCAGTATTTTCGTTATCATTCGACGAAATTTTCATGTTAGCGGGTTTAGACACGAAACTTTCTCAAAAGTAAAAAGCTAATATCTTTTGTCACGAAATCACAAATATAACGAAATGCAGGACTATCACAAAAAGCTAACTATCAAAACATTTTGAATAATTACTTCAAATGCTGTCTTTGAGAAAGTGTTGTGAATTGTTCCAAGAAAACTCTCCATGATACTGAATAAATATTTGTTGAAAATTTCTTTTAAATATCAATTGCATTGTTTTTTCGCCTTATGATTACTTCGTAAGAAGAAAAAATTGTATGATCGTACGCCGGAAAACGGCAAATTTTCGCCAGAAAAACTCTTATAACGGGGGTCTGTTTACGAAAAAGCGGATAAAACATGAAAACATGTTGCTAAATTTAGAAAAAGTCCTCTATCTCGTGGTGTAGTCAAAATCCATATTTTGTTGCTTCTTGATACTGCAAAATCGATTGATGGCAAAACGTCCGTCCGTCCGTCCTTTCGTCCGTCCGTCCGTCCGTCCGTCCGTCTGTCGTCAACGCTAGCGCCTGCACCGCTCAGCCGATTTTCTTCAAAATTGACATTCCCCACTCATTTACACTGATATCAAGGCTCATGGGATTTTAAACCGATATTTTAATTTTTGGGGGTTCTTTACATGAAGCCCGTCGGAGATTTGCAAAGTTAAAATACGATGGCTCCAATTTTTTTTGATTAAATTTTGTTGTTGAATAGTGCGAAGGACGTTTAAGGGAATGATGTAGGTATCATTTTCGTTGATTTCCCCAATTTTTCGAAAATTGCAAAAAACTATTTAAAAACTGCAAAATTGAAGATAGGCGTTTTTGCCTCAGACAACGTGGGTTGTACAAAATTATCACTTTAAATAAGGTCATGTACCATTTTTTGAAAATATTTGTAGTTTTTGCGTAAATTGCGCTTCAGATCTACAAAACAAAATTCGCAAAAACCGCTCCAAACTTTTTCTTTGAATTTTCTTTAATGATGTAATCCCAAATAGGTATTTCAATTTGGTGAATGTGTTGTTGCAAAAAAAAACTACTGTAGAATGAGGAAAGTTTATTGAAAATCATTTGAAGTACTTATAAAAGCAATGCCGATAAATATACAGGACTTGTCTGGGATTTCCCAAATTGCATCTTTTAAAAATTTTTCAACTCTCTTATTCGATTTCTGAAACATATGTCATATTAAATCCATCGTTGTCTTGTGTGCACGTGTATGAACCGATTTGCGTAAAATTATGAGTATTCCGACATCAAATTGAAATACAATTTAACCAGAACCCATGCGATCAACTAATATGTCCCTAACAGTTATATTATTATTACTTTCTTTCCTTACAAATACTTCGTAAGAAAAAAAGTTATGCAATCGTGCACCGGAAAACTATCTTTCCAGCGCCCTGCGCTTATGTGGGTTAGTGGTATCAGCGCCCGCACATTAACTCTGAGGAACTGTGTTCGGATGTCGAATTGGAAAAAGAACTTGCTGGTTGAAAACACCTTTGCTGTTATATGTAGTTGTATGTTTTTGCGGATCATTTTAAATAATTAAAAAATATAAGTGCTCTAGTAGCACTCCGTGTTGAATTTGACGTTTTGAATACGAATGGAAAAGGAAAAAATGTATCTACGATGGGCTTTTTTTACTTTGTCCTGAATTATTTGTTGTTATATTTTACACGGAAGGAGCATGTGGCGTAGTGATATGAATGTTAGCAAGTTAAATCTGTGGATTTGGGATCGCGTCTCGGAGAAGATATATATTTGCTGGTTTATGTAGTAGTATAATAATGCGGAGCATTTAGGGAGAATGCGAGAACGTATGTGCATTGGAAGAACACTAGGGGTCATTCCATATTAAATCAACACACCTTTAATTAAAATTTTACCTCACCATTTTAGATTTAGATGAAATTTGACACATAGGTGGTATGAATGAAGAATAAGAAAACAACAAATTTTGAGTAAAATATTTCCACCCGTTTCTGAAATACAGCCGGGTCATTCCATATTAAATCAACACAGTTCGAATTAAAATTTTACCTCACCATTTTAGATTCAGATGAAATTTGACACATAGGTATTATGAATGGAGAATAAGAAAACTACAAATTTTGAGTGAAATATTTCTACCCGTTTGTGAAATACAGCCATGTAAAATTTTACAAAATTGGGTTCCCGGAAATTTTGAAATTGATGTAGAATCTCACCAAATTAAGATAGAGAGCTGAAACATGTGTCATTTTGCAGCTTTCTTTATGGCCTTTTATAAGATATGCAACTCAATAGGGGTTGCGTTAAAACGTTTTTCAAATTTTAATTAAAAATTTTCATTTTGATTTTTTTCAATGCTCATCTTCAAAAAAATTGAAAAAGTTCTAAAATAATCTTTGTATATTTCCAAACAGATGGTGCATGTTTAAAAATGGGACTGCAATGGGTTCATATGGTAATCTTTATTTAAAATGCACAATATTTACTTACTCTAGATTTTACTGATTTAAAATGCATTTTATTTCAAATTATAAGCCCTAATATATACAAATTAATAATTTAGTGTTTTTTATTGGCGAGTGTGTTGTGTTTTATTGTTATTATTATTATTATTATTATTATTATTATTAATTTTATTATTAGACCGCGGAATGTAATGCAATAGCATATTTTTACTGACTGCATATCGAAAGGAAATGTATATAACTTTACCTATCACCAAAAATAAAACAAATCAAAGCCACCTTTCATTTGATGAACCAGATACGTGGGAACCTAAACATTTTAGCGAAATGAATCGTTGAGGGTGATCACCAACTTCGAGCAGAGTCAGCTGGTTATTTACCATCATGCAAAGGGTTAATGATGCCCAAAAATTTGCAAAATGCCATTAATGAAAAAAGCACAGTGAGTGAAATAATCTCATGGTACATCAATGAATAGGCGATTGAACTGCAACCCGGAGGAGAACGTCCGAAGACTTTCTGATCGAGGAGAGAATCTCGTTGTGGAAATAATAAAGAAGACCCTCGTATAAATGCACCAAAATTTGCTCCACAGTTATAAGTTAGCATTGGCAAGAAAGTAAATACCAAAACCGTGCGAAGGGTACTAAAGAGGATTCAATTTCCATACCCGCGTTGTCAGGAGAAATCCACTTCTAAGTTAAAAGAGAAATACCCGAAAAGATCTGACATCGATCCACTTCTCCACAAAAACCTGGAATATATGCACTAAAATATACCGCATACATTAAAATACGCATTTAAACTAAAACATTGCACACATGCAAAATAAAAATAGGGTAGATTTGTTTTATTTTTGGTGATAGGTAAAATTATATTCATTTCCTTTCGATGTGCACAGTCAGTAAAAATATGCAATTGCATGAAGTTCCGCGGTCTAATAATAATAATAACAATAATAATAATAATTATTATTATTATCATCATTATAATGACCGAAGTTATTATAATAGTGACCGAAGAATGGGAAACAGAGGCATTGTTAGTGTAGCAAAAAGCATTGCGAAGAACACTAGGCAAGACACGTCGAATAACACAGACACTGAACTTCTGATGCTATTAAACATGAAATGTGAGACACAAAAATGTTATAGAACTCGTGGAGAGACAAACCACTTCACGGACAATATCTAAAACGAATGGTCAAGGTGTAGATCAATAAAGATCAATCAGTTATGTGGCTTAGAAGGGGAAGAATGAAGCCAGAATCGGAAGCAGTTCTAGTAGCTGCTCAAGATCAGGCGTTGAGAACACGACATTATGATAAAGCGATTCTCAAAATTTCCCAAGTTGACAAATGCCGCATTTGCCAGGAGCAGGAAGTAAAAACCAGTGATCATATTGTCTCAGCTTGTCCAATCCTAGCAAAGACCGAATACTTGAAAAGACACGACAGGGTGTGTAGCTATCTCCACTGGCAGATCTGTACCGCCCTCAAAGTTCCGAACACATACCCCAAGTGGTACGAACACTCACCGAAACCGGTGACGTCTGTTGGATTGTGTACGATATTGTACGACCAACAAATTCAAACTGATCGCACGAAAGCTGCAAACAAACCGGATATAGTTACCCGGGATTTGGAGAAAAAATCTTGTTTACTTGTCGGTGATGTTGTACCTTGCGATCGAAACGTTGTTACCAAAGAGGCAGTGAAACGTCTTAAATACAAGAGTTTGGAAATCGAGATCAGCCGAATGTGGGGCGTAAAAGCACAGATCGTCCCGATAGTTATTGGAGCTCTGAGATTTGTTCCATAAAATTTGAGTAAGAACTTGTCTAAACTCCCAGCTAATTCAAAAGACTGGGAAGTGCAAGAAATCGCTTTATTTGGAACAGAACCTTAGATATCTGGTTGCAACCTGGAGTAGATTTTATATTCAGCCGACACATAACATCTTTAGTCGTGATGTAGTAGAATATTATTATTATTATTATTATTATTATTATTATTATTATTATTATTTTCCCATTACATCACGACTAAAGATGTTTTGAGTCGGCTGAATATAAGATCTACTCCAGGTTGCAACCAGCTACCTAAGGAGCAGATCCGGTCACTATCAGTGCCTCTACAATACTTTACGCAAAATGTGGGCTGTTCCAAATAAAGCAATTTCTTGCACTTCCCAGTCTTTTGAATTACCTGGGAGTTTAGACAAGTTCTTACTCAAATTTTGCGGAACAAATCCCAGAGCTCCGATAACTATCGGGACGACCTGTGCCTTTACGCCCCACATTCGGCTGATCTCGATTTCCAAACTCTTGTATTTAAGACGTTTCTCTGCCTCCTTGGTAACGACGTTTTGATCGCAAGGTACAGCAACATCGACAAGTAAACACGATTTTTTCGCCAAATCTCGGATAACTATATCCGGTTTGTTTGCCGCTATCGTGCGATCAGTTTGAATTTGTTGGTCGTACAATATCGTACAGAATCCAACAGACGTCACCGGTTTTGGTGAGTGTTCGTACCACTTGAGGCATGTGTTTGGAACTTTGAGGGCGGTACAGATCTGCCAGTGGAGGTAGCTACACACCCTGTCATGTCTTTTCAGGTATTCTGTCTTTGCTAGGATTGGACAAGCTGAGACAATATGATCAATGGTTTCTACTTGCTCCTGGCAAATGCGGCATTTGTCATCTTGGGAAATTTTGAGAACCGCTTTATCATAATGTCGTGTTCTCAAGGCCTGATCTTGGGCAGCTATTACAAGTGCTTCCGATTCTGGCTTCATCCTTCCCCTTTTAAGCCACATAAATGATTGATCTTTATTGATCTGCACCTTGTCCATTCTTTTTGGTATTGTCCGTGGAGTGGTTTGTCTCTCCACGTTTTCTTTAACATTTTTTGTGTCTCACACTTCATGTTTAGCAGCATCAGAAGTTCAGTGTCTGTGTTACTCGACGTGTCTTGCCTAGTTTTCTTCGCAATGCTTCTTGCTACACTAACAATGCCTCTGTTTCCCATTCTTCGGTCAGATTTCATGACCTGCCTCATTAGAGGGTCATCTTGATGGCTGACTACATACTTCCCCAACCCGACTATTGCGCTGTGCCAGGAGGCCTCAATTTGTCTGAGGCCTCTTCCTCCTTCCTTACGTGACACATAAAGTCTATGTATATCAGCTCGAGGGTGGGCAACATGATGCATTGTTAGCAGTTTTCTGGTTTTTCGATCCATGGTGCGAATTTCTTGCTCAGTCCAGTCCACTAGTCCAAAACTGTATTCGGCTACAGGTACCGCCAAACTACCTATTGCAGATATTTTATTCCTGGAATTCAGTGCGGACTGCAGGACCAGTCTCACTCTCCTATAATACTCCCTACGAATTCTCTCTTTCATTCTGTCGTTCGAGATGGTTTCACATTCTTCAATGCCCAGATATTTGTAAGTTTTACCTGGTTCAAGATCTTGAATCACAGTGTGCGTATCAATTTCAATGTTCTCACACGTTGTGAGTTTCCCTCTTTTTAAATTGATTTTTGCACACTTGTCAAGACCAAACTTCATGCAGATGTCATTGCTAAAGTCATTCACGACAGACAGCATTTGGGAGAGAATCGCTTCATTCTTAGCAAACACTTTCAGATCATCCATGTAAAACAAATGTGATACTGGCCTTTCATCACCATGGAGCTTATAACCAAAGTCAGCTTGCGACAACTGTCTCGATAGTGGGATGAAACTAATGCAAAACAGCAGAGGGGATAGTGAATCTCCTTGAAAAAATACCCCTGTTAATCTGAATACTTCTGGTTTCTACTGCTCCCTTTCCGCTGGGTATTAGTAACCTGGTATTCCACGACTTCATACTAGCCTTGCAAAATTCAGTAAGTCTAGGATGAAATCGATAGATCTCCAGGGTCTTCAAAATCCAATCGTGTGGTACACTATCAAAGGCCTTTTGGTAGTCAATCCAAGCCATGCTCAAATTACGTTTGCGTTTCTTTACATCATTCAAGATGACTTTATTCAGGAGCAAGATTTCCTTACAGCCATAAGAGCCTTTACGATATCCTTTTTGTTCAGCTGGCATTAGATGATTCTTATCTAGATGTCTATACATTTTGTCAGCTATGGCTGAAGTTATAACTTTGTACAGTACTGGCAGACAAGTAATTGGCCTGTAGTTCTTCGCCAAAGAGCTGTCTCCCGCTTTGGGTAGCAAATACGTGATGCCGCGTGTGAGCCATTCCGGGATTTCCTTTGGGTTTTCAAAAATTTTATTAACAGCCTTTGCTAGATGAGAATGTATTGCTGTTAATTTCTTAATCCAATAAATCTGGATCTTATCAATCCCGGGGGACTTCCAGTTTCCCATGTTCTTAATTGCTTGGAAGAGGTCGCCTTCCGAGAATTGGTGAACATCTTCCACTGTTTCTACAAGTTCATCGGCAGCATCAACTTCAGATTGAAGCCAAGATGCGTCTTTGTTGTAGGATCTGCTCTCTTCCCAGATTCCTGCCCAAAATGCTTCGACGTCATCTTTTGAAGGAGTAACAGCTTTGCCATTCGGTTTTTGAGTCAGATTGCGATAGAATCTCTTCGCATCTGTTTCAAACAACCGGTTCTGTACACGGAAATCTATTCTACGTTTGTACCTTCTTATTCGTTGAGCCCATGCTTGAATTTTCTCTTTTAGCTTTTCAACTACCATTAGCCTGCTGGTGTCATTTTCAATTTGGTATTTTTGTTCAACATTGAATATTTTTCGTTGAACTTTAGAGGTGTGCGTTGATTTAGAAGATGCCTCAGCTAAGAGTGATATTTCACGCCGGGTGTCGGCTATCCGTTTCATAATTCTGTTCATCCATGGGGGTACAGATCTGTTTACTCTGTTTTGCTGTCGGCCGTCGGTGTTCTTGGCTGGCCCCAAAATTATCTGAGATACTAGATATCCAGTTGCATATATGATGTGATTGATTTCAGTAATATCTAGATCTCTGCCTGGGGTCTCCACCACCTCATTTAAGACAGAATTCACTGTTTCTATCACTCTTTTAGCTTTGGCATTTTCGTATATTCTCCTCAACGGTTCGCGAGATTCAAACGGAAGTTGACTAACTCTTTCTATCTCGCGCCGAAGGAGATTTCGCATCATGTCCTTATCGTGTAATTCATTGCCAGATGAGTTGTCACCACTGACGTGTGTTTCACTGGAAAGCGATGAACCTTCGACGGGATCATCATTTTCCAGTTCTACATGTTCGTCATGTGGATTGTTCGAGCGAAGTACATACTCTGCATTTCTCTCAATGTCAGCAAGTTGTTCTGCTGTGAATTTTCCACTGCTGAGTATGTATCGTCGTTGACTGGCAAGCTTCTTTGAGTCTAGGGTAGGTCTCATATCTGGGTTTCGCTCTCTCCATACCTTGAAAACTTCTATTTCTGAGCCCCCATTTTTCGCTTTTGCATAGTAAAAGCACCACATCACCTCCTTTAATTCATCCCGGGTCCATCTCTGACGGTGGCTTCGAGCTACTGCCGGCTCTGGGTCCCTGGGACTAACACCCGTGGGATGGCCAGATGTCGACAAGGTGACATTAGCTCGGTTTCTGAGCAGGTATGGGACATTGGTAGAACAAGGCACGTTAAGATTCATTACATTGCTTGTTCTATCCATTTTGCTCATTGGTTTGAATTGAGGATTCGCAGGACGCAAGTTCGAGTTCACAGATCACACTTAACCCTCGGGTTGTTTCCTGCCATCCGTTACTGCGACCCACAGTGGCCTCAGGGCATCCCCCGCAGGGCCCAGCAAGGGGTCCCTCCGATCGCCAGTCGGCATTACTAAACCCTACGGGATTTTCACTGACTGCTGAAGGCAGCCTCCTTCGCTGGCTAATGCAAGGTTCGGGCCTCCACTCTAATCAGTGGCCTGGTGTGCCAACCCAGTTTCTCTCCTGTACCCTCTATGGGCCGACAACAGGAAGTCCAAAGGTTCATGACCCTTCCCTCTCTACTTACTTCCCACTCTCCTCAAAATGGAGTACTTCTTCGTCTGACCCCTCACCTACAACCTATTCAGCAAGGGAGGCCCTACCGGTAGCTAGGCTACCACTGACATAGCTTTAAGGCTCATGGGGGTACTCAAGCTCCACCACCAACTCCAAGGTCGTGTACTCCCTAGGTGGAGTTATTATTAATTATTATTATTATTATTATTATTATTATTCATTATTATTATTATTATTATTAATAAAATACCACCACTCGCGCAATAAAAAACACTAATTATTATTTTGTATAAATTACGGGGCTTTATAATTTTTGAAATAAAATGCATTTTAAATCAGTAAAAGGTACAATAAGTAATATTGTTGCATCTTTAATAAAGATTACCATATGAACCCATTGCAATCCCATTTTTTAACTTTCACCATCTGTTTGGAATATACA